>JBBDGP010000602.1:920000-1185000 GCA_037952835.1 Lithobates septentrionalis
AGAAATGACGTTGTGACGTCGCTTCCGTGTTTAGACGAAGAAGACTGGAATGAAGCCTTTTCCGGCTTCCTTCTAGTCTCACTCTAGCCGACCGAAGTGCATCGGGTCTCCCGGTGGGATGGAAGGCCCGGGAACAGCGGCGGAAGGTAGCAGGAAAGGGGGGGAATCCCCTCTTGCTCCTCCGGTATAACAGCCGAGCAGCTTTTATCTGCATCGGTTGTTATCCCTAAAGAGCCGACTGCCCGCTCTAAAAATAACAGTACCAGGATGATGCATGCATCATCCCGGTATAACCCCTTAAACCTGAGGCCACATATGTGCGGTCGGCGGGAAGGAGTTATAGTGGTTGTGAAGCCTTAGTTTTTTTTTACCTTAATGCATACTAGAATTCATTAAGGTAAAAGAAAAATTTAAGCTGCACGTGTCCCCCCTCACCCCTGTTATACTTTCCCGATCCAGCGATGTGCATGAGAGCAACGGCTTTCCCATCTCTGTCCCTCCTCACTGCACATTGGCTCCTGCTGCTGTCAATGAACTGGCGCCAGGCCAAGCCGCCCTGTCTATGTCAATGGATGCAGAAAAGGTGGCTCCGGAGCAAGCCTGCATGAGTGCCCCCATAGAAATCGGCTTCCTAGGGGGGCACTTGCCGAAGAGGAGGAGCCAAGAGAAGAGGATCGTGGGCTGCTTTGTGCAAACCCATTGCACAGAGCAGGTAAGTATATGTTTGTTTTTGAAGGGGGGGGGGACAAAAAGGAACCTTTTTAGTTTTACTTTATGCTGCAAAAAATAGTGGACAGGGGTGTTTACATGCTGCGGCGATTTGCATTGCGGCTGCAGAAAAGTGCACCCGACATGTAGCAATGCAGATTCAAGTAAATGGGGAAGCACCACAAACAGCCCGCAGACGCATGTAATGCACGTGGTTGTGGTGCATTTTTCGGCCAAAATGGAGTTATAACAGGCAGTGAGAAGGTGTGGCATCACTTCCTCCCCACCTATCAGGCTCTGGAGCTCGGTCCGAACGAGGATGGGTTTTAGAGCTAAGGGAGATTTAGATGCATGTGGGAATCTACCCTAATGCCCTGTACACACGGTCGGACATTGATCGGACATTCCTACAACAAAATCCATGGATTTTTTCCGACGGATGTTGGCTCAAACTTGTCTTGCATACACACGGTCACACAAACTTGTTGGAAATTCCGATCGTTCCGAACGTGGTGACGTAAAACACGTACGTTGGGACTATAAACGGGGCAGTAGCCAATAGCTTAGTCTCTTAATTTATTCTGAGCATGCGTGGCACTTTGTGCGTCGGATTTGTGTACACACAATCGGAATTTCCGACAATTTCCGGATTTTGTTGTCGGAAAATTTTATAGCAAGCTCTCACACTTTGTGTGTCGGAAATTCCTATTGAAAATGTGTGATGGAGCCGAAAACAAGGTCCTATCACACATTTTCCATCGGAAAATCCTATCGTGTGTACAGGGCATTGTAGATGCTTGTGCTCTCAACCAAACTGTCAAGCCATCAAATAGCCGGTGTCAAAACTGGTCACGTGCAGCATGTGGCAACTGCAGATATATAATAAAAAAAGAGGCTATGATGGCAGCTTCCTTGACTGTAAAGAATAGGAGAGTTTTTAGTTCCGATTTGTAAAGCCTTTTTTTAATTTTATTTAAAATAAAAAAAAAGATGTTCTACTTATATGCTCTGTGCAATGTCATTGCAGAGCGGATCCTTAGCTCCTTATCTGGAGTCCCCCTGCATGTACGAGCACACTCCTGAGCCAGGCTGTGTGCGTCCATAGACACATGCTCGACCCTGCCCCCCGAGTACCACCTCCCAGAATTTCACTGACTACAGCAGAAGACTGAGTCTCCTGTGAGACCAGGAAGAGGGGAGAGAATAGATGAAGCTGGGCATGGAGCCAGATCGAGAGAGTAGTATTTAAGGAAGGTGAGGGGAACAAGTGGTAAAACATTTTTTACCTTAATGCAGGAAATGCTATTAATTAAAAAAACCTTTTAACCACTTCAGCCCCGGAAGATTTGGCTTTATGACCAGGCCATTTTATTTTTTGTGATACAGCACTGCGCCGCTTTAACTGACAATTGCGCGGCCGCACGATGCTGTACCCAAACAAAATTTACGTCCTTTTTTTTTCCCACAAATAGAGCTTTCTTTTGGTGGTATTTGATCATCTCTGCGGTTTTTGTTTTTTGTGCTATAAATAAAAATAAAAAACCTAAGTTTGAAAAAAAACACAATATTTTGTACTTTTTTTGCTATAATATCCCCAATTTAAAAAAAAAAAAAATCAAATTTTTTTCTCAGTTTAGGCTGAAATGTATTCGTCTACATATTTTTGGTAATAAAAATCGCGATGAGCATATATTGATTGGTTTGCGCAAAAGTTATAGCATCTACAAACTATGGGAAAGATTTATGGCTTTTTTAATGTGTTTATTTAATTTTTTTTACTAGTAATGGCGGTAATCTGCTGTGTGTGTGTGTGTATATATATATATATATAATTTTTTTTTTTATCGGGACTGGCGGACAGATCGGACACTTTTGACACATTTTTGGGACCGTTGACATTTATACAGTGATCAGGGTGGGGGTTAACACTAGGGGGCGATCAAGGGGTTAACTGTGTGTGTGTGTGTGTTCTAGCTGTACGGGGATGGAACTGACTAGAGGAAATGACAGATCGTTGTTCCTAGCTAGTAGGAGCAGACTATCTGTCTTTCCTCTCCTCACAGAACAGGGATTTATGTGTTTACACACGTCCCTGTTCTGGCTCTCGTGGCCGGCAGTCATCGACCGTTGGTCACGCACATTGGCACCCCTGGAGTGCAGCGGGTGCACGCCTCCAGCGGCACGCGCCTGCTATCCCCACTTAAAGGGCCTTCTTACAGCTACGACGGCATGCGGGTACGTGCTGACCTGCCCCTGTATAATGATGGCGGCTGGTCGGCAAGCGGCTCAAGTGATTGTAAAGTCTCGTGTGTGTGTTTTTTCGTTAAAAAAAATAAAATGTTATATACCGTACTTACCTGATCTGTGCAGTGGATCTGCACCGAGCAGCCAAGATCCTCCTTTTCTCTGGTCCCTCTTCGGCTCCCATGGCCTCTCCCTCTTGCTGAGTGGCCCAACAGTAAGCAGCTTGCTATGGGGGCACCTGAGCACAGCTCCCTGTGTCCATTCAGACATGGAGCTGCGGCCTGGCCCCACCCCCTTTCTCTCCTCATTGGCTGGCTGACTGACTGTGACAGCAGCAGGAGCCAATGGCGCTATGCTGCTGTCTCAACCAATGAGGAGGGGAGTCCCGGGCAGCTGAGACACTCCTACAACATCACTGGATCTAGAGGGACCTCAGGTAAGTGTTAGGGGGGCTGCTGCACACAGAAGGCTTTTTTATCTTAATGCATGGAAGGCATTAAGATAAAAAAAAAAAAAACCTTCTGCCTTGACAATCACAATCAACAGTCAACATGTTTGGTCCATTCCTGCTAAATTGTTCTGTGGGTGGCCCTGTCTGCACCACGTGGTTCAACAAAAGTTGATTCTATCAGACAGCGTTTATCAAAGAGCCGGGCGCAAAAATTCTTGGCTGAACAGCACCTGCCTCCAATCAGATGCAGGCAATCTGCGGGTATTCTGACAACTGTGAGAATACAATAGCTGGCACTGAAGATTCGTTCATTCATTTACAATTTTTAGTGACTAATTGAGAGAAATCTTGTATGGCTGGCTTTATATGTCTGTGAAGATTCTCATTTATCCAGATTATGACTAGTAGTTGGTCATTTTTCAAGTGAAACAGAATAAGTACAGTTAAAGTCTGATTGCTACTGGCCAGGCCAGCTTTAGCTCCGATTCAAACCTGAGCATTGTGTTCATTTACTCAGCCGTTAAATACCACAGCGTTCAGATGCTTGTTTTGCACGCATCTGTATGCAATACTATACAAATGAATGGCCTTTCAGTAGGGAGATACTTCATCACTAATTGCTTTTTTTTTGGCACAGGTCAAATGAAACAGCAGGGACCCCACACAAAATTGATCCTTTCCCATTTAAAAAAGGTGGTTTGGAGTTGGACTTTAAAGTAAATCTTTTCAATATTGTTGGCCTTACTCTGAGGATAATAATTGCCTATTATTCTAGCGTCAATACTTTTCCACCTCATGCCTAGTGTAAAATCCTGGCGTTTTTCCAGAGAGGTGCAGAAGTCATGTACAGGCGACCATACGAGTGAATAGCTGTTTGCAGCCATACTCGGGGAAATTCTGCACTCAGAAGAATGTCATACGTGAATGTATGTGTTTATGCCAATGCTCATTTGAGTACTGCCACATACAGTCATTCACTTCTATGGTGGGCTGCATGTGCTTCCTTGTGCTCCCAAGGTGCAGAAAAACGGCAGGATTTTTCCACTAGGTATATTTTTCATCCTTCAAATTTTAAATGTGCGTGAGGTCTTAAAGTCACTGACCAGGAACAAGTATTCAGATCAGGAAGGTCCTTATTTGACCCTTCTGTGTCAGTGACTGAGGGCCTGTGAAAAAATTTGTCCCCAGTAGAGCGACTTGTCACAACGTCTGCCTTCAACAGGAGCCAGGGGAAATTATCCCCATGGAGAAACTTCAATAAAAACCTCATAGACCTCTATGCCTCCAACCCCTTAAGTGGAGTTCCACCCACTTTTACAACTCTTCAGCATCCCTCACTAAACTGTGCACTGTAAACAAATTGGATATATATTTTTTTTTTCTCAGCACCTACTGTATATCTGCTGTATTCATTTTTCACGTCCTCCTTCCTGGCCGCGGCCCATCGCATCATTTCCTGTTTGCAATGTCTTCTGGGAAGGGGCGGCAACTTCCTCTGAAACTGCCGTTGCTATGGAAACCTGACCAGAAACCTATTACACTGCTTGTGCTGCACTGAGCATGTGCGAGATCTGCAAGGATGAGATCCAGGAAGAAATACAGTCTGGCTTCAGATGCCCACACTTAAGATGGCCACGGCCTGCTGTGAGTTTATAAAATAACAAACTACTGCTATAAACTAACAAAACAGACCTTAGTTTACAGACTAACTTTACTAGAATACATTAAGCTTGTGTATTATAGGGGTATTTTTTATTTAAAAAGTATCATTTTGGCCGGAACACCACTTTAACCACTTGACGACCGCCTCACGCCGATGTACGTCGGCAAAGTGGCACGGACAGGCAAAATCACGTACAGGGTACGTGATTTGCCTTCCGCGGGTGGGGGGTCCGATCGGACCCCCCCCCCCGGTGCCCGAGGCGGTCGTCTTTTGTCCAGCGGCGATCGGTGATGAGGGGGAGACCATCCGTTCGTGGCCCCCCCCTCGCGATCGCCGCCGGCCAATGAGAATCTTCCTTTGCTGCTGTATGCTAAACAGCAGCAAAGGAAATGATGTCATCTCTCCTCGGGTCGGTATTTTCCGTTCCGGCCCGAGGAGAGAAGACATCAATGTGAGTGCACCAACACACACACACACAGTAGAACATGCCAGGCACACAAAACACCCCGATTCCCCCCCCCGATCGCCCCCCGATCCCCCCCCCAATCACCCCCCCCCCTGTCACAAACTGACACCAGCAGTTTTTTTTTTTTTTTCTGATTACTGCATAGTGTCAGTTTGTGACAGTTACAGTGTTGGGACAGATACTGTTACCCCCCTGTAGGTCTAGGGTACCCCCCTAACCCCCCCTAATAAAGTTTTAACCCCTTGATCACCCCCTGTCACCAGTGTCACTAAGCGATCATTTTTCTGATCGCTGTATTAGTGTCGCTGGTGACGCTAGTTAGTGAGGTAAATATTTAGGTTCGCCGTCAGCGTTTTATAGCGTCAGGGACCCCCCTATACTATCTGATAAATGTTTTAACCCCTTGATTGCCCCCTAGTTAACCCTTTCACCACTGATCACCGTATAACCGTTACGGTTGACGCTGGTTAGTTTGTTTATTATAGTGTCAGGGCACCCGCCGTTTATTACCGAATAAAGGTTTAGCCCCCCGATCGCCCGGCGGTGATATGCGTCGCCCCAGGCAGCGTCAGATTAGCGCCAGTACCGCTAACACCCACGCACGCAGCATGCGCCTCCCTTAGTGGTATAGTATCTGATCGGATCAATATCTCATCCGATCAGATCTATACTAGCGTCCCCAGCAGTTTAGGGTTCCCAAAAACGCAGTGTTAGCGGGATCAGCCCAGATACCTGCTAGCACCTGCGTTTTGCCCCTCCGCCCAGCCCACCCAAGTGCAGTATCGATCGATCACTGTCACTTACAAAACACTAAACGCATAACTGCAGCGTTCGCAGAGTCAGGCCTGATCCCTGCGATCGCTAACAGTTTTTTTTGGTAGCATTTTGGTGAACTGGCAAGCACCAGCCCCAGGCAGCGTCAGATTAGCGCCAGTACCGCTAACACCCACGCACGCACCGTACACCTCCCTTAGTGGTATAGTATCTGATCGCATCAATATCTGATCCGATCAGATCTATACTAGCGTCACCAGCAGTTTAGGGTTCCCAAAAACGCAGTGTTAGCGGGATCAGCCCAGATACCTGCTAGCACCTGCGTTTTGCCCCTCCGCCCGGCCCAGCCCACCCAAGTGCAGTATCGATCGATCACTGTCACTTACAAAACACTAAAAGCATAACTGCAGCGTTCGCAGAGTCAGGCCTGATCCCTGCGATCGCTAACAGTTTTTTGGTAGCGTTTTGGTGAACTGGCAAGCGCCAGCGGCCTAGTACACCCCGGTCGTAGTCAAACCAGCACTGCAGTAACACGTGGTGACGTGGCGAGTCCCATAAGTGCAGTTCAAGCTGGCGAGATGGCAAGCACAAGTAGTGTCCCGCTGCCACCAAAAAGACAAACACAGGCCCGTCGTGCCCATAATGCCCTTCCTGCTGCATTCGCCAATCCTAATTGGGAACCCACCGCTTCTGCAGCGCCCGTACTTCCCCCATTCACATCCCCAACCAAATGCAGTCGGCTGCATGAGAGGCATTTTTATGTCCTCCCGAGTACCCCTACCCAACGAACCCCCCAAAAAAGATGTCGTGTCTGCAGCAAGCGCGGATATAGGCGTGACGCCCGCTATTATTGTCCCTCCTGTCCTGACAATCCTGGTCTTTGCATTGGTGAATGTTTTGAACGCTACCATTCACTAGTTGAGTATTAGCGTAGGGTACAGCATTGCACAGACTAGGCACACTTTCACAGGGTCTCCCAAAATGCCATCGCATTTTGAGAGACCCGAACCTGGAACCGGTTACCGTTATAAAAGTTAGTTACAAAAAAAGTGTAAAAAAAAAAAAAATATGAAATAAAAAAAAATAGTTGTTTTATTGTTCTCTCTCTCTCTATTCTCTCTCTCTATTGTTCTGCTCTTTTTTACTGTATTCTATTCTGCAATGTTTTATTGTTATTGTTATTATGTTTTATCATGTTTGTTTTTCAGGTGTGTAATTATTTACACTTTACTGTGCTTTATTGTTAACCATTGTTAACCATTTTTTTGTCTTCAGGTACGCCATTCACGACTTTGAGTGGTTATACCAGAATGATGCCTGCAGGTTTAGGTATCATCTTGGTATCATTCTTTTCAGCCAGCGGTCGGCTTTCATGTAAAAGCAATCCTAGCGGCTAATTAGCCTCTAGACTGCTTTTACAAGCCGTGGGAGGGAATGCCCCCCCCCCCACCGTCTTCCGTGTTTTTCTCTGGCTCTCCTGTCTCAACAGGGAACCTGAGAATGCAGCCGGTGATTCAGCCAGCTGACCATAGAGCTGATCAGAGACCAGAGTGGCTCCAAACATCTCTATGGCCTAAGAAACCGGAAGCTACGAGTATTTCATGACTTAGATTTCGCCGGATGTAAATAGCGCCATTGGGAAATTGGGGAAGCATTTTATCACACCGATCTTGGTGTGGTCAGATGCTTTGAGGGCAGAGGAGAGATCTAGGGTCTAATAGACCACAATTTTTTCAAAAAAGAGTACCTGTCACTACCTATTGCTATCATAGGGGATATTTACATTCCCCGAGATAACAATAAAAATGATTAAAAAAAAAAATATGAAAGGAACAGTTTAAAAGTAAGATTAAAAAAGCAAAAAAATAATAAAGAAAAAAAAAAAAAAAAACACCCCTGTCGCCCCCTGCTCTCGCGCTAAGGCGAACGCAAGCGGCGGTCTGTCGTCAAACGTAAACAGCAATTGCACCATGCATGTGAGGTATCACCGCGAAGGCCAGATCGAGTGCAGTAATTTTTCCAGTAGACCTCCTCTGTAAATCTAAAGTGGTAACCTGTAAAGGCTTTTGAAGGCTTTTAAACATGTATTTATTTTGTTGCCACTGCACGTTTGTGCGCAATTTTAAAGCATGTCATGTTTGGTATCCATGTACTCGGCCTAAGATCATCTTTTTTATTTCATCAAACATTTGGGCAATATAGCGTGTTTTAGTGCATTAAAATTAAAAAAAGTGTGTTTTTTCCCCAAAAAATGCGTTTGAAAAATCGCTGCGCAATTACTGTGTGAAAAAAAAAAAATGAAACGCCCACCATTTTAATCTGTAGGGCATTTGCTTTAAAAAAATATATAATGTTTGGGGGTTCAAAGTAATTTTTTTGCAAAAAAAAAAAACTTTTTCATGTAAACAATAAGTGTCAGAAAGGGCTTTGTCTTCAAGTGGTTAGAAGAGTGGGTGATGTGTGACATAAGCTTCTAAATGTTGTGCATAAAATGCCAGGACAGTTCAAAACCCCCCCAAATGACCCCATTTTGGAAAGTAGACACCCCAAGCTATTTGCTGAGAGGCATGTCGAGTCCATGGAATATTTTATATTGCGACACAAGTTGCGGGAAAGAGACAAATTTATTTATTTTTTTTTTTTTTTTGCACAAAGTTGTCACTAAATGATATATTGCTCAAACATGCCATGGAAATATGTGAAATTACACCCCAAAATACATTCTGCTGCTTCTCCTGAGTACGGGGATACCACATGCGTGAGACTTTTTGGGAGCCTAGCCGCGTACGGGACCCCGAAAACCAAGCACCGCCTTCAGGCTTTCTAAGGGCGTGAATTTTTGATTTCACTCTTCACTGCCTATCACAGTTTCGGAGGCCATGGAATGCCCAGGTGGCACAAAACCCCCCCAAATGACCCCATTTTGGAAAGTAGACACCCCAAGCTATTTGCTGAGAGGTATAGTGAGTATTTTGCAGACCTCACTTTTTGTCACAAAGTTTTGAAAATTGAAAAAAGAAAAAAAAAAATGTTTTTTCTTGTCTTTCTTCATTTTCAAAAACAAATGAGAGCTGCAAAATACTCACCATGCCTTTCAGCAAATAGCTTGGGGTGTCTACTTTCCAAAATGGGGTCATTTGGGGGGGTTTTGTGCCACCTGGGCATTCCATGGCCTCCGAAACTGTGATAGGCAGTAAAGAGTGAAATCAAAAATTTTCACCCTTAGAAATCCTGAAGGCAGTGATTGGTTTTCGGGGTCCAGTACGCGGCTAGGCTCCCAAAAAGTCCCACACATGTGGTATCCCCATACTCAGGAGAAGCAGCTAAATGTATTTTGGGGTGCAATTCCACATATGCCCATGGCCTGTGTGAGCAATATATCATTTAGTGACAACTTTATGAAAAAAAAAAAAAAAAAAAAAAAAGTGTCACTTTCCCGCAACTTGTGTCAAAATATAAAATATTCCATGGACTCAATATGCCTCTCAGCAAATAGCTTGGGGTGTCTACTTTCCAAAATGGGGTCATTTTGGGGGGTTTTGTGCCATCTTGGCATTCCATGGCCTCCGAAACTGTGATAGGCAGTGAAGAGTGAAAGCAAAAATTTACACCCTTAGAAATCCTGAAGGCGGTGATTGGTTTTCGGGGCCCCGTATGCGGCTAGGCTCCCAAAAAGTCCCACACATGTGGTATCCCCATACTCAGGAGAAGCAGCTAAATGTATTTTGGGGTGCAATTCCACATAGGCCCATGGCCTGTGTGAGCAATATATCATTTAGTGACCACTTTTTGTAAATATTTTTTTTTTTTTTTTGTCATTTTTCAATCACTTGGGACAAAAAAAATAAATATTCAATGGGTTCAACATGCCTCTCAGCAATTTCCTTGGGGTGTCTACTTTCCAAAATGGGGTCATTTGGGGGGGTTTTGTACTGCCCTGCCATTTTAGCACCTCAAGAAATGACATAGGCAGTCATAAACTAAAAGCTGTGTAAATTCCAGAAAATGTACCCTAGTTTGTAGACGCTATAACTTTTGCGCAAACCAATAAATATATGCTTTTTGACAATTTTTTTTACCAAAGACATGTGGTCGAATACATTTTGGCCTAAATGTATGACTAAAATTTAGTTTATTGGATTTTTTTTAGAACAAAAAGTAGAAAATATCATTTTTTTTCAAAATTTTCGGTCTTTTTCCGTTTATAGCGCAAAAAATAAAAACCGCAGAGGTGATCAAATACCATCAAAAGAAAGCTCTATTTGTGGGAAGAAAAGGACGCAAATTTCGTTTGGGTACAGCATTGCATGACCGCGCAATTAGCAGTTAAAGCGACGCAGTGCCAAATTGGAAAAAGACCTCTGGTCCTTAGGCAGCATAAAGGTCCGGGGCTCAAGTGGTTAATACAAATAAACCTAGAAAATGTTTTGGCTGGATTTGGGCTTAAGGCTAAGTTTACACTGCTACGACATGGGATCCGACTTGTGAGACCCCCAAGTTGGATGACTTGACAAATTCAATGTTTCCCTATGAAAGCCGTCTTAACTGACACTACACAAGTTGCTCCTCTTTTGGTCCGACTTGGGTGCGATTTTTAGCTCTTGTACAGGCTTCTAAATGGCATCCAAGTCGGAAGGAAGTCTTTGCTGTTGCAGCAGTGTGAACCGAGCCTTAACCTGACAGTTTGCATGTATGTGGCAGCATATGGTGGGCTTTAATACTTTGCTGCCTCATGTATGTTTATAGCCGGCACTGCTGTGTGTTTTTTTTTTTTTTTGTTTGTTTTTTTGTGGGAGTGTGCTCACTTGGTGCCCTCAGTACTGTGACTGAGCTGTCACCCAATCCTGATCACGTGATCTTCCACCTACCCACCATAATAATGTGACCAGATTTTTAAAATGAAATCTAGGGACATATTTTTATTTTTTTGCTAGTAATGGCAGCAATCGACGACTCTTTGCCCGTCTCCGCCCCCACCGCCCGCCTCACAGCCTGTCAAGTCTAAAGCCCCATACACACTATCAGATTTTCTGCTGATTTTTTTTCCTTCAGATTTACCCAAACCATATAATATGAGGTCAAACCTTAGGAGTTTCAATTTGAATGCAATCAGGCAGGCCCTTGCACTACATGGTTTTGGTAAATCTGAAGACGAAAATCAGCAGAAAATCTGATAGTGTGTATGGGGCTTTACTCTTCGGGCCTTGGCTACTATTGGGTGGGGAGCAGAGGAAGATCACTCCACCAGGGAAGGGAAGTAGATAAGCAGGCAGGCGGCTGGCCGGGACTTGAGCCAGGGCAGAAGAACATGCGAGTGGAGCTGAATGGGCATGCGCCCGAAACTGAAGAAATAGTCCCTCCGCTCCGACCAGCACATTATTATCAGAAAGGGGCACAGATAATGGAAAAAAATAAACCCCCATAAGCTAGTAGGAGCGGCAGAGGAGGGGGGGGGGTGCAATTCAGATCTTTTTCTTTTTATTCTGCACAGGCTGTCTTTGAAATTGCCAAAGCCCCTGTTCAAATCCAATCCGGGGACATAACTAGGGACAGACTTGGTCCGGGGACAATGTCCTCAATCCAGGGACTGTCCCCAGAGACCGGGGATATCTGGTCACCCTACAAAATAAAGAACCTCTTAAAAGCCTGCCAGGAGCCAGTGGTAGAGGATAAATGACATTTTTATTTTGGGACAGCAGTAATGTCATTCCATTATACTACAAGACAGTCCTATCGGTACACTGAAAACTCAGTATTGGTACATTCACCTTCATCTCAGTTTTGGACTCATTGTCAGATCTTCTAGTTTTGGTTATTTAGAATACATCAGGGCATGTCCCTTGATGAATATTTCAAACACTCGCTCTGAGCCCTTGTAAAATGCCTTTATTTGACTAAATGAAACCTGTTTATGGAGTTATTCAAATGCCTAAACACTTGTTCACTAGAACATCGACATGATGACACTGACATGAGCATGCAATTATCCTCTGCCACAAGTCATCATGTAAATGGCTACAATGTACATTTGCTTGTCACTTTTATTAGCAATTAGCTCATTGTGCTAGCAGCACATTGCTATTTGCTTCATTTGATCTTTTAGTCAGTACAAGACCAATTTATTAGTAATTTTCTTTTTTCCTGGTATATAGTGATTCTCGTTGTGATGCAGCATAACCGTACGCTCGTGTCAGATATAAACGGTTCTTCTTATTTTTATCCTTTACTCCTGGCAGATACATCAGTGGTTGTTGTAATCGTCATTGAAAGCAAACCTGTACGGTAATAAGTTCACTTTACAGTAGACACTACAGACAGACTATACTCCTTATCCCCATGCTCCACCGTCAGCCTAGCGCTCCAAAATCCCTGTTTTAAGTTTTTGAATTTGAAAGTTCTGTGCAACTTTGAGCACGACTTTGATCCGACTTTATACTTCCTGGCACTAGGTCACATTAAATGTGGCATCAAAGTAATGCAGGCACCTCTTCAAAGTCGCTACAACTTAAGCCACACCTTTCTGAATGGGTTCCATTGAAAAATGGTCTGTGACTTGTCATGTGACTTTGTCTCCAACGTCGCATGGCAAGTCGCACAAATGTTAATGTAGCCTAAAACCTAGAAGCTGATTGGTTTCTATGCACAGCTGCACCAGATTCTGTGTGCACCAGTTTTAGTAACCCCCCCCCCCCCCCCCCAGCTCTCCTGTCAAAGGTGTCTCTAAGTATTCACTTGCTTCTGTATAGGTATAACTTTTATGGGAAATTTTACTTTTGAGACATGGTCACTTTGAGTATGCGTATAAAATCTCTACAGGCTTCAATGGAGATTGCGCTATGTAAGAATGGGTGGTATTCAGGGGCGGACTGACCATTTGGGCACTCGGGCACTGCCCGGGGGCTCCATGCCACTAAGGGGCCCCATCAGGGTTGCCAGCCTCAATAAAACCAGGGACAGTATATAAAAATCTGTATTTTTTTAAAAAATCCCAAGATTATAGCTGCCCTGCCTCTCCAGTACCTTTTTCAGTGTGTGTGTATTCTGTGTGTGTATACTGTATGTGTGTGTGTATACTGTGTGGCCCCATAATCTATTGCCTGGGGACCCCTTAATCTCCTATTGCCCGGGTGCCCCATAATCTTCTCCTATTGCCCAGGGGCCCCATAATCTCCTATTGCCCGGGGGCCCCATGAGTTGTCAGTCCGCCTCTGGTGGTATTGCGGCAGAAGGCTGTGTGGGAGCCAAGAAGGCTGCACAACTGGGAGCTCACCATTTGTCCCTTTATCTGAATAAAACATTTTTTTTGGGGGGGGGAGAGGGGGCTGGGAGGATAACAAAATAAGCGTAAATGCACTGAAAGTATACATTCACTCCATCCATGGTGTACAGGATGAATCCCTGTTGGTTATTGTATTATATACTCACTGGCCACTTTATTAGGTACACCTACTGGACTGGACCCCCTTTTGCATTCAGAACTGCTTTAATTCTTTGCGACATAGATTCAACAAGGTGTTGGAAACAGTCCTCAGATTTTGATCTATATTGACATGAAAGCATCACGCAGTTGCTGCAGATTTGTCGGCTGCGCATCCATGAAGCGAATCTCACATCCCACCACATCTCTATTGGATTGAGATCTGGTGACTGTGGAGGCCATTGGAGTACAGTGACCTCATTGTCATGTTCACGAAACCAATTTGAGATGATTTGAGCTTTGACATGCTTATCCTGCTGGAAGTAGCCATCAGAAGATGGGTATACTGTAGTCATAAAGGGATGGACATGGTCAGCAACAATACTCAGGTAGGCCGTGGCCTTTAAACGATGCTCAATTGGTATGAAGGGGCCCAAAAAAATTCCCCCACACGAATACACCACCACCAGCCTGAACTGTTGATACAAGGCAGGATAGATCCATGCTTTTATGTTTACACCAAATTCTGACCCTACCATCTGAATGTTGCAGCTGAAATTGAGACCCAGACCAGGCAACGTTTTTCCAATCTTTTGTCTAATTTTGGTGAGCCTGTGCGATTTATAGCTTCAGTTTTCTATTCTTTGCTGACAGGTGTGGCTCCTGGCGGAGTCTTCTGCTGCTGTAGCCCATCTTCAAGGTTTGATATGTTGTGTGTTCAGAGATGGTATTCTGCATACCTTGGGTTTTAACGAGTGCTAATTTGAGTTACTGTTGCCTTTCTATCATCTCAAACCAGTCTGCCCATTCTCCTCTGACATCAACAAGCCACACAACTGCTGGTCACTGGATATTTTTTTTTTTCTGACCTTTTTTTTGTAAACCCTAGAGATGGTTGTGCGTGAAATCTCAGTAGATCAGCAGTTTTTGAAATACTCAAACCAGCCTGTCTGGCACCAACAACCATGTCATGCTCAAAGTCGCCTAAATCCCCTTTCTTCCTCATTGTGATGCTCAGTTTGAACTTCAGGAAGCCGTCTTCACCACATCTAGATGCCTAAATGCAATGAGTTGCTGCCATGTGATTGGTTGATTTAGAAACTTGTGTTTAGGAAGCAATTTTAGCTGGTTCATCAGGAACCGGACAAAATTTGCAGCATATTATGGTTAGCTTAAAGCGGTTGTATACCCGCTGAAATTTTTTTTTTTTTATACCCCTGTAAAGCAAAAGGCATAATGAGCTAGAATGCACCGCATACTAGCTCATTATGAAATACTTACCTTAGAACGAAGCGTCAGTATCTTACCTGGTCCACTCCGAGGGAGCTGTCATGTTGTCTCGGCGTGTCTTCCGGGTATCGCGGTTCCAGCGCTGTGAGTGGCTGGAGCCGCGATGTCGTCACTCCCGTGCATGCGCGCGGGAGATTTCTTATCCGGCAAGGTCCGGCAGTTTCCGGGCCTTCAGCCGAGAATCCCCTGTGCGCATGCGCCGCTGCAGTCAGCAGCTCATAGCAAGGGAATATCTCCTAAACCGTACAGGTTTAGGAGATATTTTTTTTACCTACAGGTAAGCCTTATTATAGGCTTACCTGTAGGTAAAAGTGTAAAAAAAGAATATACAACCACTTTAAGAGAGATGGTTTGCATTATTTGCTACCAATATGTTTTGGATTCAGAAAACCAAAGAAAAATGGTAGTGTATAGCTCATCTCAGTTAGGCTTCGACCAGTGATAATGGGCAACTGTTGGATTGTATAATATTCAGGTACGACATTAATGCAACTTGTGAGGGTTAACATTGAAGTATATGGCCCTCAAGTTGCTTGAAAGTCGGACCACAGTAGTGTATGAACTTCTTTGAAGTTGCTGCAGCTTTAAGTCGCACATATATAAATGGTTATCATTGGAAAACATGGGGAACGACTTGTCATGCAACTTTGATGTCCAAAGTTACATGACAAGTCGCACAAGTGTGAATGGAGCCTAACTAACAAGATCTCCAGATAAGAAACTTTGCAATAGAGTTGGGAAAAAAATATTTGCTTAAGAAAATTGCATACAGTGAATTATACTTGAAACTGGGTGCTCAGGAAAGTTATCGGGATTTGGCCTTGAATTCTACTTATAAACTTCCAGCTAGATATTTCTTGGTAAGTTATGATTTGCTTAACATTTGAAAGAATTATTAATCTTGATATGTATAGATGTTATATAGTTCTGTAATTCTTTTTGTGTTTTCAAAGCAAAAACATTTAAAATTGCTATGGGCTATTTTACTGTAATTGCAATAAATAATTTAGCATTTGCTGAGCGTGACTTTTAGATATTTCTTCAAGGCTTGGAATCTTTCCTGGATGTTCAGTTTTTGTTGCCTGCCAATTAAAATGTAGATGTGACCCATTTAAATGAGAGCTTTCACATTTATAAGTTTAATTTAGTTTCAGTAGATCTCAGCAATGTTCCACATTACCGATTCTCCAAAAAATTCACCTAGTAAGCACTCTTATGATGAGGGGAATAAAAATGCACGGAGATTCCAAAAAAGTTAAAAAAAAAATTCTCTCTCTCATCTCTCATCTGAGGCACCTAATTTTACCACAAAAAACTGGGAAAACTTATTGACTCGAGTATAAGCCTGGGGTGAGAAATGAGCAGCTACTGTAAGTGGAAAAGAGGGTAAACAATGCCCATCTGCAGCCATAGGTCCCCCGAACATCAAACTTGGTAGTTAAGGTTTCCTAGATGCCCCCTAGCTGCAGCCAAAATTTGGGGTCTCTGGACCTAAAGGGTCCCGAAATGACATTGCTGCAGATGGACACATTTGACCGACTTTGGGGCCCCTTGGTTCTAGGAACCCCAAATTTGGTGTGCAAACCCAGTGGAACTAGCACTACAACATATCCAAAACTGTCAAACACTTTTCTGCAGCAGAGAATGACATTTTCCGAACAGACTTTGGGGCCCCGTATCTCGGGGCCATTTGGTGCTAGGAACCCCAGCTTTGGATATGTTGTAGTTCTAGATCCACTGGGTTTGCAGTGCTGGGGTTCCTAGCACCAAATGGCCCGAGATACGGGGCCCCAAATTCGGCTCGGAAAATGTCATTCTCTGCTGCAGAAGAGTGCTTGACTCGAGTATAAGCCGAGTGGGGCATTTTCAGCACAAAAAAACTCGGCTTATACTCGAGTACATACGGTATTTATTTTTTATTTTTTTTAGATTCTATAATTGGGCCTAATAATTTGTCACATATAGATTTACACAGGTCTGCTACTCAACATTGATATTTTAGCTTTATGATAATGTAAAACTTCTGGTGAATATAGTCGTATTATTGCACTTGAAACAATACATTTGAGTATTGTCCATGATGCTTTTTTGACTTGCACTAATATTTACATTTCCAGGACAGGCTTTTGGGGGGTCTACCCCCCTTCTGAGATCCAACCAGTACTAATACACAAAGGTTTAGCAAAAATGTCAAGCGGAAATCTGTGAATCCAGCAATTTTTAAACTTCTTTTTTTTTTTTTTAAATTTTAACCACTTCAGCCCCGGAAGGATTTACCCCCTTCCTGACCAGAGCACTTTTTACAATTTGGCACTGCGTCGCTTTAACTGCTAATTGTGCGGTCATGCAATGCTGTACCCAAACGAAATTTGCGTCCTTTTCTTCCCACAAATAGAGCTTTCTTTTGATGGTATTTGATCACCTCTGCCGTTTTTTATTTTTTGCGCTATACACGGAAAAAGACTGAAAATTTTGAAAAAAAATGATATTTTCTACTTTTTGTTCTAAAAAAAATCCAATAAACTCAATTTTAGTCATACATTTAGGCCAAAATGTATTCGGCCACATGTCTTTGGTAAAAAAAATGTCAATAAGTGTATATTTATTTATATATAAAGTTATAGCGCCTACAAACTAGGGTACATTTTCTGGAATTTACACAGCCTTTAATTTATGACTGCCTATGTCGTTTCTTGAGGTGCTAAAATGGCAGGGCAGTACAAAACCCCCACAAATGACCCCATTTTGGAAAGTAGACACCCCAAGGAAATTGCTGAGAGGCATGTTGAGCCCATTGAATATTCATTTTTTTTGTCCCAAGTGATTGAATAATGACAAAAAAAAAAAAAATTACAAAAAGTTGTTTAGTCATTTAGCTGCTTCTGCTTCTCACAATTTCGGAGGCCATGGAATGCCCAGGTGGCACAAACCCCCCCCCCCCCCCCCCCAAATGACCCCATTTTGGAAAGTAGACACCCCAAGCTATTTGCTGAGAGGCATGGTGAGTATTTTGCAGCTCTCATTTGTTCTTGAAAATGAAGAAAGTCAAGAAAAACATTTTTTTTTTTTCTTTTTTCAATCTTCAAAACTTTGTGACAAAAAGTGAGGTCTGCAAAATACTCACTATACCGCTCAGCAAATAGCTTGGGGTGTCTACTTTCCAAAATGGGGTCTTTTGGGGGGGGGGGGGTTTGCCACCTGGGCATTCCATGGCCCCCGAAACTGTGATAGGCAGTGAAGAGTGAAATCAAAAATTTACGCCCTTAGAAAGCCTGAAGGCGGTGCTTGGTTTTCGGGGTCCCGTGCACGCCTAGGCTCCCAAAAAGTCCCACACATGTGGTATCCCCATACTCAGGAGAAGCAACACAATGTATTTTGGGGTGTAATTGCACATATTCCCATGGCATGTTTGAGCAAAATATCATTTAGTGACAACTTTGTGCAAAAAAAAAAAATTGTCTCTTTCCCGCAACTTGTATCACAATATAAAATATTCCATGGACTCGACATGCCTCCCAGAAAATAGCTTGGGGTGTCTACTTTCCAAAAATGGGGTCACTTGGGGGGGGGGTTTGAACTGTCCTGGCATTTAATGCACAACATTTAGAAGCTTATGTCACACATCACCCACTCTTCTAACCACTTTAATGCCCTGTACACACGGTCGGATTTTCCGATGGAAAATGTCCGATCGGAGCGTGTTGTCGGAAATTCCGACCATGTGTGGGCTCCATCGGACATTTTCCATCGGATTTTCCGACACACAAAGTTTGAGAGCAGGATATAAAATTTTCCGTCAACAAAATCCGTTGTCGGAAATTCCGATCGTGTGTACACAAATCTGACGGACAAAGTGCCACGCATGCTCAGAATAAATAGAGATGAAAGCTATTGGCCACTGCCCCGTTTATGGTCCCGACGTACGTGTTTTACGTCACCGCGTTTAGAACGATCGGATTTTCCGACAACTTTGTGTGACCGTGTGTATGCAAGAAAAGTTTGAGCCAACATCCGTCGGAAAAAATCCTAGGATTTTGTTGTCGGAATGTCCGAACAAAGTCCGACCGTGTGTACAGGGCATGAGACAAAGCCCTTTCTGACACTTTTTGATTACATGAAAAAATTATTTTTTTTTTGCAAGAAAATTACTTTGAACCCCCACACATTATATATATTTTTTAAAAGCAAATGCCCTACAGATTAAAATGGTGGATGTTTCATTTTTTTTTTCACACAGTATTTGCGCAGCGATTTTTCAAACGCATTTTTTGGGGGAAAAACACACTTTTTTAAATTTTAATGCACTAAAACACACTATATTGCCCAAATGTTTGATGAAATAAAAAAGATGATCTTAGGCCGAGTACATGGATACCAAACATGACATGCTTTAAAATTGCGCACAAACGTGCAGTGGCGACAAAATAAATACATTTTAAAAGCCTTTAAAAGCCTTTACAGGTTACCACTTCAGATTTACAGAGGAGGTCTACTGCTAAACTTACTGCCCTCGATCTGACTTTCGCGGTGATACCTCACATGCATGGTGCAATTGCTGTTTACATTTGACGCCAGACCGACGCTTGCGTTCGCCTTAGCGCGAGAGCAGGGGGGACGGGTGCTTTTTTTTTTTTTTTTTTTTTGCTTTTTAATCTTATTTTTAAACTGTTAGTTTCATTTTTTTTTTTTTTTTAAATCATTTTTATTGTTATCTCAGGGAATGTAAATATCCCCTATGATAGCAATAGGTAGTGACAGGTACTCTTTTTTGAAAAAATTGGGGTCTATTAGACCCTAGATTTCTCCTCTGCCCTCAAAGCATCTGACCACACCAAGATCGGTGTGATAAAATGCTTTCCCAATTTCCCAATGTCGCTGTTTACATCCGGCAAAACCTAAGTCATAAAATGCTCGTAGCTTCCGGTTTCTTAGGCCATAGAGATGTTTGGAGCCACTGCTGGTCTCTGATCAGCTCTGTGGTCAGCTGGCTGAATCACCGGCTGCATTCTCAGGTTTCCTGTTGAGACAGGAGAGCCAGAGAAAAACACGGAAGACGGTGGGGGGGGGGCATTCCCTCCCACTGCTTGTAAAAGCAGTCTAGAGGCTAATTAGCCGCTAGGATTGCTTTTACATGAAAGCTGACCGCTGGCTGAAAAGAATGATACCAAGATGATACCTAAACCTGCAGGCATCATTCTGGTATAACCACTCAAAGTCGTGAATGGCGTACCTGAAGACAAAAAATGGTTAACAATAAAGCACAGTAAACGGTAAAGTATAAAAAATTGCATACCTGAAAAGCAAACATGATAAAACATAATAACAATAAAAATGCAGAATAGAATACAGTAAAAAAGAGCAGAACAATAGAGAGAGAGAACAATAAAACGACAACTATTTTTTTTTTTTTTTATATTTTTTTTTTTTTTTTTTTTTTGTAACTGTAACTTTTATAACTGTAACGGTTCCAGGTTCGGGTCTCTCAAATGCGATGGCATCTTGGGAGACCCTGTGAAACTATGCCTAGTCTGTGGAATGCTGTACCCTACGCTAATACTCAACTAGTGAATGGTAGCGTTCAAAACATTCACCAATGCTAAGACCAGGATTGTCAGGACAGGAGGGACAATAATAGCGGGTGTCATGCCTATATCCGCGCTTGCTGCAGACACGACATCTTTTTTGGGGGGGGTTCGTTGGGTAGGGGTACTCGGGAGGACATAAAGAAAATGCCTCTCATGCAGCCGACTGCATTTGGTTGGGGATGTGAATCGGGGAAGTACGGGTGCTGCAGAAGCGATGGGTTCCCAATTAGGATTGGCGAATGCAGCAGGAAGGGCATTATGGGCACGACGGGCCTGTGTTTGTCTTTTTGGTGGCAGCGGGACACTACTTGTGCTTGCCACCTCACCAGCTTGAACTGCACTTATGGGACTCGCCACGTCACCAAGTGTTACTGCAGTGCTGGTTTGACTACGACCGGGGTGTACTAGGGCGCTGGTGCTTGCCAGTTCACCAAAACGCTACCAAAAAAACTGTTAGCGATCGCAGGGATCAGGCCTGACTCTGCGAACGCTGCAGTTATGTGTTTAGTGTTTTGTAAGTGACAGTGATCGATCGATACTGCACTTGGGTGGGCTGGGCTGGGCCGTGCGAAGGGGCAAAACGCAGGTGCTAGCAGGTATCTGGGCTGATCCCGCTAACACTGCGTTTTTGGGAAACCTTAAACTGCTGGGGACGCTAGTATAGATCTGATCGGATCAGATATTGATGCGTTCAGATACTATACCACTAAGGGAGGCGTATGCTGCGTGTGTGGGTGTTAGCGGTACTGGCGCTAATCTGACGCTGCCGGGGGCGACTCATATCACCGCCGAGCGATCAGGGGGCTAAACCTTTATTAGGTAATAAACGGCGGGTGCCCTGACACTATAAAAAATAAACTAACTAACCAGCGTCAACCGTAAGGGTTATACGGTGATCAGTGGTGAAAGGGTTAACTAGGGGGCAATCAAGGGGGTTAAAACTTTTATTAGGTAGTATATGGGGGTCCCTGTTGCTATAAAACGCTGACGGCAAACCTAAATATTTACGTCCCTACCTAGCGTCACCAGTGACACTAATACAGCGATCAGAAAAATGATCGCTTAGTGACACTGGCGACGGGGGGTGATCAAGGGGTTAAAACTTTATTAGGGGGGGTTAGATGGGTTCCCTAGACCTACAGGGGGCTAACACTAACGGCCCTAACACTTCTAACTGTCACAAACTGACACCATGCAGTAATCAGAAAAAAAAAAAACACTGCTTGGTGTCAGTGTGATTGGGGGGTGATCGGGGGGATCGGGGGTGTAAAGTGTGCCTGGCATGTTCTATTCTGTGGTGTGTGTGTGTGTGTGTGTGTGTGTGTGTGTTGGTGCACTCACATGTCTTCTCTCCTCGGTGCCGGAACGGAAGCTGCCGAGCCGAGGAGAGATGACATCACATCCTCTGCCTCTGTGTACTACAGAGGCAGGGGATGATTGTCATTGGCTGGGAGCGATCGCGAGGGGGGGGGGGGACACGATCGGATGGCCTCCCCCTCATCTCTGAACGCTTCCAGTCACAGCCGACCGCCGCCTGGCACCGGGGGGGGTTCCGATCGGACCCCCGCCCGCGGGAAGGCAATCGCGTACCAGGTACGTGATTTTGCCTGCCCGTGCCATTCTGTTCACGTATATAGTCGTTTAGGCGGTCGGCAAGTGGTTTAAATCTCTTGCATGCGTGCATACACACAAACACAGTAATAAAAGTTAGAAAGCTAAGGAGTAGAGAAATGGGCTATGCAATGAGAGCAGGGAGTCCAAAGGTGAGACTTGTTATTAAAGTGGTGGTCCACCCTAAAAAAAAAAGTCATGATTGTGCCTAAAAAAAAACATTTGGATATTTTTTTTTTCTTTACTTACCTCTAAATGCCTGTTGCTAGGTGGTCCCTCGTAGTCTGCCTCTTCCAGTGCCTGGGCTGGTGACATCCCTTCCCCCTCGGCACAGAAAGGGCTCAGCTCTGCTCCCTCCCTCCTGTCAATCATCTGGGACCCATTACAGGTCCCAGGTGACTGAGCGGCCAATCACGGCGCGCGGCGCCGCTTGCGCATGCGCAGTGGGTGCCAGGCTGTGAAGCCACAGCCGGGCGCCCACAGTTGCAATGCCGGCGCCACTGAATGGAGGGGGAGACAAGCGGGGCTTCGATCCCCCGCATCGCTGGACCCTGGACAGGTAAGTGTCCAATTAAAAGTCAGCAGCTGCAGTATTTGTAGCTGCTGACTTTTAATTTTTTTTTTTTTTTTTTTTTGACTAGCCCTCCTCTTTAAACTATTTGATACAGATTTAGAAAGCTGCATTCAGTCTGTTAGTTTAAGCAGAATTATCATTTGTACTTCAAAAGTTTCCTTTAAAAATGCCTTTTCAGAATGAAACATTCATGTCTTCCATACAATGGTCTGGTTAATGTCCCACAGGTGGGCAGTAATCATTTTCTTTCTGTTCGTTTACTTGTTGCATATAATGAAGTACTCCACATTACAATAGGTGCAGGTTCCTTTTTATCTATGTGTGAGATTTTAATGGATTAATGCGGGTACACAGTTTGCAGTGCTTGTTATAAGGCTTCCGCTAGTGCAATTTGTCATGCGACTTGGGACTGCAAATTTGCATGAGAAGTCATACCCCATGATTTCCAATGAGTACCGTTCATATCTGTGCGACTTCAAAGTAGTCCCTGCACTGCTTTGGCCCCACTTTTAAGCGACTTGAGGTCCATAGACCTAAAGAATACACAGGCATTGCTACAAGTTGCATTAAAATCATAGCAAAATCGCGCAACTTTCAGGTCGTAATAGTGGAAACCTAGGCTTAAAAAGGAAGTAAACCCTGGTGGGTTTTACGTCCTCTTTATTTCCCTGCAAAAGTAAAGCATAATGGGCTACTATGCATCGCATAGTAGCCCATTATGTGTTACTTACCTGAAACCAAAGCCTGTGCTGTCACTGCTGTCCCCACTAGCAGCAAGAGTCCATCTTCAACCCCTCTTCCTTCCAGGGCCGCAAACTCCAGCTCTGTGACTGGCCAGAGTCGCGTGACGTCACTCCCACGCATGTGCGCGGGAGCAGCCAGTCACGGCATGACCCCTATTAGAAAGGGCACAATGTGCCCTTTCTAAACTGCGCATGCACCGTAGTCATTGGTGCTCGGCTTTTTTCTAAATCTCTCCTAAACCGTGGAGGTTGCCGGCAAGGTTTCTTTTTACATTCAGTGGGAAGCCCCACTGACAGATGACTCCTCCATTGTTGAGGACGCTGTGGCGAGCTTGCTGACCCGCTCCTTAACAACCAGCTATTCACTGATTAAGGATGCTGACGGCCTTTGAAAACGAAAAAACACCGTGCGCCAGCGTTTAGCTGAGCTTAGGCGCTGTCGGCATTTTTTCTGTCAAAATGCTGCTGCTCCAGAGCGCACTGGCAGTGAGTTTTTTTTTTTTTTTTTTTTTTTTTCTGCCACTAACCCTATGTTCGCACCTATGCGTTTTTTAGTGCGTTTTGCAGTTTGTAAAAATGCACTACAGTCCATTTAACATGGTTTCCTATAGTACTAGTTCACATCTGTGCATTTTGCGGCATTGCGTTTTTTTGGAAAGGGTTGGGACTTTTTTTTCCCACTGCAGTTTGCGTTTTCCATGTAATAGGCTTGAATGGAGCTGTGCCAGAAATGCAAGTGGTGCATTTTTGATGCAATTCTTTTTTTTTTTTTTTTTTTGTGTTTTGCGGTTCTTATTTTACCACTGTATATAGCTGGTTGCTAAGCAGGGCCGCCACGTCCTTGACAACCGATGAGTCATCAGCTGTCAGCAGGGTTCCCTGCTGAATGTACAATAGAAAATTTGTGAAAAAAATAGGGCGTGGGGTTCCCCCCCAGGTCCATACCAGGCCCCTCAGGCATAGTATCGATTTGCAGGGGACCACCTCATGCCAAAATTTTAAAAAAGATGGCATGGGGTCCCCCCAAAATCCATACCAGACCCTTATTCGAGCATGCCGCCCGGCAGATAAGGAAAGGGAGGGGACAAGAGAACGCCCCCCCCCCCGAACCATACCATCCCGCATGCCCTCAACATGGGGGGTAGGTGCTTTGGGGCAAAGGGAACTGCGCCCCCCCCACCCCAAAGCACCTTGCCCCCATGTTGATGAGGACAAGGCAAGGGCCTCTTCCTGACAGCCCTAGCCAGTGGTTGTTGGAGTCTGCAGGTGGGGCACTTATCAGAATCTGGAAGCCCCCCATTAAGAGGGAGGGGCCCCAGATCCCGCCCCCCCCATGTCAATGGGTATAGGTACATCGTACTCCTACCCATTCAACAAAAAAGCAGTGAAATGTAATAACACAAGAGCCGTTTTTTGACAATCCCTTTATTAATAGCTCTGTCTTCTCTAGCTGTCTCTTCCCGCTGCTGTCTTCTTCCTCACCGACAGTTCCCCGCTAAAAAAATTAAAAAGCCGCTCTTGTTTTGTTGATGTTTCCATCTGTTTTGTTGTCGCCCGCTCTCTGCCGACTCTTGTATAGCCATGGGGCGTGGCCATCCGATGACCTCACCCGGAGAGCCCATCACTTGTCTGGGTGAGGTCATCCGATGGCCACGCCCCATGGCTATATAAGAGTCGGCAGAGAGCGGGTGACAACAAAACCGATGAAGGCATCGACAGAACAAAAGCGCTTTTTAAAAAAAAAAAATTAGCGGGTAACCAGCAGCGAGGAAGAAGACATCAGCGGGAAGAGGCGGCTCGAGGAGAAGATGGCGGGAAGAGACGGCTAGAGAAGACAGAGCAATTAATAAAAGAATTGTTAAAAACTTCCTCTTGTGTTTATTTCTTTTATTACATTTCACTGCTTTTTTTGGTGAATGGGTAGCGGTACGATGTACCCGCTACCCATTCACATAGGGGGGGCTGGTATCTGGGGGCCCCCTTCTCAATGGGGGCTTTCAGATTCCGATAAGCCCCCGCCCGCAGACCCCGACCACCACCAGCTAGGGTTGTCAGGAAGAGGCCCTTGCCTTGTCCTCTTCAACATGGGGGCAAGGTGCTTTGGGGTGAGGGGCGCAGAGCACCCCCCCATGTTGAGGGCATGCGGCCTGGTATGGTTCGAGGGGGGGCACACTCGTCCCCTCCCTTTCCTGACCTGCTGGGTGGCATGCTCAAATAAGGGTCTGGTATGGATTTTGGGGGGACCCCACGCCATCTTTAAAAAAAAAAAAAAATGTTGGGGGGGGGGGGGGTCCCTTCCAAATCCATACTAGACCTGAAAGGCCTGGTATGGTCGTAGGGGGTAACCCCACGCCGTATTTTTTTTTCTATTCAGCTTCCAGCTTCAGTGGAGTACCCCGCTGACAGCTGAAGACTCATTGTTGTTAAGGACGCAGCGGCCGGCTTTCCAGGCCCCCTCCTTAGCAACCAGCTATTACAGTGCGTTTTAAAGAGGGGGGGGGGGAAACATAGAATGCATGAAAACTGCATGCATAAACGCTGATTTAAAAATGCAAAATGGACTAAAAAACGTGTCTGAAAAATGCATCAAATGCAGCCGCATAGATGTGAACCTAGACTAAATGCTGCTAAAAGCCTATGTGTGCATTAACACATAGGATAACATGCAGGGGAATTTAGAGGCAGTTTAAAAAAAAGTCTGATGCCCAAAATAGCAGCTGTAAAATGCCCAGTGTGCATGACGCTAAAGCCTCGTACACACGATCGGATTTTCGGCAGGGAATTGTGTGATGACAGACTGTTTGCCTAAAATCCGACCGTTAGTACGCTCCATCAGACAATTGTTGGCCAACTTTCTGCCAGCAAATGTTGGATGGCAGGCTAGTAAATTTTCAGGGGACAGCGGTCTGTTGTCACATTTTCCTATCGTGTGTACGTACACAAATCCGTCACACAAGTCCAAAGTACAAACACGTATACTCTGAATCAGTGCTCACCAAACATTACATTAGCAGAAGGTGCCCAAAGGGTGGCGTTCAAGAGCTGAAATTCCACATAGTACGTCACTATGTTCTTTGTTGGCCGACAATTGTGTACCATTAGTATGCAAGACAAGTTCCTGGCGCACACCCTTCGGACAAAAGTCTGACGCTTTGTGGAAAATCCGATCGTGTGTTTGAGGCTTTACTTTGTCTTTATAAACTGTTTCAACATTTTAAATGGTTGCTCCCAAAAATGAAGAGACTGGATCCTTTGATAACACATTAGAAAATGGCTAAACAGAAGAAGAGCTTGAAATTTACAAGGTAGTTTGCATATAAACCGTGTATACCGTTTTGCAATAAATTAGGCGTTAACCTCTTCAAGTCCAGATGGTTTACCATCCTTCATGACCAGGCCATTTTTTGTGATGTGGCACTGCGTTACTTTAACTGACATTGTACCCAAATAAAATTGATGTCCTTTTTTTTCCCACAAATAGAGCTTTCTTTTGGTGGTATTTGATCAACCCTGCAGTTTTTTTTTAATTGTTTTGCGCTATAAACAAAAAAAAAACTGTCAATTTTGACAAAAAAAAGTATATATTTTACTTTCCGCTATAAAACCTATCCAATATGTTTCTGGTGAAAAAAATCCCAATAAGCATATATTGATTGGTTTGCGCAAAAGTTACAGCGTCTACAAACTATGGTGTGTATATATCTATGGAATTTTTTTTTTTTTAAACTAGTAATGGCAGCGATTTTTTTAGCTGGACTGCGACATTACGGCGGACAAATCTGACACTGACACTTTTTGGGGACCAGAGACTCCAATATAGTGATCAGTGCAAAAATAAATGCACTTTCACTATACTAATGACACTGGCAGGGAAGGGTTTTACATCTTGGGCAATCAAAGGGTTAAATGTGTTCCCTGGGAGTGTTTGCTAACTGTGGGGGGAGGTACTTTTATTGTGGAAAGACAGAGATTAGCGGAAACACAAGATCTCCATCTTCTCTGACAGAACGGCGTTCTTCCTTGTTTACATAGGCAGACCTGCCTGCCTCTCTTGGTAATGATCGCCGGGTGCCCGCGAATATCGGGTCCACCAGACCCACTGATTGGCTCCCACTGTGTCCAATCACAGCGGGAGTGGGTCGCCGGCGGCGCGCGCCCCAGACCAGGAAATTGAAATCGCGTACAGGTATGTGATTTTGCACTGCTGCTTTAAATGTAGGCAGGGATGGGTTAATACAGAAGTGGTTAACTAGATTTATTTATTTTATAACCTTATAAATTTTAAATATAAATTCCCCTTGTTTTGACCTTGTGTCCTGTGATATGCTTATCCCATAACATTTCCTTTCTCTCATGCTTGTTATGTTAGCCGTGACAGTTGGTGTCTGATACTGACGGACAATCTACCATTGTGCTCTCCAGCAGTAGGACCAATATTCTGTTATGTGAAAGCAAGATATAAATAACGCTTCTATGTTTTATACTAACTAAGACTCTGAACACGCATATAAAGGTGAAGTTAAATAGAAGTATATAACTATTGTTCTAATAAAAGTGAAAATAAATAATCATTCTACCTATCTGTGTGTCTTTCTATTGTTAGTATTTAGGCACCTTAGTGTAGGGTGACCAGACATCCCTGGTTTCTGGGGACAGTCCCCGGATTGAGGACACTGTCCCCGGACCAAGTCTGTCCCCAGTTTTGTCCCCGGATTGGATTTGAACAGGGCCCCCCCCCTCCTCTGCCGCTCCTAATATCTTATGGGGGTTTACTTTTTACCATTATCTGTGCCCCTTTCTGATGATCATGTGCTGGTCGGAGCGGAGGGACTATTTCTTCAGTTTCGGGCGCATGCCCAATCAGCTCCGCTCACATGTTCTTCTGCCTTGGCTCAAGTCCCGGCCAGCCGCCTGCCTGCTTATCTCCTTGCCTTCCCTGGTGGAGTGATCTTCCTCTGCTCCCCACCCAATAGTATCTGGGGCCCGAAGAGTAAAGCCCCATACACACTATCAGATTTTCTGATGATTTTTGTCTTCAGATTTACCAAAACCACATAGTGCAAGGGCCTGCCTGATTGCATACAAATTGAAACTCCTAAGGTTTGACCTCATATTATATGGTTTTGGTAAATCTGAAGGAAAAAATCAGCAGAAAATCTGATAGTGTGTATGGGGCTTTAGACTTGACAGGCTGTGAGGCGGGGGGCGGCGGAGACGGGCAAAGAGTCGTCGATTGCTGCCATTACTAGTAAAAAAAAAAAAATGTCCCCGGATTTAATTTTAAAAATCTGGTCACCTTACCTTAGTGGAGTATGCAATAACTATGCTACAGTGTCACTGTTTTAAAATGGCAAGGGTGAGGGCATCAATAGAATTTGGAAGGCTGTCCTGAGAGTAGTGATACAGTACAGACTATCAATGTTGTCCTTTCCTTCCTAAAATTAATAAGCTGGTCATATACGGTAAGATTTTTCTAATTTCTGCGTAATGAATGAGAAGTTACTTGATTCTCCCATCCATGCTAAAGAGCATGGATGAATGCACCTGCAGTGCTGGCTATTGTATGCTGACAGCCCTTGCTCCCACAGCTGTCAGAATACCCAAACAGTGTCTGCATCTGATCATATTCATGTGCTGTTTGGCTGATGATTTCCCACCTGGCTCCTTCAACAAAAGTCGAGCCAAGTGGTGCTGACAGGGCCGCCCATGGAATAAATTTTGGTTGATTCATCAGAAATTGGCAGAAATTTGATCATTGTATAGCTAGTTTTAGGCTACGTTCACACCAGGGAGCTGCAACCTTTTTGCATATTGTTACTGTGCAGTCCAGCATGTCACATTTAGGGCAGCCCATTAATTTCAATGGTCCGCTTTATGCGCAAGAAACATGCTAGAAAGGTGACTGTACCATTTTAGAAATCCTACTGCACCAAAATGCAGTTACTCTGGTACCATATGTTTTAGCACATGCAAACGAGTGTGCATTTAATGCAGGATGTGTGGTGTTGTCATTAGGAATTAATGGGACCACTGTGCATCTACATAGGGGCAGTACATTTTTTTGCATTGTGGGAAAGTGTGATTTTGGGAGTGTTCCTGCCATGCGCTGGCTTGAACAAAGCCTTAGTCACTGAACTAGTACAAGTCTTCAGATCAGGACTTTTGACCACTCCAACTATAATTTAAAAGAATCTGTCTATATGTTCAACAAGTAGGCATAGGTGGAACATGGGGCAATAATGCCGCGTACACACGATCAGAATTTCCGACAACAAATGTTCGATGGGAACTTGTTGTCTGGAATTCCGACCGTGTATAGGCTCTATCAGACATTTTTTGTCGGAATTTCCGACAACAAAAATTTGAGAGCTGGTTCTCAAATTTTCCGACAACAAAATTCGTTGTCGTAAATTCCGAGCGTGTGCACACAATTCCAATGCACAAAATTCGACGCATGCTCGGAATCAAGTACGAGATGGAAGCGCTCGGTCTTCTCTTCTTTTATAATGCTAGAATTATGAAGTTGTTTTGCTACTGATATTCACACAGAGTTCTCACAAACTGATTTCTTTATTATTTCTTGTGATCTCATGAATAATCTTTATTTTTTCGCCAGATCTCCAGAATAATGTTTATAATTTTTGTTTATAGTGATCTCCTTTTTTTTTTTTTTTTTTTTTTTTTTTTTTGTATTTATTTTTTTTGGGAAATCAAGATCTCCTGTGTTGTGTGGTTTTTTTTTTTTTTTTTTTTTTTTCTAGTGATCTCCATAATAATTTTTTCTCGTTTTGTGTGTTCCCACAACACCATCATTATCTTGTATTTTTTAACCTCAAGGAGGTGTTGGTGTCCCTTGTTAATTTGACATTGTATTTTTCAAATGTACCTGCCTACTCGCAAACTGTCCTTTTTTGAACTAAAACACATAGGCAACTATTTGTGAAAAAAAACTAGACCTTTATTATGGGTCATAACAAAATAAAGAGGAAGGCAACGCTAGATAAACTGGTGAAATTGGCGAAGCCTTTGTACCCCAGGGCACACATCAACTATTTGACATGCAAAATTGGGAGCCTGAGGAGTCCATTTAATAGGGAGCACAATCCGGTCCAGGACTCTGAGAGATCACTAACAGCAGCAGGTGACATATATGTCCTGAGGCTGTGGTCTTGCAACAGCCTGTGTCTTTTGCCAGACCAGACCGAACAAAGGCCATCACACTCTTATCTTCCTTCCACGCTTGCTTCCAGGCTGTGTCTCTGGTGTTGGAGTTGTTGCAGGAGGAGGAGGAGGATGGTCCAACTCACACAGGTGGGTTTTGCTTGTGAGTTTGCCCCTCAACCCCTTATTTAGGGCCATATATATCACGTCCTCACAAAAGAGGCGTTGGCCCACCTCCATTTCCTGTATTTTGTTGGCAGGCATAGGCCTTTAACCACTTCAGCCCCGGAAGGATTTACCCCCTTCCTGACCAGAGCACTTTTTACAATTTTGGCACTGCGTCGCTTTAACTGCTAATTGCGCGGTCATGCAATGCTGTACCCAAACGAAATTTGCGTCCTTTTCTTCCCACAAATAGAGCTTTCTTTTGATGGTATTTGATCACCTCTGCCGTTTTTTATTTTTTGCGCTATACACGGAAAAAGACCGAAAATTTTGAAAAAAAATGATATTTTCTACTTTTTGTTCTAAAAAAAAAATCCAATAAACTCAATTTTAGTCATACATTTAGGCCAAAATGTATTCGGCCACATGTCTTTGGTAAAAAAAATGTCAATAAGTGTATATTTATTGGTTTGCGCAAAAGTTATAGCGCCTACAAACTAGGGTACATTTTCTGGAATTTACACAGCCTTTAATTTATGACTGCCTATGTCGTTTCTTGAGGTGCTAAAATGGCAGGGCAGTACAAAACCCCCACAAATGACCCCATTTTGGAAAGTAGACACCCCAAGGAAATTGCTGAGAGGCATGTTGAGCCCATTGAATATTCATTTTTTTTGTCCCAAGTGATTGAATAATGACTAAAAAAAAAAAAAAAAAAAAAAAAAATTACAAAAAGTTGTCACTAAATGATATATTGCTCACACAGGCCATGGGCATATGTGGAATTGCACCCCAAAATACATTTAGCTGCTTCTCCTGAGTATGGGGATACCACATGTGTGGGACTTTTTGGGAGCCTAGCCGCGTACGGGGCCGCGAAAACCAATCGCTGCCTTCTGGATTTCTAAGGGCGTACATTTTTGATTTTACTCCTCACTACCTATCACAGTTTTGAAGGCCATAAAATGCCCAGATGGCATAAAACTCCCCCAAATGACCCCATTTTGGAAAGTAGACACCCCAAGCTATTTGCTGAGAGGCATGGTGAGTATTTTGCAGCTCTCATTTGTTTTTCAAAATAAAGAAAGACGAGAAAAAAAAATTTTTTTTTTCTTTTTTCCATTTTCAAAACTTTGTGACAAAAAGTGAGGTCTGCAAAATACTCACCGTACCTCTCAGCAAATAGCTTGGGGTGTTTACTTTCCAAAATGGGGTCATTTGGGGGGGGGGGGGTTTGACACCTGGGCATTCCATGGCCTCCGAAACTGTGATAGGCGGTGAAGAGTGAAATCAAAAATTTACGGCCTTAGAAAGCCTGAAGGCGGTGCTTGGTTTTCGGGGTCCCGTACGCGGCTAGGCTCCCAAAAAGTCTCACACATGTGGTATCCCCGTACTCAGGAGAAGCAACAGAATGTATTTTGGGGTGTAATTTCACATATTCCCATGGCATGTGTGAGCAATATATCATTTAGTGACAACTTTGCGCAAAAAAAAATAAAAAAAATAAAAAATTGTCTCTTTCCCGCAACTTGTGTCACAATATAAAATATTCCATGGACTCGACATGCCTCTCAGCAAATAGCTTGGGGTGTCTACTTTCCAAAATGGGGTCATTTGGAGGGGTTTTGAACTGTCCTGGCATTTTATGCACAACATTTAGAAGCTTATGTCACACATCACCCACTCTTCTAACCACTTGAAGACAAAGCCCTTTCTGACACTTTTTGATTACATAAAAAAATAATTTTTTTTTGCAAGAAAATTACTTTGAACCCCCAACCATTATATATTTTTTCAAAGCAAATGCCCTACAGATTAAAATGGTGGGTGTTTCATTTTTTTTTTTCACACAGTATTTGCGCAGCGATTTTTCAAACGCATTTTTTGGGGAAAAAACACACTTTTTTAAATTTTAATGCACTAAAACACACTATATTGCCCAAATGTTTGATGAAATAAAAAAGATGATCTTAGGCCGAGTACATGGATACCAAACATGACATGCTTTAAAATTGCGCACAAACGTGCAGTGGCGACAAACTAAATACATTTTTAAAAGCCTTTAAAAGCCTTTACAGGTTACCAATTTAGATTTACAGAGGAGGTCTACTGCTAAAATTACTGCCCTCGATCTGACGTTCGCGGTGATACCTCACATGCATGGTGCAATTGCTGTTTACATTTGACGCCAGACCGACGCTTGCGTTCGCCTTAGCGCGAGAGCAGGGGGGACAGGGGTGCTTTTCTTATTTTTTTTTTATCTTATTTTTAAACTGTTCCTTTAATTTTTTTTTTTTTTAATCATTTTTATTGTTATCTCAGGGAATGTAAATATCCCCTATCATAGCAATAGGTAGTGACAGGTACTCTTTTTTTTTTGAAAAAATTGGGGTCTATTAGACCCTAGATTTCTCCTCTGCCCTCAAAGCATCAGACCACACCAAGATCGGTGTGATAAAATGCTTTCCAATTTCCCAATGGCGCTGTTTACATCCGGCGAAATCTAAGTCATAAAATGCTCGTAGCTTCCGGTTTCTTAGGCCATAGAGATGTTTGGAGCCACTCTGGTCTCTGATCAGCTCTATGGTCAGCTGGCTGAATCACCGGCTGCATTTTCAGGTTCCCTGTTGAGACAGGAGAGCCAGAGAAAAACACGGAAGACGTTGGGGGGGGGCATTCCCTCCCACGGCTTGTAAAAGCAGTCTAGAGGCTAATTAGCTGCTCGGATTGCTTTTACATGAAAGCCGACCGCTGGCTGAAAAGAATGATACCAAGATGATACCTAAACCTGCAGGCATCATTCTGGTATAACCGCTCAAAGTCGTGAATGGCGTACCTGAAGACAAAAAAATGGTTAACAATAAAGCACAGTAAACGGTAAAGTATAAAAAATTGCATACCTGAAAAGCAAACATGATAAAACATTGCAGAATAGAATACAGTAAAAAAGAGCAGAACAATAGAGAGAATAGAGAGAGAGAGAACAATAAAACGACAACTATTTTTTTTTATTTTATATTTTTGTATGTGTTTTTTTTTTTTTTACACTTTTTTTTGTAACTGTAACTTTTATAACTGTAACCGGTTCCAGGTTCGGGTCTCTCAAAATGCGATGGCATCTTGGGAGACCCTGTGAAAGTGTGCCTAGTCTGTGGAATGCTGTACCCTACGCTAATACTCAACTAGTGAATGGTAGCGTTCAAAACATTCACCAATGCAAAGACCAGGATTGTCAGGACAGGAGGGACAATAATAGCGGGTGTCACGCCTATATTCGCGCTTGCTGCAGACACAACATCTTTTTTGGGGGGGTTCGTTGGGTAGGGGTACTCGGGAGGACATAAAGAAAATGCCTCTCATGCAGCCGACTGCATTTGGTTGGGGATGTGAATGGGGGAAGTACGGGCGCTGCAGAAGCGGTGGGTTCCCAATTAGGATTGGCGAATGCAGCAGGAAGGGCACTATGGGTACGACGGGCCTGTGTTTGTCTTTTTGGTGGCAGCGGGACACTACTTGTGCTTGCCACCTCACCAGCTTGAACTGCACTTATGGGACTCGCCACGTCACCAAGTGTTACTGCAGTGCTGGTTTGACTACGACCGGGGTGTACTAGGCCGCTGGTGCTTGCCAGTTCACCAAAACGCTACCAAAAAACCTGTTAGCGATCGCAGGATCAGGCCTGACTCTTTAGTTTAGTGTTTTGTAAGTGACAGTGATCGATCGATACTGCACTTGGGTGGGCTGGGCCGGGCGGAGGGGCAAAACGCAGGTGCTAGCAGGTATCTGGGCTGATCCCGCTAACACTGCGTTTTTGGGAACCCTAAACTGCTGGGGACGCTAGTATAGATCTGATCGGATCAGATATTGATCCGATCAGATACTATACCACTAAGGGAGGTGTACGGTGCGTGCGTGGGTGTTAGCGGTACTGGCGCTAACCTGACGCTGCCTGGGGCTGGTGCTTGCCAGTTCACCAAAACGCTACCAAGAAAACTGTTAGCGATCGCAGGGATCACGCCTGACTCTGAACGCTTCAGTTATGCGTTTAGTGTTTTGTAAGTGACAGTGATCGATCGATACTGCACTTGGGTGGGCTGGGCGGAGGGGAAAAACGCAGGTGCTAGCAGGTATCTGGGCTGATCCCGCTAACACTGCGTTTTTGGGAACCCTAAACTGCTGGGGACGCTAGTATAGATCTGATTGGATCAGATATTGATCCGTACAGATACTATACCACTAAGGGAGGCGTATGATGCGTGCGTGGGTGTTAGCGGTACTGGCGCTAATCTGACGCTGCCTGGGGCGACGCATATCACCGCCGGGCGATCAGGGGGCTAAACCTTTATTCGGTAATAAACGGCGGGTGCCCTGACACTATAAAAAATAAACAAACTAACCAGCGTCACCCGTAACAGTTATATGGTGATCAGTGGTGAAAGGGTTAACTAGGGGGCAATCAAGGGGTTAAAACATTTATTAGGTAGTATATGGGGGTCCCTGTCGCTATAAAACGCTGACGGCGAACCTAAATATTTACGTCCCTAACTAGGGTCACCAGCGACACTAATACAGCGATCAGAAAAATGATCGCTTAGTGACACTGGTGACGGGGGGTGATCAAGGGGTTAAAACTTTATTAGGGGGGGTTAGTGGGGTACCCTAGACCTAAAGGGGGGTAATACTAACTGTCCCAACACTGTAACTGTCACAAACTGACACTATGCAGTAATCAGGAAAAAAAAAAAACCTGCTTGGTGTCAGTTTGTGACGGGGGGGTGATTGGGGGGGGGATCGGGGGGTGATCGGGGGGGGGATCGGGGTGTTTTGTATGCCTGGCATGTTCTACTGTGGGTGTGTGTGTTGTGCACTCACATTCCAGTCTTCTCTCCTCGGCCCGGAACGGAAAATACCGAGCCGAGGAGAGATGACATCATTTCCTCTGCCTCTGTGTACAATACAGAGGCAGGGAAATGATCCCGTTGGCTGGGAGCGATCGCGAGGGGGGGGCCACGAATGGATGGCCTCCCCCTCACCACCGATCGCCGGGGAAGATTTGCCGACCGCCGCAGGCACCGGGGGGGGTCCGATCGTGCCGCCCTGTCGACGTACATCTGTGTGCGGCGGTCGGCAACTGGTTAAGAAGACTGGCGGGGGTTCTGAAGGCCGCAGAAGCCTGCTGAATTAACCTAAGTGCTGACTCTTCCACACTCCTCCCCTTCCTGGGCATTTTTTGTTGAAGGCGGAGGGGAGGGACCTGGGATTTGGTCAGGCTACTGGGCCCAGCTACCTCCTGGCTGCCACTTTCCACAGTCTCCTCCTGGCTGAGGTTTTCCTGTGTATGAAAAAGGGACATAGTTTTAGTTTATTGTTCATCAATCACACACAATTTTGAGAAATATGTTGAACAATGCTATACCTGACTGAAGCTGGGTTCCTCCTCTTCTTCTTCCTGGGTGGAAGGCCCAGGTTGGACGTCGGAAGCCTCAGCTGGGGTGGAAGGAATCGTGGAAGGATTGGTTGAGAGTGATTGTCTGATTTCAGTCTGGTCTGACAAAAATCGTAGTCTGTCGTAGTACGACAGCCTGAGGACATAAACGTCATCTGCTGCTGCTCCCGATCTCATGGATTTCTGGACCTTCTTGCGCTCCCTAATATATGTGCCATTGATGCCCCAAGTTAAAATTATACCTTCGTTAGAACGATCGGCGCTTCCGCTACTCCTTCCTCCGCTCACAGATCGTACGTACGACGTGCGCGTGGTCCGCTTTATATACACTGCGCATGCGTAAAACTCCGCCCATCCCTGACCTTTCTAGTATATTCCCCGCCCCTTCTCTTTCGCGCAGTGGGAGAGCACATGGCGGAGAGACAACAGGTGCATGCAGCAGAGAGCAGCAATGATGAAAGGCCGGAGCCACGAACTTCCCGATCCCGGAGGAGATTTAAGGCCTCAAATATGTCCTTTGTAGAGATGGTGGAGATGGTGGACATCTTGAAGAGGGCAGACTATAATGGGAAGCATGGACCTTACCCAAACCCAAATGTGAGAAAGGCCAAGATCATGACTAAACTTGTGAAAAGTCTGCACAGGAATTTTGGGGTTTGACGATCCAAGGATGAACTGAGGAAACGCTGGTCAGACCTCAAATTGAGGGAGCAGGATCCGTACAGAAGGATCATGAGTACTGCAAAACCGTAAGTAGTTGTCGTGTGTTACTAATAATATTTATTATTATTATTATTATTTATTATTATTATTACTTGCATGCTGCTCCATGTGCTTTTCTTTACTGTTGAACAGTTTAAGATGGTGGTTAAAATGGCAAGTTTCAGGTTCGTGGGCACAGTAATCGTTTGTAGTAAACATAGTTTGTTCGCCCACTAATACGATGTTTTTGGCAGATGCAGGTTAACTACATTTGTTCATGCCTATTTGTATTCAAAGAAGTTTAGTACATTGTTGTATAGATGGGTTTGTAACTAGAATAAAATGCAAACTTGATTCAGTGTAAGGAGAGGACAGTCAGCAGGTGTTGGACGCAAGAGCACTAGTGTGGGACACCAGAACAAATTTTTTAGGGTGTCCCACACAGGTGCTCCAGTGGATACTAGGGGTGTCTCCATCTGTGAAACTTGCACAAAACAGGTAAGTATTCCAGCTTTTGTAAGGGGAAAAAAATCATGTCTTCATCTTGGAACTCTTCCAAAACAGACAATTGTACGACACTTCCAAGCAATGTTTCATATTCCTATTTCTGCCCTCAAATATCTGTGTGCTAAGTATACCTTATTTTTATTTACATAGGGGAGAAAAGAAGCGGGACATCCAGAGGACACCAGGGACCCACAACCTCTTAAAGAAGGGGAAATACAAAAACAACAACCTCAGGATGTGGAGGAAGGAGAGAGTGTCTGAGACCACAGCTTCAGGTAATAGATGTATGCCTGCATATTTATTATACATGGTGTGATTTTTTTTTAAAATTTTTTTTATTTTTTTTTTTAGGTGATGTGGATGTTGTGGAAGAAGAAACACCTTTCACAAGTGCAAGTGCACACGTCCTCATCGGAGAGATCATGGTGTGCAATCGGGATTTACAGAAGATCAAGGAAGACATCAATGATATTTGAAAAAAGACTCAAAAACATGATGTTTTAAAGCAGAATCTAAAACACACCAAAATTTGTATTTTTTTTTATTTTTGTAACTTTTCTAAAAAAAATTTGAAAGCCAAATTTTGAAGATTCACACAGTGTGTCAACATGTGCTATCTCCCATCATGGGATATCAATGTACGCGTTTTGTGGGTGCAACCCCTTCCTCGCAACTCAAGTAGGTGAGAGGAAGGGGTTGCACCCCCGAAACACGTCCATTGATCCCCCATGATGGGAGCTAGCACATGTTGACCTTAGGCATGGGATCAGGAGGGAAATCCCCATTTTGACTCCCAATTTGTGTGCACCTTCAAAATTTGGCTTTCACAGGGATAACATCACCCCATCCGATGAAGGCAATATCAACACAGTTTGGGCATACTAATGTCTGATATTGCCTTCAGTTTATCAAAGTTTAACTTTGTAAGTTCCTGAGTTGTGTATTGTTTTATGGTTTTAAAAACATGCCTGTTTACCACAAAAAAGGATATTTCTACTGTCCAAACAAAAAATTTTATTCCAAAAATATGTTGGTTTGTTCAAAAACCCTTTTTTAAACGCACATGTGAATGTGCACAGAGTAAAAAAATTTCTACTCAACAATGTGTGGCTTCTTCTTTCAATGCTCAATAGCAGTTTTTTGTTTAAGTTGGCGTTTACAGTGACAATGGGGGTTATTTACTAAAGGCAAATCCACTTTGCTCTACAAGTGCACTTTCAAGTGTACAGTGGATTTTCCTTTAGTAAATAACACCCACAGTGCTTTATAATTTGCATCAATCAGGCCATTTTCATCACTCCAAAAAATTAATTCATGGTGCTGAAAATGATGAATATTTTTATCATACATTACATACATTAACAACAAAAACAAGGTATGTGTGTGTAGCAGACCCACAACATAATAGTTAGCTGAAGATTGTCACCTCATGTATCAAAGAAATGACGTTTGCACTATTGAAGAAAATGGCCAAAAAAAAGCCCATTGGAGAACCTAGGAGACAGCTAAAAAACACAAGTAGAAAATCAAAGGAAATATTTTTCTGTTTAAAATACAAATGTATTTAACCAATTCAATACAGGGCATTTATACACCCTTCCTTACCAGACCGATTTTTAGCTTTCAGCGCTCTCACACTTTGAATGTCAATTACTCGGTCATGCAATACTGTACCCAAACACAATTTTTTTATCATTTTTTTCATACAAATAGAGCTTTCTTTTGGTGGTATTTAATCACCACTGGGTTTTTTATTTTTTGCGACATAAGTGAAAAAAGAGCGAAAATTTTGAAAAAAAAAAAACTTTTTTTTTTTTAGTTTCTATGCTAAAATTTGGCAAATAAGTCATTTTTGTTCATAAATTTGAGCTAAAATTTATACTGCTACATCTCTTTGGTAAATAGAACCCAAATTAGTGGATATTATTTAGTCTCTTTGAAAGTTATAGAGTCTACAAGCTATGGTGCAAATCGTTGAAAATTGATCACATCTGATCACACCTGATGCACTGACGGCCTATCATTTCTTGAGGCCCTGAAATGTCAGGAAAGTACAAATAACCCCCAAATTACCCCTTTTTGAAAACTAGACAGTCCAAGGTATTTAGTAAGAGGCATGGTGAGATTTTTGAAGTTGTAATTTTTTCCCACAATTCTTGGGAAAATGAAGACATTTTTTATTTATTTTTTTTCCACAAAATTGTCATAATAACAAGTTATTTCTCACACACACCATATGCATACTTCCAATTACGCCCCAAAATACATTCTGCTACTCCTCCCGAGTATGGCAATACCACATGTGTGGGACGTTTACACAGCCTTGCCACACAAGGAGGTCCAACATGCAGGGAGCACTGTCAGGGGTTCTAGGAGCATAAATTACACCTTTAATTTCCTATTACATTTGTGAAGGCCCTGGAGCACCAGGACAGTAGAATTACCCACAAAATGACCCCATTTTGGAAAGAAACGTCTATTCTATGAGGCATAATGAGTCTTTTGAACAGTTCATTTTTTTTTTTTCCACAAGTCTTTGGAAAACGTGGAAAAAAAATGAAAACGTATTTTTTTTTTTTTTACACAAAGTGGTCAGTTTATAATATATTTCTAACTCAAAGCATGTACATAGCAAAAATGACACCCCAAAATACATTCTGCTACTAATCCTGAGTATGGTGATACTTTTACACAGCCTGGCCACATACAAAGGCCCAACATGCAGGGAGCACCATCAGGCGTTCTAGGAGCATAAATTACACCTTGCCCTGGAGCACCAGGACAGTGAAATTACCCACAAAATGACCACATTTTGGAAAACAAACACCCCCAAGTATATTCTATGAAGCATTATGAGTCTTTTGAACGGTTAATTTTTTTACACAAGTCTTCAGAAAACGTGGATCTTTTTTGTCTAAAGATTTGAGGTAATGTGTGAGTAAAACATCCAAGAGGGAATGGGTGGTTTGTCCATTCGGGCAGACAGACGGGAGTTCGATAGATATTTCCCGTGTTCGTAAAAATGATGGGCTAGGATTTGGTATGGCGTTCCAGGATCCACAGTAGGGACTTGAGGGGAAGGGTTGTAAATGAAGCTTCCAGAGAGACCCAAACTTTATTGGAATTCTGGACATTCCAATCAATTATTCTAGTACTGGTGAATCGATTTATAGTAATTGAGGATGTCTGGCAGACCTATCCCGCCTAGATTTTTTTGGTAGCGCAAGCTGAGCATAGCTAATCCTGGGTCTTCGCTCACTCCAAAGAAATTGTGGTCTCGAGAGATAATTGTGGGTAGGATTGGCAAGAGTCTGTTGGCCATCATCTTAGAAAAAAATTTGATGTCCACATTTAGTAATGATATTGGTCTGTACTTTTCAATTTGTGTGGGGTCTTTCTCTTCTTTTGGGATGACTGTTATGTGTGCTTCGAGCATACTGGGTGTGAGAGGGTTAGATGAGGACAGGGAGTTAAAAACTCCTAGAAAGGGGGATCTTAGTACTTCCGTTTAAATGTTTGTTTGTAATAAGCAGCTGAGAGGGCGTCTGGACCTGGGCTTTTGCCAGGTTTAAGCTGTTTTACTGCTTGATCCCATTCTTTTGGGGAGATCGGTCGTTCTAGGTTTTTGGCCGCATCTGGAGAAATCGTTGTAGGACAATATTTGTTTAGGAAAGTGTTGATAGCATTACTTCTGCTCTGTGGGAGGTGGGTGAGGGGATTGGATGCTTTGAGTTTGTACAGTGAAGCGTAGTATTTTTCTAATTCCTGAGCAATGTCTATTATTTGTGTATTTCTGTCCGGTGGGAGAGTGTAGCTTATGAACTATGGTTTTATCTTTTTTCGAGCGTAGTGCTTGGGCTAGTAAATGTTCGCATTTGTTACCAAACTCATAAAATAGTTTTTGTGATAGTGTGTATTTCTTCTTGAGATTGCGCCCAAGTAGTTCTTGTAACAGAGTGCGAACTTCAGTTAGTTCTAGGTAGGTTTGGTGGGCTAAAGTACATTTATGTGCAGCTTCCAAGGACTTGAGTTTGGTAAATATGTCTTTGAGTCGGGTTTGTTTCTCTTTTTTTCATCACTGTGGCTAGGGACACACACACACACACACACACTTGTGTGCTTCCCACTGTGTTAATTTAGACATGTCGGGAGTGTCATTCTCATTAAAGTAGTTCATCAGGCATTTTGTTGATCTCATCTGTTCTAGTTTTTTCAGTAAGGATTGATGAGTCTAGTCTCCAAATTGGAGCATGTTGAATTTTTTCAGGAATGTCAATGTGGCGGTAATGGGGTGGTGGTCAGAAAGAGTCATAGGTTTTATTGTTGCTGCAGACAGGCATGAAAGGTCTTGTTAAGTCATGAAGAGGTAATCGAGAAGGGAATACTTATTCTGAGGGGGTGAGAAGAAGGTGAAATCCTTCTCTTTTCGGTGTAGGATACGCCAGGTTTCATGCAGTAGGAGGTCCTGAAGACAGTTTAATTTGGCGCAGTGCCCGATAAGGTAAGTGTTAGTTGCCTGAGGATGTATCGTGAAGAGGATAAGGGGGACATTTTAAGTCTCCTCCTAGGATTAGAATCCTGCTCTGGAAAGTGGATAGAAGTTTTGTTACATTGCGGAAGAATGGGACTTGGGCTGTGTTGGGGCTGTAAATGTAAGCCAGTGTGATGGGTCTGTCTTTTAGAGTGGCCTTCAAAAAAATTTACCTACCTTGTTCATCAATGAGAGCGTCTGATATTTGGATGGGTGTGTTTTTGGAGATTAGTATAGAAACTCCTTTCACTTTAGAGGATTGGAGAGTTAGCGTGGAAGCTTTGGGGATAGTTGGTTTTCTAATTTCGGGATGGTACCAGTGCGGAAGTGGGTTCTTGTAAAAAGGCAATCTCTGCTTTAATGCTACGTAGATAGGAAAGGGTTTGTGACTGTTGCTCAGGTATAGGCCCTTGGTGTTTAAAGAGATTATTTTAAGGGTTAGGTTGTTGTTGGTAATTTTGGGGGGAGTCATGGTGATTAAAGAGAGGTCGGTGCCTGTCTGGTGTGTGTGTGGGAAGCAGGAGATGACCAATGTAGGGTAGTGGACAAAGAGATGAGAGAGAGGGAATGAATAGGAAGAGAAGGGAAAAGGGGAAAAAAGGGGGAGTGGGACAAGGAGAGGGGAGGGAGACTCTCGGAGAAAATAGAAGAATAAAATTGATAAGGGGGTTCTTTTGTGATGTAGGGGTGGTGTGCTAAAAGATGGTTGTGCTGATAGATGTAGAGTGTTTAGTGGATAAAGGAGTTGAAAATCTGGTTGTGGGTGTGGACCTGCAGTCCTACTCTATCGGGTAGGGGGAATTCCAGAAGGAGTCAGCGGTGGCTACCAGACTCCGCTGTGATCGAGGGTGGAAGGTAACAGTCTTCAAGTGGGGATAATCTCGTGTCTCTATGAGGTCAAGGGGGTGAGGTGGAGTGTCTAAAAAGGGTGGAGCTGGTTAGAAAACCTAGGCAACGGCGTTTGCGATCAGTTCTCCCTGTCTGGTACTAGAACCCACCTGAGCAAGCCCGTCTGGAAGCAGTCACGTTTTAGTGAGTCAATAATCTATACACACCCTTTGTATACATGTGGCTATAGGGCGGGGAATGCCCCAGCCACAGGTGATTGGCACAGTACAGTGACAGCTTCCTGGCAGGCTTGCTCAGATGGGCTAGGACTAGGATCTGAGCATATCCAAGCTCATCCATATTAAGGGGCCTAGGTTTTTCATAATCACCACAATGATGTGTAAATATGTTGCAGCATGTTAAAATGCAGCACGCCCCCCTTTTTTTTACGTGGAAAAGAAGCAAGCACTTTATTGAAGAAATAAAAGGAATGATATAAACAAGCCCCACTGTAAAATGAAACAAAACCCATTGTATAATGTAAAAGGTGTGACCTATGCAGACCATAACTGACTCTATTTCCTTTCCTTCCACCACGGGTCGAAGGAAAGAAATCGCTTGATTACCCCATCAACACATTCAGTGTTGATGGGGGAATGCCTATGCTATTGTGTTCTGCCAGTTTACTCCTAGACAGGCTGGTTTTACCCAAGTCTATCACTGGATTAACTTGAGTACAATCATCCTGCCCTTACATGGATCAAAATTCAGCTGGTCTCTGCTGATCCTGCTGGAGTTTGATCCACTTATGGCCAGCTTTACCCAATACACCTAAATGACAGTACAAAAAAAATTAAAAGCCACATAAAGTGGCCTTTCCTAGCAGTAAATGGGGTCTCCCGTAAGAACTTGGTCATGTATTTGTCAGGATTGGGGAAGAGCCCCAATGAGCACTGTTTGGGGTACAAGGTCAGTGGAGAGCCCATCTGGTCATGCAGAAACCTTGAATTTTAGGGTAGGCCCATAGGAGATGGTAGAAGGTGCCAGTTGCTTGTAAATACATTAGACATTGCGGGCTAAGTTTGGGTCCATATTTGGAAATGCGAACGGGGGTCAAATAAGCTATATGCAGGATATAAGCATGCATTTTAATGCAATGCACATGGATGCTTGTAATGCAACTGAAAGAAACAAAATAGAAAAATAATTGTTAGTATTGAGATCCTTTTAGGGACCGGTCGCTTAACAGATGACGTTAAAATGCATGCCAACACACATAAAAATTCAACACTATACAGCGGAAAACAGTTGCTAAAGGCACATCAACACGCATGCATTTTCAATACATTATGGTACATGCAGTATGGTGTGAATGGACCCTAAAATGTAATTTAATACATAAATCCTATACCATATTGATATGTAAAATATATAGAACACCTCTTTCACATTTGCTGGTCTAGGGCCCTGGATCGAAAAAAATAACAAAAATCCGGCCTTTTAAAAGCTCAGTTGTACTTGAGATTTATAATCTCTTAATAGTTTGAGATTAATCCATTTTTGACAATTGCCTCATTTTGATTATATTGAAATTGGCGAACTGCAAGTGGGACAGCTGTCAAGAACAGATTCATTCTCTGTGATTAAAATCTCATGTGGCGCTGGCCAGGATCTCGGGAGCAAATGACCCAGTGAAATTATTTTTTATTTTTTTTCTAAAATATCTGCAATTACTTTTTGCTTGAAATCAGTCACATGTTTAAAGGCTGTTTTTAATATTTGCCTGAATTTTTAAACAACCCATTTTGAATATGACAAATGATGACTAAAAATCTGCGTTTCGGTCTTGATTTTGTGTGGTTATTGTCCCTTGACTCAGCTCATTCTGTTAATCTTGTAATCGCTCCTGAACCCACCCACCTCCTCCTCTCCTTTCGCTAGCCCACTCTTCCCTTTTAAACAGCTGATTGATGCTGTAAGGGTGGGAAAAAAAAACAGCAAAGCTCTTCCCTGCTCACTGCTGCATCCCAATCCCATAATGCTTTGCATCGCTTGCTGCAGTCTTTCAGTACCAGCGTACGGAGGAAAAAAGATACATTGAAAAAAAATTGATGTTGCTGATTTTTACCAGGGGATCTACAAAGTAATTGACTCAGAAGGTGTTTGCTCATCACCGAATGATGGACCATCGCTGCTTGCCTTGATTCTGCATTTTTCCCCTTTTTTATATGTGACTCCTGGACCAGGGATACTGCCTTCCTCTTTGATGCATGTTCATGACAAATGGCTTTGATGCTGTGACTTACTTTCCATGCCTCTCCCTGCTCTTGTCTGGATGTAACAGGAATAGTTATGCTTTATCTACTGGGATTTCCTCTTGCTCATATCTACAATAGAATCCCTGCTTTGGCTGGTTGCTGATTTGTTTCTCGTCGACGATGGGTATGTAATATTGTGGAGGTGACTGCAGTTTCATAGCACTCTGCTTTATTTTATTTTTTGTGTGTATAGGTTTGATCTGTCATTCTGGCACAGCAGCCTGTAGATGCAAGTGGTTGCATAGTCATCATAATTTATTGAATTATTACATAGATCATGTTATACATTACAAAGTAATCTGATAATATTATTATAATCTACATGTTTTATTGTGTACTAAAATAATCATAAAAACAGCCTTCCCTAGAGATTGTCGCCCCTACCCCTCCCTTTCTCCCTCTTTTAATTGCCTGTCTTGAAGCTGGAAGCACAGGGGACCCTTGGAAGCCTGTGCATTCACAATAGGTTGTTGGATGAATGGAGATAACAACCCCCTGACCTTGGTAGCCTGACTCAGTAAAGTGCTTGGGTGGGAAGCAGCTGGCAAGGCAAGAATTACACGCTCTTGGCAGCTACCCTGCATTCTCCGAGATGCCGGTGGAATTTATTGGGGTTTATTTTTGTGTTGCATAATGACTTTTATTTAAAATGATTGTAGAAAAAAAGCAATAACTGTCCTATATACTCGTGCAGATCAATCCTAGACTATGGTCCTTGGGCTTGCAGATTGCACTGCTTCTTGTAGTCAGGAAATTACATTGTTGTGGAGTAACTGGCCTACTGTATTACTGTTTTCTAGATTGGTGGTGAATGTAACGAAAAACCCGAACCATGCACAGCTACTGAGCAGAGGCCTGGTTTGCACATAGTCATGTGCTAGTTTGGATTGCAGGCCTCTGCTGAACAATGAGATGATGATGCTAAAACATCATCAGGATAACAAGTGTCTTCCCTCTTCTGTCCGCCCATTCACAGTAGGCCGGAGATGCGTATTTTCAATGGTGAAAGACCAGGATGCTGCACAGCTAGCATACTTAATTTTACAGAACGAATTGCATTTTAGCGTTTATCATTTGTTTCATGTAAATGCAGTTTTAGTATTGCATAGAACGTAGACCTTTTTATGAAAAACAAAGCAGGCACCTCCACCCTTTAGCGGTAATCGCTTTTATAATGAATCATTTAATGGCAGTAAATTAAAATGCTTTACATGTGTTTTAGCCACTGCTCTTTTGGCATTTTACACCATCAGCAGCATCAAGTCGTTGATGCTTGTATGGTTATGATATGATGCTTGACAAATATTGGTCTCCAAAGGGCCATATATCACTCCTGTGCTCCCATAGGTCATATTTATTATTCTGCCCTCCATTATATTATCATAGCTCTGTGCTGTATGGTCTACACACCGTAGATACCAGGAATAAGTGCATTTTATATGATCATCTCCCAGTATTTTAAGCTATAGATACTTGCATGAAAATATAGCACTTAGTAAATGTTGTTATAAAAAATAATTGTTAGTATTGTGCCCCTATAATGGCCTCCATTTCTAGAAATGCAGGTCTGGGTCACTGCATTGAAGCCAATCGCACATCTAGATAACACAAAAGTGGCCCTGAAACCTGGTTCATTGCTAGGTTCTTCAGTTGTATTTCTAACGAAGGCCATGTGCTGATTTGCTCTGGTAATTAGAATGATTTGACTTAGGCTGGGTTCACACTGGTCCGACAAACGCTCCGACATTGGGAGCTCATGTCGCATGACGTGTGAAATTCAGTGTTTCCCTATGGGAGCTAGAAATGCTCCCTGTACTACTTTGGTCCGACTTTGATCCTACTTCAGCCCATTGACTATCATTGAAGTCGGATCGCATGATCCGACTTTGGCATGCGACTTGTGCTCAGATGATCTTGAGGGGGAACTCCGTGCCAAATTTTAAATAAAAAAACTGGCATGGGTTCCCCCTCCAAGAGCATACCAGGCCCTTGGGTCTGGTATGGATCTTAAGGGGAACCCCCTACGCCAAAAAAAAGGTGTGGTGGTCCCCCCCAAAATCTATACCAGACCCTTATCCGAGCACGCAGCCTGGCCGGTCCACCCTGCCCCATGTTGATGAGGACAAGGCCCACAACCCTGGCCGGTTGTCTGGGTCTGTAGGCGGGGGGCTTATCGGAATCCGGGAGCCCCCTTTAACCACTTAAGGACCAGCCTCGTTTTGGATTTTAGGTGTTTACATGTTTAAAACAGGTTTTTTTGCTAGAAAATTACTTGGAACCCCCAAACATTATATATGTTTTTTTTTCTAACACCCTAGAGAATAAAATGGCGGTCATTGCAATACTTTTTTTTGCACCGTATTCGCGCAGCGTTCTTATAAGCGCACTTTTTTTGGAAAAAAATTCACTTTTTTGAATAAAAAAATAAGACAACAGTAAAGTTAGCCCAATTTTTTTTTATATTGTGAAATATAATGTTACGCCGAGTAAATTGATACCCAACATGTCACGCTTCAAAATTGCGCCCGCTCGTGGAATAGCGTCAAACTTTTACCCTTAAAAATCTCCATAGGCGACGTTTAAAAAATTCTACAGGTTGCATGTTTTGCGTTACAAAGGAGGTCTAGGGCTAGAATTATTGCTCTCGCTCTACCGGTCGCGGCGATACCTCACATGTGTGGTTTGACCACCGTTTTCATATGCGGGCGCTACTCACGTATGCGTTCGCTTCTGCACGCGAGCTCGTCGGGACAGGGCGCTTTAAAAAATTTTTTTTTTATTATTTATTTTACTTTATTTTATTTATTTTTTCACTGTTTTTTAAAAAAAAACAAAACATTTTTGGATCACTTTTATTCCTATTACAAGGAATGTAAACATCCCTTGTAATAGAAAAAAACATGACAGGCCCTCTTAAATATGTGATCTGGGGTCAAAAAGTCCTCAGATCTCATATTTAGACTAAAATGCAAAAAAAAAAAAAAAAAAAAGTTGTTTAAAAAAAATGACACAAAAAAAATTGTGCCTTTTAAGAGAAGTGGGCGGAGCCGTCATAATGACGTCGCTCCGGCCGTCACATGGTATAGAGACGGGTGGGGGCCATCTTGGCCTCACTCGTCTCAGTACCTCAGCAGTGACAGGTCCCGATCTCCTCCGCCGCTACCGACGGCTCCGGTAAGCGGCGGAGGGCGCGGGAGAGCGGCGGCAGGGGGGGTGGCACCTCTCCCGCCGCCGATAACGGTGATCTCGCGGCGAACCTCGCGGGCCTGGTATGCTCTTGGAGGAGGAACCCATGCCGGTTTTTTATTTAAAATTTGGCTTGGACTTCCCCCTCAAGGTTCATACCAAACACAATGCCTGGTATTTGCAGGGATCCAAGTCGGATCCCCATTCATTGAAAGTCGGACGCATGTCAGATTCTAGTCGCAGGGCAAATTCGGATCAAAAGTAGGACGGCTGTCGTGTCGCACCAGTGTGAACCCAGCCTTAATTAAACCTTACACAGTGCAAGTTAGAAGTCCATCCCAAAAATTCTCGGTGGGTGCCCAACATATTTGTATCACACTTCCTAAAATGTTTTAAATCTGTTCATAGCTGACATACACAATATTTATCCTGCTGATTATTCTTGCCATTTGTTCCAATGGCTTCCATTCTGTTCTGCTTCTTTGTTAAAGCTTGATAATTGCAGTGAGAGCAGAGCTAGCTATAGATGAGGTTTTAACCTGCACTGAGGAAGTATGGGGGCTGCCATTGTTGACTTCTGAAAATATGAATTCCCTGGAAGGGTTCCATTAGCTTCGGTACTTTCTTTGTCATGAGCTTCTAAAAGCTATTCTGACTTCCCTAATCCCAGGCAACCAGTATTTTTCAAGAATTCTGTAAAAACAACCGTCCGTTCTCGCCCTAGAGCTCTCCTTTTTAGGTTCAGGTATTTTTTATGCATGCTGATGTGACCAGTGCTAATGCTATTGTGGTGTTTACAATCAAAGGGTCTTTTCAACCAATAGAGATTATTTGGCTGTGGGTGTACTCCTGGTAGATGGAGTCACTATTCCTATATTGCAGGGATCACAGGGCTGAGGTCTCCTGTGTAATTCCCAGCTCTGCCCCCTAATTGGGAATCGTACATCTCCTTTTGCTTTGACCATAATAGAAACTAAACGATAGGTGACCCACATTGTGATAAAAATGGGAGCTGACATCCAGAAACCATCCTGGGACCTCCTCCTGAAAATGCCTGGCTGTCTCTGGTGCATGCTGCAAGTGGCTGGGTGACTTGCAAAGTACTGAAGCCATTGGATAAGCATGTCAGTCAGGCTTTTTCCAGCTGACATTTCAGGAGGGGAGGTCGGCAGTGTCAGTCTCCATAATTTTTCTCAGTATGGGCCTTCTTAGAAAAACTTTATAATAAATGTGAGAACAGCTTAGTGGATGTAGCAAATTGACAAATCTGGGAACTTTGTCACAAAGACGCCAATGGGCGAATAAGCAGCTATTTTAAAAGTGATACATTGGTGTTAGGCAGGTTGACTATTTACTGAGCATGTGTGAAGGGCTTCTTAGTAAAACCATAAATGTGTCTCTCTAATCTCTAATGCAATAGTTGCATCAATTTTGGGAATGATTTTCTCAAATAAATGGCCCCCATTGTGTATAGCAGTGGAAATTTCCAGTAATGGTCATAGTAAATGAATCAGGATCTAAGAACGGGAGGTGGACCTATCCATTATCCTACCCTCCTTAAATCATAGGATAACCATGTTAGCCCCATAGCATGCACCCTCAAAAACAGGTCTGCGATAGCACCTTCCATGTTTCTGGCCTGACAGGTTTTCTCTAACACCTGTCTTTGAACTGCACTCATTAGAATGACATCTTTTCATTACTCCTTTTGGAAATGCCCTCTTCCCTTTTGCAGCACTGAAGTACTGTGCTCAAATACAACGTGGCTTGCCCTGGTGCAGCAGAGGTGGATTTTCTTAAAAGCATTTAAATTTTAATATTGTTATGCACTGTAGTGAGCCAGATGGGGATGCACCTTTCAATGACCCCACCATGTATAACAGATGGCTCTTAGCAATTCATAAAATGAGATGGCTTATCCTTCTTCTACTGAATCTTTGGCAGAGCTTTATTTTATACGTGGGCGGACACCAGCAAAAGCAATTTTTGCATCTATCGCTGTGTTCTGTGGACCAATCTGTTTTAGCTTTCACTGGAGCTAATGTGTTTTAACCCTTGCTTGCTGTTAGTAATTGTTAAAAGAGACACATTGGTATTGTAAGACATTATAACAATAACCTACCCTGTGATTTATTTAATACCCATTTTGATCCTTGCAAACATATAGGGCCTAGAAATAGTCCTCCAACACACCTAGAAACATATATTTTAGTGGTAACCTGACCAGGATCCATCCTCTTGATATATCCATATCCGGGGCCTCTTGCTTTGTGTGTGTGTGTGTGTGTTTGCTTTTTCTTTTTTGTTTTTTATGTAGTGAAAATGCAGCAGCAGAATTGAGACTGTTTTGAAAACAGAGCACAGAGATTGGTGCTTCGCTGCCAAAGTCTGTAAAGCAGGCATCTAAAGGGGTTTCACTTAGGCCCCTTTCACACTGGGGCGGTAGGGGGCGTCGGCGGTAAAACAGCGCTATTTTTAGCGCTGTTTTACCGCGGTATACGGCCGCTAGCGGCGCAGTTTTAACCCCCCGCTGGCGGCCGAAAAAGGGTTAAAACCACCCGTACAGCGCGGCTATAGCCGCGGTATTGCCGCAGTATAGCCGCGCTGTCCCATTGATTTCAATGGGCAGGAGCGGTGAATACACCGCTCCTTCACCGCTCCAAAGATGCGGCTTGCAGGAGATTTTTTCTTCTTCTGCCAGCGCACCGCTTCAGTGTGAAAGCCCTCGGGCTTTCACACTGAACAAACAGCGGAGGCTGTTTTGGGGCGGTTTGCAGGTGGTATTTTTAGCGCAATAACGCCTGCAAACCGCCCCAGTGTGAAAGGGGCCTTAAAGCTGAACTCCAGGTATGATCTTTGTGGCAGACCTAGTCAGGACAGAGTATGTTTTGTTTGGAGAGGACGGAATGCTAGCCTCTTGCCTTGCGATTATGGGCCCTGGCATTTGGGGGAACGGTGCTGTTTGTGAGCTGTATGCCTGGGGACGCCTGAGGTGGTGTTACTTTGGATTCAGGTCCATGTCCCCCAAGACACACAGACTCTGGGAACCCTGTATATGCCATATTAGAAATAGTGGCTGATTCATAATGCTGGGACAAATACTGCAAATATGTCTGAACCAAGGGAAAAGGGAAAAGGAAAAGGGAATTCTCGATATAAAGATTATCGAGAGGAAAAGCGGTTACTTCAGCAATCAGTGATCAGAAGGTAGTATGGTAAAATTAACAATTTATTAAATTATGTTAAAATCAACATAGCATAAGTTTATGGATAGTTACAAAGCAAAAGACATCTATACCAAAAGTGGTGCTAAAAACGGGACAACAATTAAGACAAAAAATATTTGGGACAAATATTGTTAGGAGATGCTGATGTCAACTCCAGCCACCTGTCTGTCTGATGTTTTACTCTACACTGAGCTACGACAAGTGAATGGGAAAGCTAAGGGGTCTTGGATTGTGTGGTACTGGACAGTGGAGCGTTACGGCGGACAGACTCCTCTTGAGTACAGGGGTCCGTCACAATCTTTATTGCATACTTACAATTGGTCCAGCTTGGCACACTTTTTAGGTATGTATATTTCATTGTTGATGGGCTGCTGGGGATCCTGACAATCACTGTAGTAGTCAATGCTGCTTCAGTAATAGTCCTGCTCTATTCTGTGCGAGTGGCCTCCCCCCTATGCATGCTGACCACAGGGATCGCTTGCTCAACACAAATCTTGGAGCCCCAGATAGCAGTAGGGAGCACAGTTCCTTAATTGGGTTTACATAGACTTTAAAGTGAAACTTCACCTTTTAAAAGGGAAGTTCCGCTGTTTACACTCCTCCACCCCCTCTTCTGTTTTGGGGAAAATGGGGGAGCAGGCTCCTGGTTTTGACAGATGCACCCCCCACAACCTTCTGGGACACGTCACAGGTCTCAGAAGGCTGCGGGACCATTCACACAGCGCATTGGGCAGCCGGCTGTGAAGCTTCAAGGAATCCCAGCTGGTTGCCCACAGTAAGGCCCCTTTCACACTGGGGCGGTGGGGGCGTCGGCGGTACAACAGCGCTATTTTTAGCGCTGCTGTACTGTCGTTCTTGCAGCGGTATTCGGCCGCTAGCGGTGCGGTTTTAACCCCCCGCTGGCGGCCGAAAAAGGGGTTAAAAACCTCGTACAGCGCGGCTATAGCCGCGGTATTGCCGCGGTATAGCCGCGCTGTCCCATTGATTTCAATGGGCAGGAGCGGTGAATACACCGCTCCTTCCCCGCTCCAAAGAAGCGGTTTGCAGGACTTTTTTCACCGTCCTGTCACCGCACCGCTTCAGTGTGAAAGCCCTCGGGCTTTCACACTGAACAAAAAGCGGAGGCTGTTTAGGGGCGGTTTTCAGGCGGTATTTTTAGCGCAATACCGCCTGAAAACCGCCCCAGTGTGAAAGGGGTCTTAATATGCTAACATCAGGGACCCAAAGACCAGCATGGAACCAGATTGGGGTGAACACAGTGCAGGACCCCTGGACAGGTAAGTTATCAATTATTAAAAGTCAGCAGCTACACAATTTGTAGCTGTTGCCTTTTTTATATATAATTATACACAGTGCCTTGCAAAAGTATTCACTATATATATATATATATATATATATATATATATATATATATATATATATATATATATATATATATATATATATATATATATACACTACCGTTCAAAAGTTTGGGGTCACATTGAAATGTCCTTATTTTTGAAGGAAAAGCACTGTACTTTTAAATGAAGCTAACTTTAAACTAGTCCTAACTTTAAACAAATATACTCTATACATTGCTAATGTGGTAAATGACTATTCTAACTGCAAATGTCTAGTTTTTGGTGCAATATCTACATAGGTGTATAGAGGCCCATTTCCAGCAACTATCACTCCAGTGTTCTAATGGTACAATGTGTTTGCTCATTGGCTCAGAAGGCTAATTGATGATTAGCAAACCCTTGTGCAATCATGTTCACACATCTAAAAACAGTCTAGCTCCTTCCAGAAGCTACAAAATTGACCTTCCTGTGAGCAGATTGAGTTTCTGGAGCATCACATTTGTGGGGTCAATTAAACGCTCAAAATGGCCAGAAAAAGAGAACTTTCATCTGAAACTCGACAGTCTATTCTTGTTCTTAGAAATGAAGGCTATTCCATGCGAGAAATTGCAAATAAATTGAAGATTTCCTACAACGGTGTGTACTACTCCCTTCAGAGGACAGCACAAACAGGCTCTAACCAGAGTAGAAAAAGAAGTGGGAGGCTGCGTTGCACAACTAAGCAAGAAGATAAGCACATTAGAGTCTCTAGTTTGAGAAACAGACGCCTCACAGGTCCCCAACTGGCATCTTCATTAAATAGTACCCGCAAAACACCAGTGTCAACATCTACAGTGAAGAGGCGGCTGCGGGATTTTGGGCTTCAGGGCAGAGTGGCAAAGAAAAAGCCATATCTGAGACTGGCCAATAAAAGAAAAAGATTAAGATGGGCAAAAGAACACAGACATTGGACAGAGGAAGACTGGAAAAAAGTGTTGTGGACGGATGAATCCAAGTTTGAGGTGTTTGGATCACAAAGAAGAATGTTTGTGAGACGCAGAACAAATGAAAAGATGCTGGAAGAATGCCTGACGCCATCTGTTAAGCATGGTGGAGGTAATGTGATGGTCTGGGGTTGCTTTGGTGCTGGTAAGGTGGGAGCTTTGTACAGGGTAAAAGGGATTCTGAATAAGGAAGGCTATCACTCCATTTTGCAACGCCATGCCATACCCAGTGGACAGCGCTTGATTGGAGCCAATTTCATCCTACAACAGGACAATGACCCTAAACACACCTCCAAATTGTGCAAGAACTATTTACAGCAGAAGCAGGCAGCTGGTATTCTATCGGTAATGGAGTGGCCAGCACAGTCACCAGATCTGAACCCCATTGAGCTGTTGTGGGAGCAGCTTGACCGTATGGTACGCCAGAAGTGCCCATCCAACCAATCCAACTTGTGGGAGCTGCTTCTAGAAGCGTGGGGTGCAATTTCTCCAGCTTACCTCAATAAATTAACAGCTAGAATGCCAAAGGTGTGCAATGCTGTAATTGCTGCAAAAGGAGGATTCTTTGATGAAAGCAAAGTTTGATGTAAAAACAATGTTATTTCAAATACAAATCATTATTTCTAACCTTGTCAATGTCTTGACTCTATTCTCTATTCATTTCACAACGTATGGTGGTGAATAAGTGTGACTTTTCATGGAAAACACAAAATTGTTTGGGTGACCCCAAACTTTTGAACGGTAGTGTATATATATATATATATATATATATATATATATATATATATATATATATATATATATATTTTGTGTGTATTATTATTTTTTTTCCTCAACAGGACATATTATTGCTTTAATAACTCAAACTGAAAAAGAAAGTGGAGCAGGAGTTCATAGCGCTAGGATGACAGTCAAAGAGACATTTGTATTCAGAGCACTTCAGGTCTGTGCTTTATAGGCAAGTAGGAAAAAGCAAGAATGGGGGGTATTAGTCATGGTAAGAGTGGAATCTGGCCTGATGTAACTTCACAAACCACGCCGCTCAATGAATGCAGTGATTTCAGCTCTGCACTCTAAAAGGCTAATTGATGGATGGAATACTTGTAGCCAGAACAGACAAATGCCACAGAATTCAACAGAGCTTAAAGAGACTTTGTACTGGGGGAAAAAAATCTAAGCAACATGGAGACTGCACTACATTTATCATAAGTTCCCTGCTCATAGGTGTATATAAAAAGGAATAGTAGGGGTCAAACAAGCACTTGTGGATTTAACGAATGATTTTTTTTTTTGGTAGAATTATCCTTTAGGGGGTGTGGCAGGAGGCGTGGCCTATGCATACATATTTTTACTAATAGGCATTACTCGTTCAAATCTCCGAAACTTGGGAGGTATGTAATGGGTAAGGCTAATGCCCATATAAATGCCAGTGGTGGGTGGGACCCACTGTAGACCGGGTATTGGAACAGGACACTCCAGAGCTGCAAATATGTGATGATGTACTCAGCTGATCTAAAGGGCCCTGTGCAGGGCTACATTCCCAGGCAAGTTGGTACAGATCATGGGAGGAATTGCTGAAGTTGCCCTGTTTCCCCAGACCTTCTGCAGGTTGTCCTGTAACAGGGTTCGTAAGACCTTGGGGGGCCTGGACAGAGTCCTCGTATGTGATTAATCGTGGAAGCCTGGGACTGAGATTGTCATCTGGGAGCATGCCCGACTGGGCAGAGCTATAGAAGGGAAATTGAGAAAAGACTGGAATACTAACGGAAGCACCTTGTCCCCCTGACTCTCAGCTGTGGGTCCTGTGACTTGGGTCCCAAGAAGTGAGATGTGGTCCCAATGCTGTGGTGCTTTCAAGGAGGGGAATGGACTAGAGAGAAGATGGCTTAGCTAAAAGATGTGTACTTGTGCTCTGCACTGAAGTGACTGCTACAGAATGTTTAACCTTGCACATGGCATTCTGCGCCGAAGATTCTGATAGTATGTCAAATGTGATATGTCACAGGAAGTATGTGAAGTTGTAGTAAAGTGCTGAAAAAGCATTTGTGTGGACATTCCTTTATAATGAATATTAAGCCTCTGGCCAGGAGACGTGTGTCTAATATGGTGGCTAGGAAGGCAGGGGAATGGGTGGTCTATCCAAAAAGTTTTAGCAGGTCAGGTCCATCTTGGCGCCAATCATAAGTGCCCTTTACATGTCAGCGGCACAGTGTTCAGTATGACTTCCCCAGTGCCTCCACACATTTTGGGGCTTGGAAAAGCTGAGTAAGCACATTTAGTACAGGAGATGAGCCTGTACATCTATGCAAGGTAGAAATTAAGGTTGGCATTGATGCTTACGGATTAATCCCCAATCAAAATGTGTTTTTGTTTTTTTGGTTTTTTTTTGTTTTTTTATTTGTTTTTGTTCGTCTTGTTTTTGTACATGGTAAGAAAAAGTAATTTGATTAAGTTTTTAGCTTTCGATTTCCTTTTGAACATTTCTACCCATCTCCTGTCTTGGTAAAATTTTTTAGTGCATTCGGAAAGTATTCACAGCGCTTCGCTTTTTCCACATTTTGTTATGTTGCAGCCTTATTCCAAAATGGAATAAATTCATTATTTTCCTCAAAATTCTACAAACAATACCCGAAGTTTGTTTGAAATCTTTGCAAATGTATTAAAAACATTTTTTTTTTTTTAAATTTTATTTTTATCTTTTGCTTTTAAAGGTAAAATAGAGATTTGGGGTCTTGACCCCAGATCTCTCCATAAAGAGGACCTGTAATGCTGCATTGCTATTGCAAGGGATGTTTACATTTCCTGTGATAGCAATAAAAGTGATCAAAAAATAAAAAAATTAAGGGAAAAGGTGTAAAAAAAAAAAAAAAAAAAAAATACAACTTTTAAAGCACCCCCTGTCCCCACATGCTTGCGTGCAGTGATGAATGCATACCTAGGTCACGCCCACATATGATTAAACCACACGTGCGGTATCGCTGCGAATATCAGAGCAATAATTCTAGCTCTAGACCTCCTCTAACTAAATTGATAACCTGTAGAAATTTTTAAAGCTTCGCCTACGGAGATTTTTAAATACCGTAGTTTGCCGTCCTTCCACGAGCACGCACAATTTTAAAGCATGACATGTTGGGTATCTATTTACTTAGTGTAACATCTTTCATATTATACAAAGAAAATTGTGGTATATACAGTGGATATAAAATGTCTGGTTTCTGTGATGTAAAAAAAAATAAGACCAAGGCAAATCCTTTCAGAACTTTTTACTCCTTTTTAATGTGACCTATAAGCTGTACAACTCAATTAAACAGAGTGAAATCTTTTAGGTGGAGGGAAGTAAAAATAAAAAAACTAAAATAATATGGTGGCATAAGTGTAAACACCCTTAGCCTAGCTCTGAGGAAGAGGGTGCGCCCCTGAAGCGCGTCAGTTATACCCTATGATACGGTCCTGTACATGTCCATACACTGTGTGTGTGTTTTATATGGCTCATTGAGAGTTGTACTTTGTGAGTACCCCCTTTTTAATGATTTTTTTTCATTCATTAAATTATCATTGGTAATGCACTAGGTGTGCGCATCCTCCATTTTGTCTTTCTTGTAGTGCACACCCTTACACTAATACTTTGTTGAAGAACCTTTTGATTTTATTACAGCTGTAGCACTCTGGGCTTTATTCCAGGGGCTCCTCACCAAATTCCTTAGCAGGGGTAACTACCATAGTTAAATTGTTAGAGATCCATTGATTTCTCCCCAAGTTTGGCCTTTTTGCACTTTTCTCTTCTACCACTAGGTGGCTGGGCACTTGGTGGTACTAGATACGAGAAGGGCAACCCAAGCTCAGGTTATGGGTATGTGGGTGTCCCAGCCAATGGGCAGGGGTTTTCTTTAATCTCTTGGTCTGCTGGGAGAGGCTATATATACGGGTCAGGTCAGGTGACCTCTGTTCTGTGCCACCCGGACTGCTGTCTGGCTGGATGTGTGTCATCTGCCTCGGGCTGCTAGGCCGGAGATTGGGCCTATCCCGGGGGCATCTGGCTGCCAGGCTGTGTGAGGGTCTATTCAGAAGTAAGAGGGCAGTGCAGGGTTGGGGCTGCAACTCGCAGTCCAACCAAAAGTGACGGTTCTGTCGGCCGGAGAACCTGTCAGTGGTCGGAGGTAGAAGGGACCGATTTTTCCCTTCTACCTCCACAAAGGGATCGATTTGTCTTTACCAGGGACCACAGTGAGTAACTGAAGCATGTACTGGAATCATATTCTCACCGAAGGGCACAGTGGAGAATCGGGAAACATTAGGCGGTGATCAAGTCAGAGACCCAACCAGTGGAGGAGATGCTTGCAGAGCAGCCTTGTGTGTCAAGCCAGAGACCGAGCTGGTTAGCAGGGGTGAAGCTTGAGAAGTATCTGGCGTGCCAGGCAAGGGACCCAGCAGAGAAGCGGGGGTGACGCTTGAGAGGATACCAACGCCAACCTTGGAAGAGCTCAGGGGATTCATAATCTAGTGAGAGACCAGGAGCTCAGTATTGAAGAACTACAAGGGGCAGTTGTTGTGGAGCTGAAAGAACTGATACGTTGTTAGGAACTGTTAACAGACTGTTATCATAGGAAACAGCAATCCTTCACAAGCAGAAGTGGCGCCTTGCTGGGGCCTTTCCCTGTACAGCTGTTCTTCTATTGAAGTCTCGGAGTCTGCCAATTAAGTTTGCAACTATCTAAGGGTGTCCTGGCCGTAACACTCTTTTCCCCAAAATAAATAGAAAGGACTGTCAAATGAAATAAAACCTCTTTCTCAAGTCGTCTTCCAGGACGGCACCCTGAGAGATGACTGGTCCTCCTGACAGGAAACACAATCAAGAAAGAGGTTAAAAACCCCGCCCCTCCCTGCACTCCTCAGTTTTTGATTGTGTTTCCCCACAGCGAAACAGTTTGTTTTTTTCTTATAGACCTAAGGCCGTGGGCTGGAAGTCTCCCCCTGGGAACCAGACTGCAGGTTTTTGGAAAACCTTTGGGTCTGGTAGGGCTTGCCCTTCCCGGGGGGTTCGTTTCCCCTATTTCTCAGGGGGGCAATGAAGAGCTCCCCATGAGAACTGGAGGACTGTCACGGAACGTCCCACACTCCGCTTGAGTGCTTCCGTCATATACCGCTTCCTAAGTTCTGGAACACGAGTCCAATGGATCTGGCTATAGGAACCCCAAGAACTAGACAACACCAGTCTTGGAGTACATCAGAACTACTCTTTTTTTGAGATCTCCCACACATTTATACACCAGGATGACTCAAAGCTAACCTAATTAACATGAGCTCCAATAGGAGTCGTCCCGTCTCCTACATTGTATGGAGGACAATGTCATTAGCTCATTCAATTAACATAAGCACAAGTTGACACCAGCATCTCCTCACATGATGTGTCCCAACAGAATGAATCAGTCTTATCAGCAGGGGGCTGCTGGAGGAACCCCCCCCCTCCCTCTTCAGGGACACAGATCCACAGCAAGGAGTCCCCAACAGAATCGCACAACCAACAAAATATACATATATACATGACTGAGTCCGATTAAAACAGTTCAAACCGGACCTCCAATTCACCCCACAAAGAGCACCGTTCCATTGAAAATCCAGGGCCCATAATCAAAAGGCAACAGGCTAGCGTTCAGTCCCCTCCAATAGCCTCTGTCTCGGGTGAGTCTGTCACAAGGACCCTGGGCACTGTAAGTCTCCAGAACTCCAGGGACCATTTTCCTGCTCCCCCCTCTCCTTACCTGTCGGTTTTTGGAGAGGATTTGCCAGTTCTGCCGTTTGCTGCAAGATACAGGTGTTTGCTGAGTTTCCTGGCCGCCTCAGCGCCGGCGGCTGTGTGTGTGTCCGGCGCCATTTTGCGGTGGATCTTTCCGGAGGAAATGACGTCACGGCGGCCCGGACACTAGAGCACGAATGCCCGAGACCTCGGCAAGATGGCGGCGGCGTTCGGAGCGCCATGAGGAGCCTGAAGCAGCACAGGGACTACAGGTACCAGCTGGGCAGGACCCTTTGTATATAAAGGGGGGTAGTTCCGGGCGGCAGAGGCAGCAGCACAACAGGCAAGGAGCAGGTGTCCATTACTCACTGACTGCAATGGAGCAGGAGGAGTCTGCAGCTATTGTGGAGGCCACCGGGGGTGAGTCTACCAGGCTGGAGAAGATAAGGGAGAGGGTGGCCCTCTAGCCTTAACCTCATAAGGGATCTCTGTTTTATTGTTACTAGCTAAACGGGCTTCTTGTTTTTGCAGACACAGAAACCCAGAGTGTTGCCAGTAGACCGAGACCCAAAAATCCTTCCCGAACTAAGAGGTGTGGGTACTGCAATGACAAACTAGCTGCAGAGCACACCAAGCCGTTCTGTTATAAATGCATCCACAAATTGTCAGGGAAGGAGACTTCAGAAGTTATGAGGGATTTTCTCTCAGTACAATCTGAAATGCTGTCCACACTTAAAGCCTTTCAGGCTAGCCTCAGTACTAGGCAGGATAGCAGAGAAGGCTCATCCTCCCAGGATAGTGCCTTTTCTAGTGTGAGACAGGTAAGCACCATTCCGCAGAAACCGCCATCTTCTCAGGATTCGGAGGAGGAGGCGGAGGAGGTGGAAGACCCCTGCCGTAGTCTCCTTGAAGAAGGGGAAGACGCAGAGGATAGCCAGGAGGAGGAAGGATGCTCCAGACCAGGCCAACATATCTTCTCTACGGATGATATGGAGGGCCTCCTAGGAGCTATTTATGCTTCTGAGGAGATCCAGGAGCCAGAGGCACAGACTTCTGTACAGGATAGGCTGTATCGGGGGTTGTCTAGAGCTCAGTCCAAAGTATTACCTATCCACCAGTCTCTGAAAGACATTGTTCTAAGAGAGTGGAAGGAGCCAGAAAATAAACTTCAGAAGTTTAAAACCTGGAAACGCAGGTGTCCGTTTAAGGAAGAAGAGCAGGAGAAGTTTTTCAAACTTCCCAAACTGGATGCATCTCTGGCCCAGGTCTCTAAACAATCTGACCTGTCCTTTGAAGATGCAGGTAACATTCGGGACCAAATGGACCGTAGGTCAGAAACCCTTTTACGCAGGGCCTGGGAGGCCAATGCGGCTACATTAAGTACGGCTTTAGCTTCAGCTTGTATAGCTAGAAATACTAACATGTGGCTTAATAAATTGACAGATCATGTGGCGAGTACTTCCAAGTCCAAGGATCTTTTGGATTCCCTGGAAGTAATTGGTAAGGCGGTAGCCTTTCTTGCAGATGCTGCAGTGGAGTCGGTGCGGACTTCAGCTAAGACAGCAGCTCTTCTGAATTCTGCCAGAAGAGCCATATGGGTTAAGACCTGGGATGGGGACTATACCTCTAAGTCTAGGTTATGCGGCCTTCCTTTTGAGGGGTCTCTCCTGTTTGGTACAGGACTGGACCAGACCCTCTCCAGATCTACGGAGAAGGGAAAGAAATTTCCGGTTAAACCTAAGAAGGCCAAGAAATTTTTTCGAGGCCCCCAGGTTAACAACCGGTTTAAGGACCGTAAGGAAGGAAAGAAATGGGGTATTGGAAAAGCCAAACAGAAGGGAGCTCTCCTTTTCTCCGGCCCCAAAATCGCAGACAAGGATCCTAAGTGACGCCAGCACCAGAGTGGGTGGGAGGCTAGCACAATTTATACCTCAGTGGGAGCAGATAGCCCGGAGCCCTCTGGTCCTTCAATGGATAAGGGAAGGCTACAGGCTAGAGTTTGCCTCCAAGCCTCCGCAGACATTTATACTGACCTTTCTACCCAGAGAGAAACCAAAGGCCATAGGACTCATGGAAAATATCAAGCAGTTGGCGAGTCAGAGAGTCATTCTCCCAGTTCCGGCGGATCAGCAAGGAAAGGGTTTCTATTCCCACTTCTTTGTTGTTCCCAAACCATCCGGGAAATTCAGGTTAATCCTGAATCTAAAGAGATTAAATACCTTCCTGCGATACAAAAGATTTCGCATGGAATCGGTCTACACGGTCAGAAAGCTTCTGTTAAAGGAAGTTTTTATGGCCACCATAGACCTGAAGGATGCATATCTGCATATTCCCATTCTACCACAACACCAGGTATTCCTTCGCTTTGCTATTCGCACAGATCTCGGTACCCAGCACTGGCAGTTCCAGGCCCTACCCTTCGGGCTGGGGGCCAGCCCAAGGGTATTTACAAAGATCCTTGCAGAGGTCATCTCCTACCTACACCTTCAGGGGATCTCTCTGATACCGTATCTAGACGACCTGTTGGTCTACAACCTTTCCAGGGAGTCCCTTCTCCTGGATCTGGACAAGGTAATATCCACCTTGGAGTCCCTGGGATGGTTGATAAGTCACGAGAAATCCTCCCTGATTCCTTCCCAGACCAAGCTCTACCTGGGCCTGTGGGTGGACTCGGTAAGGCAGAAACTGATCCTCCCACAGGAGAAGATAGAAGCACTGATGGCTTTAGTGACTTCAGTCCGACACCAGAAGGTAGTGTCCAGAAGACTGATCATGAGGATTCTAGGTCTCATGACTTCATGTATCCCGGCAGTACCTTGGGCCCAGCTCCACTCAAGACCCCTGCAAAACTTCCTTCTATCCTCATGGGATGGAAAAAAGGAATCCCTGGATACTCTGGTGGCCATCCCTCAGGAAATAAGAGATTCCTTGCTTTGGTGGCTCAACCCCCAAAGGTTGGGGGCAGGTCATCTTTGGTCCCAGCTTCAGCCGGTCAGAATAACGACCGATGCAAGCTCGTGGGGATGGGGGGCCCATCTAGAAGAACTACAAGCTCAGGGTGTGTGGGATACACGACAGAGAACTGCGTCTTCCAATTTCCGGGAATTGTTGGCTGTCAGGGAGGCTCTAATGGCCTTCGAGAGCAGGATCAAGGGGAGAGAAGTTCAGATCCTCTCCGACAATTCCACGACAGTGGCCTTTCTGAACCGTCAGGGGGGTACACGGTCGCTCTCCCTAATGAACTTGACACAGGAGATTCTAGAATGGGCGGAGCGAAGGATACCGTCCATTTCCGCGGTGCACATAAGGGGAGTTTTCAACGTGAAGGCAGATTTCCTCAGTCGTCAGACAGTACAACAGGGGGAATGGGAGCTAAACCCCGAAGTTTTCTCCATGGTCTGTCAACAGCTAGGTACACCGGAGATAGATCTCTTTGCCTGCAGGGAAAACAGGAGAGTCAAGAGATACTTTTCCCTCTGCAGGGAACGGGGGTCCGAGGGGGTGAACGCATTAGCTCAGGAGTGGGATTTCAGTCTGGCTTATGCTTTTCCTCCCTTAGCTCTGATTCCAAGAATCCTTCAAAGACTGAGTCGGGCCAGGGGCAATTTGATCTTGATTGCCCCCTGGTGGCCCAAAAGGTCCTGGTTTCCCACGTTGCGGAACTGGGCGGTTTTACCTCCGGTTCAGCTTCCAGAACGCCAGGATCTTCTGCTTCAAGGCCCTCTTTATCATCCGAACCCCGGTTTCTTCAGGTTGACAGCCTGGCTGTTGAAAGGGAGAGCCTGCGCAACAAGGGGTGTTCAGAGAGAGTGATTGACACCCTGTTGCTGAGTAGAAAGCCGGTAACAAGGCATATTTATGCTAGAGTCTGGGGGGCTTTCTCCCGTTGGTGTGAAGCGAGGAAAGTTCCCCAGAAAGAAATTCCAGTTATTTTAGACTTCCTACAAGAGGGAGTAGACCGAGGTTTAGCCACCAAGACTCTGAAGGTTCAGGTGGCGGCTTTGTCTAGTTTTTTGGATGTTAGACTAGCTCTAGATCCTTTAATTAAGAGGTTCTTGTCGGCTAGAGAGAGACTTTCCCCGGTGCAAATGAAGGAATTTCCACCATGGGATTTATCTTTAGTCTTGGAAGCCCTGACCAGGGCACCTTTTGAGCCGTTGGCTCAATCTTCAGTTAGACTGTTTTCTTTTAAAACCGCCTTCCTTCTGGCTGTTACTACAGCCAGAAGGGTAGGTGATTTGCATGCTCTTTCTATGAAGGAGCCCTTTTCCCGCCTGTTAGAAGACAGAATTATTCTCAGGCAGGACCCTTTGTACCTTCCCAAGGTGGCTTCACGCTTCCATAGGTCTCAAGAGATTATTTTACCCTCCTTCTGTCTCAATCCACAGAACGAGAAGGAAAGGGCCTTCCATACGTTAGATGTCAGGAGATGTCTGTTACTTTACCTAGAAAAAGTTAAAGAGTTTAGGAAAACTCAGCATCTGTTGGTCAATTTTTGTGGAGTTCGGAGAGGCGAACAGGCCTCTAGAACGACCATTGCTAGATGGATTAGACAGGCTATTACCATAGCTTATGAGCATTCAGGTCAGACGGCTCCATCTAATCTTAAAGCTCACTCTACAAGGTCTCTGGCAACCTCTTGGGCAGAAAGAGCCGGAGCATCGGTAGATCAAATTTGTAAGGCAGCAACGTGGTCAAGCCAGAACACGTTCCTGAAACATTACAGAGTGGAACTACTGTCACCCCAGGACCTGGCCTTCGGCAGGAAGGTCCTGCAAGCGGTTGTCCCGCCCTAAGGTAGGCCTGAGCTACTTGCTCTTCTCTCAGGGTGCCGTCCTGGAAGACGACTTGAGAAAATGACCAGTTACACTTACCGGTAACGGTGTTTCAGGGAAGTCTTCCAGGACGGCAGGCCTACTTCCCACCCGGTTTGTATTTTTATACAGTGGTACATTGGAGGTGTTTTTGTTTCACTTTCATGCACTGGTGTGGGTCAATACTTTTGCACAACTGAGGAGTGCAGGGAGGGGCGGGGTTTTTAACCTCTTTCTTGATTGTGTTTCCTGTCAGGTGGACCAGTCATCTCTCAGGGTGCCGTCCTGGAAGACTTCCCAGAAACACCGTTACCGGTAAGTGTAACTGGTCATTTTTACATCCAAGAAGTGTCTGGCGCCCAATGACTTTCACCATCTTTACACCCACTATGCCTCACAACCACCACATATTGAAGGTTGTCGGCTACCTTTGGCCTTGGAGATTCTCATTAGACCAAAAGAGGTAAAAGACCTTGCTACACAGCACTCAGTCTTTTTGGGTATGAGTCTATCCGCATGGCACATCTTAACTTGGCTATATTTGCCCACTCTTCTTTGCAAAAACACTCCAAATCTGTCAGATTGCGAGAGCATCTCCTGTGCACAGCCCTCTTCAGATCACCCCACAGATTTTCAATGGGATTCAGGTCTGGGCTCTGGCCTTGCCATTCCAAAACTTTAATCTTCTTCTGGTGAAGCCATTCCTTTGTTGATTTGCATGTATGCTTTGGGTCGTTGTCATGCTGAAAGATGAAGTTCTTCTTCATGTTCAGCTTTTTAGCAGAAGCCTGAAGGTTTTGTGCCAATTTTGACTGGTATTTTGGCACTGTTCGTAATTCCCACTACCTTGACTAAGGCCCCTGTTCCAGCTGAAGAAAAACTGCCCCAAAGCATGATTCTGCCACCACCATGCTTCACTGTAGGTATGGTGTTCTTTTGGTGACGTGCAGTGTTGTTTTTGCGCCAAACATTTATTTTGGAATTCTGGCCAAAAAGTTCAACCTTGGTTTCATTAGACCAGCCTTTCTCAACCAGTGTGCCGCGGCACACTGGTGTGCCGTCAGAGGTTCTCAGGTGTGCCGGGGGATCAGGGGAGAGAAGGGCTGTCAGATGAGCCCGATCTCCCGCCGAACTTAACATCGGCACTGTGAGAAGCTCCGTCAACCTCAGCAAAGTGAAAGTAAAGTGCAGGGGAGTGTGCTGTGCTCTCTGCTTCCCCCTACAGTGCAGTACCTGGCTGAATGAGGAAACTGGAAAGGTACTGTCCTAGAAGCTAGATTCATTTTAAAAGGGCTTTATACATGTGTCTGTGTGTGCATGTGAGTGTCTGATTGTCTGTGTGTGTGTGTGTGTGTGTGTGTGCATGTGTGTACATGTGTCTGTATGTGTGTTTGTACATATGTTTGTGTGTGTGTGCATGTGTCTGTATGTGCGTGAGCATGTGAGTGTCTGTATGTGTGTTTGTACATGTGTATGTGTGTGTGTGCATGTGAGTGTCTGTCTGTATGTGTGTTTGTACATGTGTCTGTATGTGTGTCTGTGTGTGTGTGTGTGTGTGTGCATGTGTCTGTATGTGTGTGTGTGCATGTGTCTGTATGTGTGTTTTGTACGTGCATGTGTGTCTGCATGTGCGTATGTACAAGTGTCTGTATGTATGTGTCTGTATGCGTGTATGTGTCTGTATATATGTGTGTGTGTGTGTGTATGTTACTTTTAATCCTGACACCGCCCCCCCCCATTCCTGTACCATCAGAACTGCTTTTGTAGGTCTTGTTTGTAATAGCAGCAAGGACTGCTTCTGCTCTGAAAAGCAACCTATGCACAGATTCGCTTTTCAGAGGCATTTGACAGGCGGTAAAGTGGCATTATGTTGCCTCCTCACCACCTGTTTTAATGCAGCATCACTACACCGCAACCGTGCAATGTACACAGTTGCAGGGTAGTTGCAGTTCAGCCCCATTCACCCTGGGTATACCTCCAGCTGCAGCCACAACATGTGTACACCCCCAGCTGTTGTGTCTGCAGCTAAAGGGGAAGAATTTAGGGGTGGTAAAAACAGCTTAACCATGTGCTTTTACCACCCCTCCAACCCGACATGTGAACAAGCCCTTGGTTCACATCTGTGTTGCTGCATGCTGCGTGTAGTGCAGCCCATTCATTTCAATGGGCTTCCCTAACCACAAAAATTCAGGGAAGGAAATCCCCAACCTTTTTTTTTTTTTTTTTTTTTTAAATTGCACTGCGCCAAAAGCACCCCACATTTTCCAATGTGTAAGGTACCATTAAGAATTAATGGCACCCCTAAAGAGCAGAGCATTTGTCTGTGTGTCAGGAACGAGTGCGATTTTGCGCATGTTCCGCGACACACAGTAACGTGAGCTAAGCCTTGGACTGGGGTGCCTCAAGACTGAAAATACTTTTTAAGGGTGCCCCGACTGGAAAAAGGTTGAGAAACACTGCATTAGACCATAACACGTTTTCCCTTATGCTTTTGGGAGACTTCAGATGTGTTTTTGCAAAATCTAGCCAGGCTTGGATGTTTTTCTTCGTAAGAAAAAGGCTTCCGTCTTGCCACTCTGCCCCATAGTCCAGACATATGAAGAATACGGGAGATTGTTGTCACATGTACCACACAGCCAGATTTTCCTGCAGCTCCTTTAACCACTTCAGCCCGGAAGGATTTACCTCCTTAATGACCAGGCAATTTTTTGCGATACGGCACTGCGCCTCTTTAACTGACAATTGCGTGGGCATGCAACATTGTACCCAAACAAAATGTATGTCCTTTTTTTCCCACATAGAGCTTTCTTTTGATGGTATTTGCTCGTACCTGCATTTTTTTTTTTTTTTTTTTGCGCTATATAAAAAAAAAAAAAAAAAAAAGCCTCAATTTTGAAAAAAAATTAAAAAAATATATTTTTACTTTCTGCTATAATGCACATCCAAAAAAAAAATGTAAAAAATCTAATTTCTTCATCAGTTTAGGCCAATATGTAATCTGCTACATATTTTTGGTAAAGAAAATCCCAAAAGCATATATTTATTGGTTTGTGCAAAAGTTATAGCGTCTTCAAAATAGGGGATAGATTTAGGGACTTTTACATTTTATTTTATTTTTTGTGGGACTTTGACATTGCAGCGGACAAATCTGACCCTAGGAGACACTTTTTGGGGACCAGTGACACCAATACAGTGATTGGTGCTAAAAAAAATGCACTGATCAATGTATAAATGACACTGGCAGGGAAGGGGGCACTCAAAGGGTTAACTGTTCCCTGGGTGTTTTCCAACTGTGTGGGGATGTGCTTACTGGGACAGCAGAGATCGTTTACGATTACTAGGAACAGCGGATCTCAGAGTTGTCCCCTGTCAGAACGGGGATCCGCCTTGTTTACATAGGCAGATCCCCGTTCTGCCTCTCTGTACTGTGATCGCGGTTGGCCGGCAGACAAGTGGTTAATGTTGCTGTAGGCTTCTTGGCAGCCTCCCTGACAAGTTTCTTCTGGTCATTTCATCACTTTTGGAGGGGTGTCCAGTACTTGGTAATGTCACTATTGTGCCATATTTTCTCCACTTGATAACTATCTTCACTGTGTTCCATGGTATATCTAATGCCTTGGAAATTCTTTTGTACCCTTCTCCTGACACCTGATACCTTTTAACAATGAGATCCCTCTGATGCTTTGGAAGTTCTCTGCGGACCATGGCTTTTGCTGTAGGATGCGACTAAGAGAATGTTAGGAAAGACCACCTAGAACAGATGACCTTTATTTGGGGGCGCTTTAAATGATGGCAGGTGTGTACTGACTCCTATTTAACATGAGTTTGAATGGGTTTGCTTTATTCTGAACACAGCTACCCCCCCAAAAAGATTTTGTTTGTTGTTCAATTGAGTTGTACAGTTTATAGGCCACATGAAGAGCCCTTTCACACCGCCAGCGTTGGGGCGTCGGCGGTAAGCTTTACCGCTGTTTTTGCTGCCCTTTTCGGGCACTAGCGGGGTGCTTTTAACCCCTGCTAGCGGCCGAATAAAGGGTTAAAAGTGTTCGCCCCTGATTTCAATGGGCAGGGGCGCTTTAGGAGCGCGGTGTATACACCACTCCTAAAGCGCCTCAAAGAAGCTGCTTGCAGGACTTTTTTGGACGTCCTGCCAGCGCCGCGCCTCAGTGTGAAAGCACTCGGGCTTTTACACTGGGATTGCAAATGAGGCTTTTTACAGGTGCTATTTTTAGCGCTGAAGCTCCTGAAAATTGCCTCCAGTGTGAAAGGGGTCTAAAGGTGGGAAAAGTTCTGATTTATCTTTGGCTCATTTTTTTTTACATCACAGAAACCTGACATTTTAAAAGGGGTGTGTAGACTTTTTATATCCACTGTGTGTGTGTGTGTGTGTGTGTGTGTGTGTGTATATACAGGGGGTCCCCTAGTTACAAACATCTGACTTACAAACGACTCCTACTTACAAACGGAGGGATACAACAGTAAGTGAGAGGAAATCTACCCCTAGGAAGGGAAATTCACTCCTGTAAGAGCTATTATGGGGAAAAGGTACCTCCACTGAAGCCAGTGGCTTGTTTCACCAAGGCTTGTTTCCACAACAACCCAAAATTTTCAAAATCCAATTGTCATTGGGACAGAAAGCGAGGTGAAATCTTCTGAACAGGGGCACACACAGCAAAACAAATGTTACAGGGGTGTTAACCCTTCCCTATGCTATCCAAACAGCTTAAACATAGTTTTTTTGGCTGAAGCTACACTTAAAAAAATGTACCTGTTCCGACTTGCAAACAGATTCAACTTAAGAACAAACCTACAGTCCCTAACTTGTTTGTAACCCGGGGACCCCCTGTATGTATATATATATATATATATATATATATGTATATGTATATATTATAAAAAACCCTTGTTACCTTTGGTCCAGAAAGAGCGTTCTTTACCTCAACATTAGAGATGCAATATTATGTAACAGTATTTGTCCTAATAACTGTCCAGATGTAATCGTGGATTATTCTGCAGATTTCTTTTTACTTTGATAAAATAATACGGCATTCCCAGCTCAAGTAAAGACAACGTGTACTCTGTGGGTTTTGTATGGCTTTGACTACCTTTTTTGTTATGAAATGCCAGAACATAATTTCTCGGGAGAAACTGGCATTTAAAATACAATGCACACTTGTGTGTGATTTTCCACATCACTATTATCTTCCAAGGGTGTTTCCATAGCAATGCTTTTTGGATCTTTCAAAAACCAGCTTCACCTCCTCTGTGGTGTTCTAGTTGCTTGCTGTGTGAATATGTAGCTTGACATTTTCAGGAAGAATCTTCAGATATGACTCTGTGCTGCTAGATTGTAGGAGTATTGTATGCAAGTAATATGGGATTGTATAGATCCGTGTCCCACTGACCATTGAGTCTATCTGACCATCCATGCAGCACTGCTACATTCAGGGGTGATAAAGCTATATAGGTAAATAAAAGCACCCAAAACCTATTTTTAACACAAAACCATGATGTCTTACAAGAATAGATACAACTATATACATTGCAAGGATTTTGGCAAACCATTTTGCAAATGTTTACTATACCCAATGATTTCTGAATGGGGGGGGGGACTCGGCATACATTTATAACCACACGGTGAGGTTGCATTGTTGTAATGGAGAAAAGCTGCAGTGTTTTCACAAAAGAACAGAAAGCCTTGAAAAATATCTTGCCAAAAGTGATACTCCTATTGCAGAGGATGCCTATAATATGACTGGTATCCCAACGCAGATATCTGGGACAGGCAATGAGCCAGGCTACAGCTTGTATGTATGAGCTCTAGTAAGGATCAGATAGTTTAGGGCAGCCTTTGTCAACCAGGGTTCTCTGGAATCTGGGGTTCTTCCGGAGGGTGCTAGGGTACTTAAAGAGGAACTGCAGTCTGCTCACATAATTTGTAAAAAAAAAGATATTTGCCATTCTGAAGCTTCCCTCCAACCACTTTTGCATATTAATTCATATATACTGTGATTCTGTATTTGCCAAATATGCTGTTGAAATCTTCTTCCACTAAGTCTGGCTGCAGCCATTTTAACTGTGGGCAGCTGAAACTGCCGCTTGTTAACTTCCTGGATTTACACAGACCCACACCCTGTAGCTCTCATTGGCCCTCTTATGACTCATTCCCCCTACCATCTTGGCAAACTCTCACGAGAGTGAGAGCGCTGTGCATGATGTCATGAGCCTGGACTAAGACCAGACAAGAAACAGGAAGTGGGCTGTATAAGTTTTATTTCCTGCCAGAAAAAAAAATTTACAATCCAAAGTTAAAACGACAAGGGCAGAAGATTTAATAGATGGAAAGATGAAAAAACAACTGAAGGTCTGCTTTAAGGACAGAGAAGTGGCTGATTGATCAATCCCCTGCCTACATTGCTGTACGTCAATGCCACCAATGTAAGGGGTCGCTTCTACAATGACCACCAATGTAGGGATATCTACAATATTTCACTGTCCGTGTTTCTTTTCTGCCCATTAATTATTTATTGGTTTCAGAATTATTGGGGCCCTTTCACACGGCGGTAGCGGTAAAGCGTCGCTAAAACTAGATAGTGGCGCACTGTAACCCCCCTAAAGGGGTTAATAAGGGGTTAAAAGCACCTGCAAAGCGCCACTGCCGAAGCGCTTTGCAGGCATTTCGGCAGCGCTGCCCATGCATTCCAATCGGCAGGGGGCGTGGAGGAGCGGTGTATACACCGCTCCTAAACTGCCCCAAAGATGCTGCTTGCAGGACTTTTTTTTTAATGTCCCGCAAGCGCACCGCTCCAGTATGAAAGCACTCTGCCTTTCACACTGGAGTGACAGGAGAGGCACTTTGAAGGCCCTATTTTTAGCGCTAAATCACCTGTAAAGCCCCTCCGTGTGAAAGTGGCCTAACTTATGGAAATTTTACAGGGGTAGGTTTAGGTACACCCCATTCTTCTTCTTTTTTTTTTTTTTCTAAATTCTCTATGGTCTATGATTTCTCTATTCTCTATGATCAAGCTAATGTATCATGAGCTACAGATGTAATATTTTTAGTGGGAGTTTCTTGAGACCTTCATGGTAAATAGGATAAGAAAGGCTGGTTTAGGGGTTAAATTATATATTCAGTTACAATATAAATCTATAGTAAGCAGTGGCGGCTAGTGGTCAAAATTTTAGGGGGGGGGGGGGGCACAAAACAGACCTGGCCCCCTCACTCACAGGTCTGAGAATACAACACAAGTGTGCTCTGCTTAATCTTACCTCCTAGCAGCTTCTTCAGTGATATGCCCCGATCACCGGCTGACTCCTCTGCTCATGTCGTGTTCCATCGGACCAGCCAGGATGAGTCCCTCAAAAAACCAGAAGTGATTGGCGGGTCCGATAAGAGCACTGTCCTACGGACCCGCCAATCACTAACCACCACAGGACACATAATGCCAGGTTGGGAGTGCGCTCCATGGACAGTCTAAACGCCAGCCGATAGATTGCTTGCCCACAATCACATGATTTGCGATGACTTGATGCTTCCCATAGCACCTCTGTGTCCAGCGCCCCGCCCCCCCCCCCCCCCCCCCCCCGCACACACTTAAAGGAAATTAATTTTTATTTTTTTTTGATGAGTAGCTTTGGGGAAGGGGGGGGAGGATGGGCCGCCACTGATAGTAAGCTTAAATATGGTCTGGCTATGTGTACTTTAAATTATTGTATTGTTACTGCAGTAGTGTCTACTTGTTTTAGGTGAATTTGATAAATCAAGTCTGTATTTGTTTAAATTTAAAAAAAAAAAGTACGGGTCAGGAAAAAAAAATGGCTTGTATTCGGGTGCTTGGCTATACCCATATGAACAGGTGGAACTTTTGGGTGTTCCGTCTGTCCATTTTTTTTTTTTTTTTTTTTTATCCATCCCTTGATGGATGAAAAACAGACAGCAAGTCATTTCTGTGGGCAAGCGGATGTAAACGGATACTTTTAAAATAATATATTACGTCAGTGCTTGGAGATTTTAAATTAATTGGGCAGCCAGCAAAAATTGTTTTGATCAGAAATTAAATGTAAACTGATGATCATCTGTTATTTGCTTTTGCTGATCTTTTGTTTTTTTTTGTTTTTTTTCCATTAAAGAATTTTTATTGAAATTCCAATACAAATAACAGAAAAAATTACAGGCAGCTGGTTTTGGTATATAACAATCGGGTACAGCAGTAAAATATTTACATCCTAATCTCAATCAAAGTAATAGGATTTAGAACACTTTTTGAGATGGCCTCTAGAAATTGGCAATCTGGTTTATTGTCAGTAGTGGCCATTGGTAGTTCTACTATTAGCCTAGGCTAATTTATATTTTAATGCCCCCTGGAGGTTGAAAATACAGACAACACATTTTCTATCTGAAGCTGCCCCTGCAAAAACTCTGCCACAAGAGGGTTAATAGTCCTTCTCCATGCAGGATTGATTGGACATCCCCACCTACTGAATACCCGTCTACAAGGGCCTTTATGGTGGAACAGCAAGTAGCTGGGAAATACCACTTCAACTTTTGATACACACTATGAATCTTATTCAATGTGATGTATTTATCTTGGTATTGTGCAATCGTTGTTGAATGTCTAGTTTTTATATACAATCTTTTCTTGACTTTATATAATAAATATTTTTTATAATAATACTTTTGAATCAAATTGTCTTAAAAATCCCAATAACGAGGTAAATACTGTTACTAATGCAGGATTGATTTTTGCCTGAGCTTTGTGGGGTGCCACATACTGAGCTCTGGTGTAGACATCAGATCATTAATTTAACACAGATCTTAACTGGCGGGGAGCTTTAATTTGCAGATTTTTTTGCCTTTTCGTTGGCTTCAGCTCTAGCAGTATAAAATGTAAAAGAAAAAATGTTTCCGCTCCAGACAAGAGCTCCTTGAAACACATACCCATATACAGGGCACACAGGGGCAGGCTTTGCAGTAGATCAAGAAGCAAAAAGGAGGCCTGGACCGCCGCACACCGATACAACACCTTTATTGGTAATTTAAAATCCAGCAGTCAGTCCATATGATATAGGGTCAGAGATAGATAGCTAACGCGTTTCACACCGTATGTTGGTGCTTAATCATAGCTAGTGTAACATGGTCTGGTTGTGTATATAAGTAGGGGTAGATGCAGGGGCGGACTGATAACTCATGGGGCCCCCGGGCAATAGGAGATTATGGGGCCACACAGTATACACACATACAGTATACAATCACACAGTGTACACATACATGTACACACAGTATACACAGATGTAAAAAAAAACACAGATGGGTAGATAGCCAATCGAAATTAATTTCACTGAAATTAATTGCACAATCAATGAATGAGGGACATCTGGGGCCGAAGTGATGAGCAGGTGCAAGCGCGTGAAATCCTATGAAGGAATGTAACACGCACTGCTGCCCCTGTCAAAAGACTTCCCACCCGAGACCCCTATATGTGTGGAATACTCAAAATGTCATGACAAAACAAATTACGTACATAGATAAAATCATGGACCGATTTCATAACATATCATTGCATTGAATAAAAATTTAATTGATAATGACAAATGTTTCAAAAGCAATTGGTATACAAGTCTTGAACTGATTTAGGTATAAATCATAACCCATATATAGGAAAATCATCGTTTTAAAATAATTGTTTTGGAAAGATGTATTAATTCCAAAGTCACATCCATACTAAAATGTAAAAGACGGTCACTAGAACTGTGTAATGTCCTGCATGCAGTTTTATATTATATATACTGTTCTTTCTGCCTGCAAACTTGAAATTGTCCATAGCAACCGAAAAGTGTCCCTTTACGTCAAAAGTGGTTATAGACCAGCTTGAAAACAGCGATAGTAAATTAGAACACTTGCAGAAAAGGCCGATGGTGAATCATGGGGAAAGTCATTTTAATATTATTATAGTATTATTTATTATAATTCTAGTTATTTATTATAATTTATGATTTAGTGTTTCAAACTTTATCATAGCCGAGATGTCTACTAGGCTCTTGTTTGGACACATTTTAAGTGTGTAGGCAGAGTCACTGTAGCACCTAATCTACCTTACTTCTAACTGCTTAAGTGTCGGTTCACACTGAGGCAGCACGACTTGCAGCGCGACTGCCTCAGGCGACCTGCACGCGACAGGAGCGGCGACTTGCAAAACGACTTCTGTATAGAAGTCAATGCAAGTCGCCCCCAAAGTCGTACAGGAACCTTTTTCTAAGTCTTGCGTCACTCCGATTAGAACGGTTCTATTGTACAGAACGGGACACTACTTGTCAGACGGCTAGGTCGCCTGACAAGTCGCCCCTGTGTGAACCGGCACTAAAGCCTGGTTCACACCCATGCGTTTTTTTGTTTTTTTTTTGCTTCATTTGCAGAAAAACACACTGCAGTCCATTTAATATGGTTTCCTATGGATGCAGTTCACATCTGTGCATTTTATGGAAAGGACCAGGGACTTTTTTCTGGTTTTTGGTTCCATAGACTACTATGGATCATAAACATATATTGAAAAACACAAAATGCACCTGGAATATGCGAACTGCAACGCGCATAGGTGTGAATCAGGCCTTAGGGTTGAGATTAGTTATAAACCAAACAGGGTTTACAATTTTTCAACCCGAACATGCAAAACTATATAATGGTGCCTCGTGTGATCTCAGAAATGTATAGTAGTTTACCAGATTCTTTGGGGATCCAGCTTGTGTGTAAGTCCATAGGGGAAAATCATAGCCATGTTTTTGGATCTGTGATGACCTAATAAGCGGATAATCTCAGAAAGGCTGTGATGTTCTCCCAGGTTTTTTGGACAAAAGCTGGTTATACATGGAGTAAATTTTGGCTAGCCCCTGGTGAACTGGCTGAAATCTACTCAATGGGGTGGCCCTTTTTTGGCCTCTTCCTGCCTGACATCACTCAATTAAAAAACTGGAGGAGACAGATGGAAAATGATATGCCAAAAAGCACCTGCATCCAATCAGATGTGGGCATTGGTCAGGTGTTATGACAGCTGACAGGGCTGGCTTCAAATAAAATGGCCACATCAGGACATTTGGCCACTCGTGCTGCAGCATGGATGGAGGAATCAATTAATTTTTCTTTTCTATTCAGTTTACACGAAATCTCTGTATGGCCATCTTTAGTATTGTTGTACAAAAGGTTTTATTGAATAGAAAGACCATTAGTTATACAGTGACAAAGAGAACACATAAGTGAACATAATGCATTGCTTGCTTACATAGGCTTAACGAATAGGCTCAAATTACATAACAGTAGCTATATGTATAGTGGTGTATTGTAGGATACACAAATAAACGTATTATCTATTCATAAAGTGATGAACAATACTCTAAGGTGGTAATATGTGCTCATAATATAATGTCATCTTGTACTCTGTCCCAGACAGGAGTAAGCCCATGGGTCAGAGACTGAGAAAAAAAAAAAGAAAAAGAGAGAAGAAAAGGGAGCCAGAGAATGTTAGAGCAGAAAAGAGCAGAGAGGAGCTATAGTAGGTTTATAGAGTAGAAAAGATAGGGGGGAAACAAAGGAGAGGATAAGAGGAAAAGTAGTAGAGGGGAGGGGGGGTCCGCGAGGTGAAGGGGTAGAAACCCGTTACAGTGAAAGTAGCATTGAATCAAATCTGGAGGGATGTGCATAATTCACCCATGGCTGCCATGTCCGAAGAAATTTATCGTGCTTATCTGATAATATTGCAGTTAGTTTTTCATTGACCATGATGTCATTAACGCGGTTTTTTACCGCTTCAAAACTGAGAATTGGGGTTTTCCAGGCTTTTGCGATAGTTAATTTAGTTGCAGTAAATATATGGGATGCCAGTTGGCGTTCTGGTCTCAACAGTTCAGTAATTGGTTTTCCCAGGATGGCCTCAAATGGGTCCCTTTTTATATTGGTGTTGAAAAGGCTTCGAAGGAGTGCATAAACCCTAATCCACAGTCTGCATACCCTGGGACAACCCCACCAAATGTGTGACATCGTGCCCTCTTGCCTACATCCACGGAAGCATAAAGGGGAATATGATGGAATGAAACTCGCCAGTCTGGCTGGAGTATAGTACCATCTGTATAGTACTTTGTATGCATTCTCCAAAAAAAGAACATTCCTAGAGCTTTTGGACAAAGCGACAGTCATGACCTGCCAATCCTCCGGGTCCAATCTTTTTCCCAGTTCTGCCTCCCACTGGAGATAAGGTCTTAAGGGCGGTTTTGTGGAGCCAATAATGGCTGCATAAATCATTGAAATCAGACCCGAGGATTGGGGCCTAGATCTGCATAGACTTTCAAATGGGGTTAACATGTAAGGGGTAGTTTGTGATTTTGTGAGGGATTGGAGAAAATGTCTTATTTGCGTGTATCTAAAATGCTCTCTGAGAGGGATATCATGAGAAGAGCGTAAGGCTGCGAATGTTATAATTCTAGTTGGGGAAAGTAGGGAGTGGACATCCGTGAAACCGTTTTCAGACCACCACCGGAATTGCTGTGGATTGTCAGTTCCTGGTGGGAACAATGGACAGTGAAGAAAAGAAAGTAAAGGAAGATGTGGGGAGATGAGTCCTGCTGAGTATTTGACTGAGTCCCACAACCGTATTGAATGTGCCAGGCATGGACCTATATTATTTGGGCGACATGCCTGAGGAAGCCATGGAAGGGAGGCTAGAGGTATCGGGTGTGAGTCTACCATGTCCATCAAGGCCCATAGCGGCATTTGTTGTTTCTCATGGAGATGGGATAATGGTGCTATAGCTGCTGCTGTGTAATATGCCTGTAGGTTGGGAACTGATAGACCGCCATTAATCTTACGCGCAAAAAGCACCTGCTTCTTAATTCTAGGTTTCTTGGAGCCCCATATGAACTGCATGATTTTGCGCTGATGGATACGGAGTATATGAGAGGGGACCTGAACCGGTAAAACCCTAAAATAATAAAGTAATTTTGGGAGATAAGACATACGGATGGTAGCAATCCTACCAAACCAAGATAATGGAAGATTAGACCATGAGGAGAGCATACCTGCAAGTTTATTAAACAGTAAAGGGAAGTTAGCTTGATATAGGCCTGAATAATTTGGGGTAAGACGAATACCTAAATAGGGTAACGAGGTCAACCAATGGAAAGAGAAGTGTGACTTAAGGGACGTTACTTCAGTGGGCGGGAGATTTATCGACATAGCCTTAGATTTAGCGGGGTTGACAGATAGGCCCGACAAGGTAGCAAAGGAGTCCAGAAGTGCTAGTAAATTAGGCAGAGTGAGTCTCGGCTTAGTTATGGTGAGTAGAATGTCATCCGCAAACATTGACAGTTTGTGTGAGGTTCCTGCTATCTCCACGCCTGCAATATCCGGATGGGATCTAATGGCTTCCGCCAAGGGTTCGAGCGCTAAAATGAATAATAATGGGGACAACGGGCATCCCTGACGTGTGCCCCTTCTGATGGGGAAGGTATTTGATTCAAACCCGTAGTACTTCACTTTGGCTTGGGGGGAATTATAAATAGCCGAGACCCAACTCATAAAAGAAGTGCCAAATCCAAAATGTCTAAGTGTTTGTGTTAGGTAGGGCCATGACAGTGTGTCAAAAGCTTTGTTAATGTCTAGTGACAAAAACATTGTTTCTAGGGACCTGTTATGAGCAATATGTTGTATTTGCAAAAGACGCCTAATAGCATCACCTGCCTGCCTCCTTGGAACAAAGCCTACCTGATCTTTTTTTATTAAACGTGGGAGGAAGGAATTGAGGCGGGTGGCTAGAATCTTTGTTAAAAATTTCATGTCGATATTAATTAGGGATATTGGGCGGAAATTAGCCCAGGATGAATGATCCTTGTCAGGTTTTGGTATCATGACAATATTGGCCGTCAGGAGATTGGACGTAAAAGTACTACCGTTTTTAACAGAGTTATACATCTTAGTTAAATAGGGGGCCACGACTTCTGCCATTTTCCGATAATAAAGGGCTGTAAAGCCGTCTGGACCAGGTCTTTTACCCACTTTCAACTCCTTTATACACTGAAGAACTTCCGAGACCTGAATATCACGGTCCATCAGGGCTTTATGGGTTTCAGATAAAGAAGGTAGGGATAAGTTTGTGAGAAAGGAATCAAGACCTTGCGTGGAAAGATGGTCTGGTTCTGAGTAAAGATTTGTAAGGCGATACCTGAATTCTTCCAGGACTCGCTGGGGGTTGCCAGTTAGAATGTTATGGCGGGTGCGAAGGGTAATGGGGGAAAATTTTGGAGTAAAGGTACGTACTCTCTTAGCTAGCATTGCGTTAGGTTTATTCGCTTTAATATACCAGTTCTGTCGGGCCCAACGCAATGTCCTTTTCTGCCTCCTCCATTAAGCATAGATCTAGTTCTGTGCGAGCCTTATCTAAGAGTGTGCGGTTAGCCGGGGTAGGTGATTGTTTGAAAGATGTGGACGCAACCTCTAGTTGTAATTCGAGATCACGTCGAATTTTTGCCCTCTCTCTCTTACGTCTAGATGCTATACGGATTACGTGGCCCCGAAGAACAGCTTTGTATGCTTCCCAGAGTGTGACTGGGGATGATACTGTGCCTGTATTAATTCTAAAATATTCAATGGAAGCGGTATGAATGTCAGTAAGGATCTCCTTGTATGATAAAAGAGAATCATTCATCACCCAGGGAGAAAATTGTGGTTTGCTTATAAGAGAGTGACAGACCGTCAAGATGGGGTCATGATCTGACCAAGGGACTGTGAGGATTGAGATTGATTCTATTAAGGGAAGGTGTTTGCGAAGAACAAGCATATGGTCAATCCTAGAATGCAGATGATGGGGATGAGAATAGTGAGTGTAGTCCCTACCCAGAGGGTGAAGCTCACGCCATATATCTATTAAATCATGATTTTGTAGGGACTGTGAAAAAGATTTGGCGGCCGGGGAAGGGGATTTATGGTCCGGTGGATATTTATCAAGAGGGGGATTTAGAGTTACATTAGAGTCCCCTGCCATCAGGAGGGTGCCTCTTTGGTGGGATCGTACCAGGGAGCAGACATGGGAGAGAAAGGGCCCTGAATTTACGTTCGGGGCGTAGTAAGTCAAGATTGTCACTTCGTTATCTTGAACAGTGCCCTGGAGAAGTAGGTACCTGCCATTTGGGTCGGCTATTTGTTTACTGCAAATAAATGGAACCGTTTTACTTATAGCAATCAGGACACCCCTGTGTTTAGTGGAAGCATTGGCCAGGAAAACCTGCGGGTAATGTGCTGCAAAATATTTTGGGCAGGAAGTGGAAGAGAAATGGGTCTCTTGCAAGCAAGCTATATCAATTTTTTATTGCTTGAGGTATTTGAAGATCTTAACCCTCTTTTGGGGGGAATTCATACCCTGAACATTCAGGGAAAGCCAATTAAGAGACATAAAACCAGGGGGGTTTCCTATCTTGGTTCTCAACCGGACACCCCACGGACCCGGGTGGGGAGGGGAAAGGGGAAGGGACGAGAAAAGGACAGTAGAAAGAAAATAAGGCAAGTAGGATAAATGTAGTAAGAAGAGCTTGAAGCAGAGTAAGCAATAATATCTTAATTGCTTTAATTTGTGGGTTGTAAGACCCACGTTCGAGTAGGACGTTGACAGAGACGATCGTCTCCGTCAAGCACCGACTCATTAGGGGGAGCATCTGTCCGTCGGGACCACCAGCCTAACATATAATATTATAATTGTTTAAAAAGTTTTGCGCACAGAAACAAAGGACGATTGGAAAAAAAAAACTATAAAGATAATAAAAGTAATAACAATTAACACGACTGAATCAAAGGTGTCTACTAAACAGGTGCTGGCATAGCATAAACAGACACAAAAGTTCAACCACAAACTATTCCCCAGTGGTCCGGGGGCGAGGGCCCGAAGACCCAACTCCCCCACTCCCACAAGGGAATTGACCTAACCCCCTCCGCGCCCTCCCCCCACCGCCCCCAAGAAATGGAGGCGGCGGAGGAGGGCGCGGAAACCACTAGCCGTGTCGCCGCAGGACACCCAAAAGGGCCTCCTCCGCAGCAACGGCCTCGCCCACCCCTCGCCATGTCGAACAATGAAGAGAAAGAAAAAAATATATATATATATATCTGGACACTGCAATAAACTTTCTGTTAGTAAGAATCCAAAAAATGGCAATAATAAAAAAAAAAATATATAATAAAAAAAAATAAAAATAAAAATAATGTATAGTTAAAAGAAAATGAAAACAAAAAAAGAAAAAAAGAAAAAAAAAAGGGGAATGATTGAGAGCGTCTTCCTATGTCCGCGTCTTTGTGCTAAATATAAATGAATCCGCTTTCACCCCTCACCGCCATCTCACTAGTGGGGCGGACCATATTGGGGTGTCCACTTAAAGCCCCAAAACTGAGGACCAAATAAGGTGCACTAAAAGCCGCAAGTTCAGCTCCAAACACTCGCAGATGAACCAGGTGTAAAAGTCAGAAAGTAAATGGGATTAATCGACCACGGCCCGGGGTCAGGCAGCACAAAAAAAAGGAGGGGGGTCAGGTGCTATCTCAGTAGAAAGTGCAATAGAGTACCTTCATCCATTGTTGGACTTGTGGAACCTCCGGGACTGTAGATCTCGGAGAGCCTGGGAACCTGGTTGAGAACGCTGAGAATTTTGTCGGGGGGGTCTGGGGAGTCCCGGTCCGGAGGAGGAGGACGCCGCCGTCACCTGGGAGGAAGGGAGATCCAATTGTCGATCCTGAAAATGGCGTCTCAAATCTGCTGGGGATGTGGCCTGGAATTGACGGCCCAAGTGGGAAAAGGTCAGCTTGAACGGGAACCCCCATCTGTATTTAATCCCTTGGGTCTGTAAGATTTGCAGGTATGGTTTGAGGCCACGCCGTCTGGCAATTGTGACCGGAGACAGATCCGCAAATAGCTGAAGGGGATTTCCTTGGAAGGAGAGGGGTTGCTGATCTCTTGCTGCTTGTAGGGGTTTTTCTTTAGTGCGGTAGTAGTGGAACTTTATGATTATGTCTCTCGGGGGGCCATCTGTGGGCTTAGGGGCCAGGGATCTGTGGATTCGGTCAAACTCTAATCTGTCCACTGGGATCTCCGGAGCCAATTCCTGAAAGAAAGCAGTGGCTGTGCCTTGGAGGTCCATCACCACCTCTGGAATACCGCGGATGCGTAAATTGTCCCTACGGGCCCTGTTTTCTGCATCTTCCAGCTTATCTTTCAGGGTCTCAAGCTCCGCTGTTAGTTTATCAACCTCTTCCTCATGACCCTCCAGCACTGTCGTGGCTAGATCCATACGTTGTTCTAATTGATTGGTGCGGTGGCCTATCTCTTTAAGGCCCCGCACCAGGTCAGAGGAGAGCTTGCGAGAGGCCACTGTAATTTCATCTCTCACTATAGAGCGAAATTTTGCCAGGAGATTGTCAGGGTCTAAGGGGAGAGGGCTCACAAGATCCGTAGGGAATTGCTGCAAACTGTCTGTGGGAGACTCTGGGTTCTCATCTGACATGTGAGCGGCGTCATCCGGCTCCGGAGGTCCGGACGCCATATTGGATTTAGCTCTGCCAGGGCCTGAGGCGTTCTTTTGGGGCTGCCGGGTTTTTTGTTTTAATTTGCCTGATCGGTACATTACCAGCAGAGTCCAGGGCTATTCCGGTGACCGTGGAGGTGGTTGTGTTGTGTCCCCGCTCCGTCTGTGCGCTATACGGCCGGTGTAGTGGTTCCGACGGCGCGGAGCGGAGGAATCAGGCAGCCATCTCCTTCGCTCGCGCGCATGCGCCCTCCATCTTTAGTATTGTTTTCAATCAGCTGATTATTAGACTTGCATTGTGAGCAGAAGCAGTAGGGCACTATGCGGCACTGCAAATTGTTATACATACTAATATAATTGTATTTCCATGTTCTGTGTACTGTCGGAGACCAGATATAGTGAATGCAGGGTCCTGGATTAAAGTATCACTTTAATCCAGTGATTCTCAAACTGTGTGCCGCGTGAGATTTGCAGGTGTGCTGTGGTTTGAAAAATATTTAAAATTGCTAGCATTTTGAAACCTATCGAAAAATGAAATGGTAAATCAATGTCGCAAAAGTTAGTTTTATATATATATATATATATATATATATATATATATATATATATATATATATATATATATATATATATATATATATATATATTACACATACACACACACATTTAAATATATATGTAAAAATAAATAAGTTCTACACCACAAAGATTGTTAAATCTTTACAGGTGTGCCGTGAAAATTTTTAGATCTTATTGGTGCGGCTTAAGACAAAGTTTGACAAACACTGCTTTAATCGCACCACAATGTACATTTACAGTGGTCTGCAATGAACATGTACCTATGCTCTGTCAAAGGATCCAGCAAAAGTAGCATCGTGAGTACCATTTTCAGAAGGAAAGATCGGCCTTCCTGTTTTTTGTCTTTGATAAAGTGATCTAAAAATGGTGATGATCAGGACTTAAAGGGTCTCTAATTCTAAGGCCCCATACACACTATTAGATTTTCTGCAGATTTTTGTCTTCAGATTTACCAAAACCATGTAGTGCAAGGGCTAGTAAAATTTCATCCGAGTGATCTGCCGATTTTTCAGATCGTTGGTATGGTGTTTTCGACAGCCGATCCTGTTTTTTATGTCAGACAAAACCTGAAATCTGCAGACTATAAAATTTTTGTCAGATGTGTCCGATTTTTGTTTAGTACAGTTTTCGCACAAACAAAATCAGAAGAGCAAGACTAGGCATGCTCAGAAACGAAAGAACACATACAAAACTATTCAACACATTACGTCACTTCTGAAGTTGAATTCTGTCGTACTAGATTTTTTGTATGGTGAGTAACCTCTTCACTTTTGACATGACACTAGCATGCAACAAAAAAAAACGGACGCATGGTCGTCCGAAAATCTAATCGTGTGCACGAGGCTTTAAAGAGGAAATAAACCCATCAGGGTTTTACGTCCTCTTTTTTTTTCCCTTGCAAAGTAAAAGCATAATGGGCTAGTATGCATCTCGTACTAGCCCATTATGTGGCACTTCCGGCAAATGAAGCCTGTGCTTTCCCCATGGGTGGCCGCATCCATATTTGCCCCTCTTCCTTCTGGGGCCGCGGACTCCAGCTCTGTGACTGGCCGAAGCCACGCGACAGCACTCCCGCGCAAGCCGGCAATCACGGCATTTGCGAGTGAAGAAACAGCACAGAGGTCCATTTCTTCACAGCTCATGCACCAATGAGATCATCGGCGCACTTCAAGCTAAATATCTCCTAAACAACGCATATTTAGGAGGTATTTACACTACCTATAGGTAAGCCTTACCTTTATAGGTAAAAGTGACAATCGGGGGTTTACAACCACTTTAAGTGTGCTGCTGCATTGGATTTGCTTTCTAGGCTTTTTTCTCTGTTTACCTGGTGATCCTGCCAGTAACACTTTTTTTTTGTTTTTGTTTTAGGGTGACAACCCATTTGCTGTTTTTTATATCTATAGAGAACAAGTGTTGTCACTCTAGTATAGGACTTCACCTCCTCCGTTTTCCCCATTACATGGCGGGAGGTGTTTTGTAGTCCACATAAAGAACTGGGAACAGTGCTAACCGATGTGAATACAGCACAGTGAGCACAGGAAGTTATCCACTCGCAGGATAATGTTTTGCACTTGTGGAACAGACAGACCTTCAATGGTATATTAACCACTTGCTTACCGGGCACTTAAACCCCCCTCCTATCCAGACCAATTTTCAGCTTTCAGCGCTGACGCACTTTGAATGACAATTGCGCGATTATACAACACTGTACCCAAATGAAATTTTTATCATCTTTTTCCCCACAAATAGAGCTTTCTTTTGGTGGTATTTGATCACCTCTGCGGTTTTTATTTTTTGTTAAAAAAATTTAAAAAGACCGAATTTTTTAAAAAAAAATTATTTTTTTTAAATATTTTGTTATAAAATTTTTTAAAAGGGTAATTTTTCTCCTTCATTGATGTACGCTGATGAGGCGGCACCAATGGGCACTGATAGGTGGCAGTAATGGGCACTGATGGGTGGCAGTGATGGGCACTGATTGGTGGCAATAATGGGCACTGATCTTGTACACTGCTAGGTGGCACTGATTGGCACCACTGGTGGGCATTGTTAGGTGGCAATGGTGGGCATTGATAGGTGGCACTTGTAGGCATTGATAGGTGGCACTTATGGGCATTGATACGTGGCACTGGTGGGCACTGTAGGCACTGTGATGTGGCAATGTCAGGTGGCACTGGCAGGGGGTACTGGTGGCACAATTGAGGCACGTATGAGGCATTATTGCCTCCTCCTCTTCGGGACCGATGTCCCTTGCTGCTGAGCCGGTGATCGGCTTTTTTTTTTCCCCGCACTGTCAGCGCGAGGAGAAAAAAAAAACGATTACCAAGCTTTTGTTTTGATCAAGTGATCAGCTGTCATTGGCTGACAGCTGATCACATGGTAAGGGGCCGGGACCGGCCCCTTACTTGGATCGGTGATCACCCGAGTCTCAGTGACTCGGTGATCACGGCGCGCTCCACGCGCGCCCTGCAGGGCGCGTGCAGGGCACGTGCACAGGGGAGGCCGTCATATGACGGCCTCCCGGGAATGCAGGTCCGCGCTGTAGCCGTCATTCGGCTATAGCGCGGATATCAAGCGGTTAAACAGCAATAGAAAGCAGACATCCCAAATTGCAGAAACTCATTTCAGACAGGTGGCGCTTCGCGCCCGCAAACGCCCCCACTCCCCATGGCAAAATATTTTTTAAATCACTTTTTCAATATTTTTTTCGCAGTGCTTCTGGGGAAGGGGGGTGTGGGTGGTTGGTATGTGGACGGTGTCAGTTTTTTTTTTATTTTTAATAATTGATTTTTTTACAATTCTTTTTTATTTTTATTTTTTTTTTTTTCACAATGCTTTTTGGGCGGAGGGGGTTAGGGCAGTGGACAGTGTTGGTAGCGCAGGGGAGAGTGGTGTCAGTAGTTTTTTATTTTTTTTTCACACTTTTTCATTTTTTTTATAATTTTTTTACAATTTTTTAAATATATTTTTTGGGGGGCTTTGGTGAGATGTCAGGGGTCTAAACAGGCCCCTGACATTTCCCCTTTGAGACAGACAAAGGGACTGAGGACACACATTCCCCAGTCCCTTTCTCAGCACTAAAGATGAATGAACAGGAGACAGAGGCTCCTGTTCATTCATAAACTGAGCAGAGTAAACACAGTTTACTCTGCTCAGCAATCACAGGAGCGATCTCGCTCACTGTGTCCTATTACAAGTTCCCCCCGCAGCCGGCAGGAGAGGAGAGTAGGGGAGCTGGCTGCGGGGGGCGGGGGCGGAGAAGAACAGGAAGGGGGCCGGGGGAGGAGCAGACAGAGCAGCTGGGTATGATCAGTACAGCTGAAGGGAAAGCTGTGATCACCGATCTCCCTGTATAGCTTTTTAGCTAACAGCCGCGGGAGGGAGAGAAGGAGAAGCTGCTGTCAGCTAAAAATCGATACAAAGGAGATCGGTGCGGGAGCCGCCGCAGAAATGCGGGAGTCTCCCGCACCTCGCGGGAAACTTGAGATGTCTGAGAAAGCAAATAAGGAATGTTCATTGTTTGGGTTTACATATACTTTACGATATCTAAACCATATTTACATATTTTACCATAAAGGCAAAATGCACCTTATACAGTTGAAAAGATCATGATCATGTCGTCATGTATGGCTGTGCTGCTAGTGTTCTCATAATACAGGACGACTACGAGTGCAAAACAAATATCCAGGAGAAGGGGGTAATATTTATTACAACATGGTGGTACTGCGTGATTATTATTAAACTTAACATAATCTGTCTAATTTACTGGTTCATTTCATACATGCTATATTTGTGTTGTCAATTTCCACAACAGCCTAATGCAATTAGGCTATCTATTTTCTTTAGCTTGGCAATAAAATCCAGTGGCAGATAAATCTTTATATCCCTCTTGTGTAGTATCTGGTTCTCCAGTATGGGTAATTGCACTGGCTGATTAGTCTAATTGTTTAACGGCAGCCTACGCCCTGCGTATGGGTATTCTGCTTTGAATTATATTTGCATGAGTGCTTAGAAGTACAGTCATTTTTCAGTTGTTTAGCAGAGTATGTTAGCTGGAAACTACAACCTAACGCAGCATCAAGAGCCCTTTTCACACCTATGCATATGTATACGTACTGTAGTAACCCACGTGTATGGATGCATATTTTTGTGCATTTTATGTGTGCGTTTTTTATGTGTGTGTGCTTTTCTTGTGCAATTATTATACAAATGGGGGAGAAACATTCTGAACTGGGATTTTTCATCGCATTAAATGTGTCAGGAATATTATAAATGTGCTTTAGTCTGTTTCTAATTTGTTTAACCACCCTGGCGGTATGATTATGTCATATTTTTGCGTCTCAAAGCGGTACATTGTTTTGCATAGAAATTTGGCGGTTTATATTTTAGGACTGTAATTCTTAGTAATAACACACTTTAGGCCTCATGTACACTGCTGCTGGTAAACGGACATTTAGGTGCAGTTGGCTCTGTGTTATCCTATCAGTACATGTACACAGGGTCGTTTATAGTTATTTCTAGGCAGTTGTGTTTAGAGACTTTTTTTGGAACCCAAAAAAAGCATTCAGAAATTCAAGGCATTTCAAACGCCAACCGTGGCTAAACGCTGCTACCCGCATTTAGGCACGTTTTTGTCTAGTAGCGTTTTTAAAGGGAAACATTTTATTGAATACTTTTTAGCCTGGAAAATGCTAAAAACACATCAAAAACTACTTGATGCTGAAGTTGAATAGGAATTTCACTCACCTGTCAACAATTGAGAATTTAATCTGATGATCCCCACATTGAGCTTGAGACCCTAATGTCTGGCTGTTTGCATTTCTTTATGACCCAACATGTTATAAAGTTTTCCAGCTAGCTAATGAGATTCATACAATTTTCTCTTCCTTCCCCCGGCCTGTAATCCTATATCAATCTCTCACGTGTTATGCGAACTAGATGGGGTCTAACCTTTTCCAAGAGAATGTCAAAGGTAATTGACATGCGTGTAAAATTAAAAAAAAATCTCTGGGTAATTACGCAGCTGAACATACATATTAGAAAGGTATCCTGTGGACGTGCCAGAGTTGCCCACCTCCTACAGCATTTTTTACTGACAAAACATGGAAAATTTACTGGCGGAACATATTTTTTACTGGCAGCCTGAGAAATTACAGAACTCCTATTGAAAACTAACACAGTGAATATTTAAACAGTATAAACATGATATGGAAACACTGACAAAACCTATAACAAAGTAATTTGCTTGACACAATAGAGCATAAAACTATCAGATTTTTACAAACTTTCAGTAAATTTACTGGCGGTTGCCAACCCTGGGATATGCATTGAGCCATCAATGGATGTGTCCAGTGGCGACGAACTCTGGTTCTTTCACGCAATTTTCTACGTCTTTGGAGCCTCAGCAAAAGCAACATCAGGAGCATTTCCTCACACATGCTCATCATGGGATCCATATTAACAAACCAACCAAAAAAATAATAGCTAGCTACAAGCACACTGCTTTCTCAGTGTTAAAATCCTCGGATTTTAACACTGAGCACTGTTAAAATCCCGGGATTTTAATCGGGACGGCTTTAGATCGGGACGAGGGTTCAAAAATCGGGATTGTCCCAGGAAAATCGGGACTGTTGGCAACCAAAACTAAAAAAAAAAAGTTTTGTCTTTTAGTTATACTTTAAGTGAAGTCAAATGTTTTTAAATTATCTAATAAGAGGGATATGACTTATTGTTAATCTGACGTGTCCCTTGAGCTGCTGGCTGCTGTTTTTAATAAAATCTCCCTCCATCGAACCCCCCCCCCTCTCTCCGAACCACCATTTCTGTAATTTCCCAGTGCAGCCGGGTTAATAGAGCTGATAGACCTGATTGAAAGGTCCACCCCTCCATTCACAAATCATGTTTCATTCATCTAAGCTGTAATAAGGCTTCTATGAATGGAGGAGCTGGGCAGAAAGGGCCGACATAGTCTATCACTCTTGATGAGTATAAAAAATAGAGAAAACCTGGGCTGCAACATGTTCTTATTAAAAAGGCTACAAACACAATTTGCTGACTGCAAACCTTTACATAAAATTAACATATAAGTGTAGCGCTCCCTAATGAATTTACATCCAAGTGCATATAATGTCCATTCTTTGCCCACATCCAATAGAAATTATAGAAACCCAGATAGAAATCCGCCACCTCCAACAGAAGCACACACAGCCTCTTACCAAATGGAGTTGACCACCTATTACAAGTGGTCAAAGCACACAATTGTGCTCCAAGAATGGTTCTCAAAAAGATCCAATTCACCAGCTATTAGATCTTGCATCCTCTTCTCAAAGAATAAGCCTTGAATTCTTTGCTGGAGGGAAGATACATCCATTGTGCATTGTGCCATCCGACCATCCCAGAGGTGGGGTTCTAAGCCTAGTCTAATAGCTGGAGGATCGGATCTTGTTGAGAACCATTCTTGGAGCATAACTGTGTGCTTTCACCGCTTGTAATAGGTGGTCAACTCCATTTGGTAAGAGGCTGTGTGTGCTTCTGTTGGAGGTGGTGAATCTCTATCTGGGTCACATTTATATTGCATGTTGGCAAAGGATGGACATTCTATTCACTTTGGTGTAAATTAACTGAGGAGCGCTATACTTCACTCTTGATGAGTGCCTGTCACAGGTCTGTAGGCTCCATTAACCCCTGCTGCACTGGAAGATTATTTTATCATAATATTTTTTTTTTCTCACTAACATTTCTTTAACATTTCTTCCACAAACCTTTTTTTAGAGGTTGGTAATGTGATAATCTAAAATGAAATGAGACATGAGTGATGTTCTTTTCTCCTGTCCTCTTGGTAAATGTAGCCCTTTAGATACTTGGAGCAGTGCTGCTTGCCAGTGTGGACTGCAGAGTCTACGTCAGCCACTGGTTCATGAATCCCGTATAGTAATAATGTGCACTGCATTCAACTGCAGGAGGCAAATTTGTACTGGAAATGGAGTCATAAATAAACATAGCGTGATTTGTTATAGTTAGCACTGTGCTTGCTTTGCATGTAACGATTTTCCTGTTTTAAAGATCACACACATAGAATTATTCAAATGGGGATCTGGGTTGACATGTATTGCCTGCTGTAGATGCACACCCGGTGAAAACCATCTTCTGAGAGTTTTAACACTCTTGATAGCTATTCATTCACATAGATTTCTGATTATTCTGACACTTACTGCATATTCTTTACAGCTGAACTTCAGCTATGATCTTTATCGTATACATCCGGCTTGTACCAATGTAAGTCTGTATATCTCCTATATGATGGGCTGCTGGGGAAGCTGTCAAACGCTGTAGTAGTGCCATGATTATCCGGGTCCTGTGCCAAGCAGCTTCCCTACAGGGGGTCGCTCATACAGCACTGCCACCATTTGTATTAGTCATAATAATAACTAGCAGAGTTCTGTTTTAATTGTTTGGTCATTAATTTCTGCTGGGTCCACTAGGGCTGGGGAAAAAATCGATTTAAATTTTGAATCTAGTTGAGAGGTCAAATCAATTAAAAATGTAATCAAATCAATTTTTTTTAGATTTTTTTTTTTTTGTCACCGCGCCGATCCTGAGGAGCTGCGGGCAGGAGTTTGTAGGCGAGGCCGCGGCTTTGGCCTAGTTTGCGAGGCCGGATGCTGCGGACTAGGCCGAAGCCGTGGCCTCGCCTAAAAACTCCTGCCCGCAGCTCCTCAGGACCGGCGCGTTGGCCAAAAAAAAAAACAAAACTCGATGTCAAATCGTGAATCGAGTTTTTTTTAAAGAAAATTGCAGATTTTTTTTTTTTTTTAGAAAATCTCCCAGCCCTAGGGTCCACACAAAAACATTAGCTGGAATGTTTCCTTATGTATATACAGTATGTCTATATTCCTCTCTAGAATCTTACTTGGTTCAGTGCTGTCAATTCAATCACATTAAATGTAGACCTGCCTTGAATTATTTTAGAAAAATTCTAGAAAGCATATTTGATATAAAAGATTATTGTCTTTATAAACGTCTCACTTATTTCTCACAAGTAATACTGGATAGGTTTATATATTAAAGGCTTTTTTTTTTTGTTTTTCTTTCCAGTGTGCAAGGTGGAAGGGAACTTAACCCACATGTCAGTGGTCTAGGATGGCCAGTGAAGGCTCCAATATCCCTAGCCCTGTGGTGCGACAGATCGACAAGCAGTTCCTAATCTGCAGTATATGTCTCGACCGCTACAAAAATCCCAAAGTTCTTCCCTGTCTGCACACATTTTGTGAGAGGTGAGTTGTCCTAGAGTGCTAAGGGATGTTCAGGACAATGCGTGAAATTGCAATATCCAGGGCAAGGACTGCACCCACTATTTTAGCAAAAAGGATATTTGTTTCAATACATTTGCTTTCTGCAGGCACTTTATAATGTCTGTCATGTGCAGCTGCTAAACACCCACAAATAACAGCCAGTTCATTGCCAAACGTACCTTCTATTTTTATATATTTTCAATGTCTTTACTATGTAATATTGACACTGTACATCATAATTTGAGTTACTATAATCATAATAATTGAAGAACCTAAAGCAGATCTTCATCCATTATAGGTGGATCTTTAGAACCTAATTTCATCCTTTATAAAAAATGTTTTCTCTTCTGCCTGCCTCCCCCCTTTCTTACAGAACTGGTGTGTTTCACCACAGCTTTTACTGATTTCTCGCTTAGGTGAGAATTATGTAGCAGTGCCTTGATGGCTCCTGGAATTGCCACTTTACATTCCAAGAGGCAGTATTTTACTCGGGGGGGGGGGGGGGGGGGGGGCGCATGTGCAGAAGATCCCCCACGCATGCACACAGATGCCATGGGTCTATACAAGATTCCAGTTACCAGAACCCAGCAGTATCTGTGCACATGTGCAGGGGTCCCCCTTGTATGCACAGACCTACTAGAAGTATATTCACAGCACACATCTTCAGGGTAAAAGATGAGCTTTGTCACGATTAGAAAGTTCCATAATTTGTCCCAACACTTTTGTGTTTTTTTCCCAGTTCGGGCCTTAGTCCTAGCCATTGGGACGAATTATGGAACTTTCTAATCGTGACAAACAAAGCTTATCTTTTACCCCGAAGATGTATCTGGTGGATGTCAAACCCTCACATATTCCCAGTGAAGTGAACAGCCTCAGATGATACACAGGGATGAAACAAATCTCCCTACATAAGTTTTACATCCATATCAGCTTTATATATTCTTTAGATGGTTCAGATCTGTTAGTTTTTTCTCTTCCTGGTTGACAGCTGATTGGAGGAAAGGCGCACACACACCCCCCTCTTCTCATAGGTAGACTTTGAGAGCTGTTTGTTGAATCGTTAATCTCTGTGCTAATCTATTTATAGCATCCTCCCTAGCACAAAACTCCGGCTGCTTTTATCTTCTGGGTCAGAACTTGTCAGACGTTCTCATGCTGATAACAGAAGAATGTGGCAGGAGACTGCTACGGGACATACCGAGAAAAAAGTACCCCCTGGGTGGGACTTTAATAGACCCCCAACACTTAATAAATGTAAACAAAGTTTATTGCACAAATATACAACGATGAAACAGGTGAGTATGTGTTAAAAAGACGTGTAACGTCCAGTAGTGCATATAACAAAACAAGACACAAATAACAAACAAAATACAAAAATGACACTGGTACTCTCCAATGGGTAAAATGCCCTAATTGGAGAGTACCAGTGTCATTTTTGTATTTTGTTTGTATATTTGTGCAATAAACTTTGTTTACATTTATTCAGTGTTGGTGGTCTATTAAAGTCCCACCCAGGGGGTACTTTTTTCTTGGTATATCTAACTAGAGATGGGACCACCACACTTTTTCTGACATGGTGGAAGTCTCTCCTTTTTCTAGCTACCGGACATAGAGCTTTGGAGAGAGATAAGAAAATGCTGCAGATGTGCCCAGCTCAAATTTCATGAATAGGGTTTACATCCTTTCTAGGGTCAACATTGATCTAACAGTCGCACAGATGCAGAAGAATTCAAACATCCAGAAAACCTGTATCCTTTGCCAGAATTAATGGTCTGTGTTTCTCTTCAACCACTAGATGGCCCTGTGCATGTAACAGTTGTATGATCAGAATTGCCAATAGGAGAAGACCTTGTAGCACAGATGCTGAGGATTCTAGAGTTTACATACTTCCCTTTCTTGCATTTCCAAGGACAGCATGGATTTATATGCTGACTATTTTGGTGTGGGGGTACCGGGGTAATTTATATGCTTATTCAGGATTTGGGAAGCTCTCCGGAGGCATAGAAATATTTAGTAATATATAGGACCTATTTGCAGTATGGACATTCATATGTGTGTAGCACCCTGATGTTTAGGCAGGGTTGCTATTAAATTTAGTTGCCAAGTGATAGTTGCCTTGGCCAATTATTAGGAGGTCAAATGATTTTTGCCCTAGTTCTGGAATTGCTGCACTTCTCTTCTGTCATTAGGTGGCCTGGTATCTGGTGACATTAGATAAGACGAGGGCATTGCAAGGGCAGATTAGGAATGAATGGGGTGTCTCAGCCAATGGGAAGGGATTTTCTTGAGTCCCTTGGCCTGCTGGGAGAACCTATTTATTTGGGCAGAGTCAGGTGATCGGGGTTCTGTGCCACCTGGATGGCTGTCTGGGTGGACGTGTGTTGTATCACCCCGGGCTGCTAGGCCAGAAACCTAAGGCCTATCCCAGGGACATCTGGCTGCTAGGCTGTCTGCCTTAAGGGTGTCCTGGCCCCAACCCTCTCTCCCACAGTTCTGTTTAAGAGACCATAAATCTCTTTGCTTTCAAAAAGTATCTGGCGCCCACCTGTTCATCTTGCATTACACCCACCATGCCTTGTAACCCACTACACTGAAGGATGTCAGCTCTCCCTAACCCTGGAGGTATCTATTAGGCCTAAAGAGGTCTGGGACTTTGCTACATGTGTATTGCTTTTTTGGCTGAATTTTTCAAAGCATATTTGGCTTCTGTTTTTGGCCCAGCGAGTAACCATCCTTATCTCTTCTTGTGATGTGACAGGTGTTTGCAGAACTACATTCCAGCTCACAGTTTGACCCTCTCTTGCCCAGTCTGTCGCCAGACTTCAATTCTACCCGAGAAAGGTGTGTCTGCGCTACAAAACAACTTCTTCATTACTAACCTGATGGATGTGCTGCAGAGGAGTCCAGATAATGGTATTGAAGAGTCCTCCATACTGGAGACAGTGAATGCTGTTGCTGCTGGAAAACCTTTGTCTTGTCCCAACCATGATGGAAATGTAAGAAATCCAACAAGATGGAAATAACCAAACCATATATGGTGTATTAAAATAAAAACAAAGCTGCACAGTAATTTTTAAATAGGGGATTATGGGGACAGTTTGAGAGTAAATAGAGATGAGCAAAACGGAATTAAAGCCAGATTGCACCATTGGTATATTCACATGATGCTGTTAGCTAGTGCCAAGTAGTTTGCATTATATTTCATGCTTGGTGGCCCTTGGCTCTCCAATGCTTCCCTGCGTGCCTTTTTATCCTTCCCCCATCTCTACCCTTCATAGAGAATCAGATGGGCTGACAGACGCAAACCCCATGTAAAAGTATTTATGGAGCACAGTGGTCACCTTTCCTAAGTGAAGCCACAAGCTGTCACGGCCGGGTGCCCACAGCTCCAATGGATGCGCCGAGGAGAGGGAGAGGAGGGGGGCTCCGTGTGGCTGCATCGCTGGACCGTGGAACAGTTAAGTGTCTGTTTATTAAAAGTCAGCAGCTAAACTTTTTGTAGCTGCTGACTTTTAATTAAAAAAAAAAGCCTGGAACTCCGCTTTAAAACTGCTCCCTCCCCCACCCCACCTAACACTTTATGTAACTAACCTGTGTAATGCTGTGTACACACGACCGGACTTTCGATGGACTTTTCGACGGACTTCCGTCGAATTGGACTTGTCCACACACAATCACACCAAAGTCTGACGGATTTGACTGTGATGACGTACGACCGGACTAGAATAAGAACGTTCATAGCCAGTAGCCAATAGCTGCCCTAGCGTCGTTTTTTTGTCCGTCAAGACAAGCATACAGACGAACAGATTTTTCAACCGGACTCGAGTTTGTCGGAAAGATTTGAAACATGTTCTAAATCTAAAGTCCGTCACATTTTCGACAGAAAAGGTCCGCTGCAGGTCCGATGAAGCCCACACACGGTCGAATTGTCCGACGGATTTGTTCCGTCAGACAAGTTTGGTTGAAAAGTCCGGCTGTGTGTACACGGCATAAGAAAGATCTGTATCCTTATCTAATTTTAGGCTACTCCAGTCTGGTGATGTGATTGCCTGTATGGGCAGGGAGGGAAGTTTCCCCGCTGTCAGAGTACAATAACTCCCATCCTCAAATGTGTGAATGGGGGAATCGGGGCAATTTTTCCGTTCAACCCGCTGGTTGAACACAAAAAAAAAAAAAAAAAAAAAAGACTCAGTTTTATGAGCTGCTTTACTGGCCAGATGAACAGGTGAATATAAAGGGGGGGGGGGGGGGGGGACTTAAAATATGAAAACCACCTCTAAGAATTGGTAATCTGCAATATAATGTGTTTTTAGGTTTAATAAACTTTAAGAAATGCCTGTGTTATATGTGAATGGGATTGCCATGTGAATGGCTTACTTTACTGTCAGAAATGAGTAGAAAGAAGTGAAAGGAGCTGATTAAATAAGCTTGAGATTAATTCTAACTGCTGTATATACAATCTTGTTTAACCTAACAAATCCCATTGACCTTGTTAATTGTGAACAAATCACTAATTCCTTTGTACATCATGCTTAAAGCTTAGCAGCAATCGTCCAAATTTTGAGCTAGTGCCAGGCTTGCCATTTTTTTTCTTATGGGCCTTACCTGTAGATACAATTGGAACATATAGTGATGGAGTTTGAAATGGTAATATTTTTTTAAGAAGCGTTACCTTTTATAGTTAAAGAAGAGGTTGGGGATTACTTAATAATTGAACGTACATACTCACCGCCATGCTGCAGCATCTGTGTGACACGGCAGTCTTCTCACGCCATCTCTGAAACCAAGAGCTTAGCACTCACATGACTCCTAGTAGTCAGATCTTTGCTCGGAGGACAGTGACTTATCCGCTCTGCTCCTTCTGCAATCACTGGAGCATCAGGTTGGAGAGAAGGCAGGCATGGCTGGCTCCACTTCTCAGCTGCGTGCTGACTGGTGGAGCCAGCTATCAATGTTATCAGAATCCTCCTGAGCCCGATAGAATAGTCTATCGGCAAACTCTGGGTCTCAATAGTACAATAGTGCATTTACTCCAGTGACCTTAAAGAGAAGCACAGCCAAAAAATCTTTCGCCATACTTCTCTTTTAAAAAGCAGTTTGTGCGCATTGGGTTGGCTAAAACAATACCATGAGCCTGCTGCAGGCAGAATAAAGACTTTCCTCATTCTCCTCTTCCAGTGTGATCAGACTGCAAGGTGAGAGGATGAAGGCATTATGAGCGGGAGTACTGTCCTCCCTGTGTGAGGTAATAAATGCCTGTAGGGCACCCTTCACATCTTTGCAGTGCATTAACACGCATTAAGTTGCGTGGTCACATTCCATGTCTTAAGGCAGCCTATTTATTTTGAATGAGTTGCAAAGGCACCAGCAGGGAAAAAATAAACACTATTTTCCTCAACACAATGCACCACAGCACATTGTAGTGTGTTACCATGGGTTGCTTTATTGCGTGGATGTGCTATTCAAAATTCATGGCACTGTAACACATGCAAAATGTGGTATCATGCACAAGTTTTAGTTGCCCCTACACTGACCTCTTTGTTGGGTTTGCCCCCCCAACAATTGGCAGAAGATTTGGAGTCCATTCTTGGGCTCTGAGACTGCTGTCTCTCCAGCCCTGGTTCGTGTAGGTCCAGGGCCTGGGCTAAAGTCCTTAGCTGCTGATCCACCCAATAACATTGCAGCTTCCTCCCCTCTCTCTTCTCCCAGGCTGCACTGTCCAATCAAGCATCAGGGAAGAGAAAGATCCAGTATGGCAGCCTCTATGAGCAGGCTGCAAGCATGGAGGAAACCCTACTGGAAAGACCATTATTTTGGCTAAAAATTAGGTGCGAAAGTAGTACCTACTTTATGTAATCCTATTTCCAAAAATGATCTAAATCTGTTATTTTATGTTCTGCTGCAGGTAATGGAATTTTACTGCCAGTCATGTGAAACTGCTATGTGCCAAGACTGTACTGGAGGGGAGCATGCCGAGCACCCCACAGTTCCACTCAAAGACGTGGTGGAACAACATAAGGCAGCGCTGCAGGTTCAGCTGGATGCCGTTAAGAAAAGGTACTGCAAAGAATCTTTCTCTTGTCTTCTAATGTACCAGCATAGCTTGGTTGATGAGCTTTGGGCATCGGTGCTTAAATAACTGCAAATGGCTCAATTAACTAAGTTATAACAATCATTGTTTGCCATGACAGCCAAGGAGAAGAATAGAACACTTCAAGGCAGACTCAGTGTTCACAGTTTGTTGCAGTGTCTTAAATCTTAAAAATAAAAATGTATCTTCAACTTCTTAAGCACCCCTGACAGTGTTGGGCCTTGTTTACAAGGGCGGCAGGGGATTGTTTTTCAGATGGGCAATAGGGACTGCCACCCATGGAAATGAGGCCTAATAGTTTGCCCTGCCTTTTTCTGGACAGATTAGTGTGTGTGTGTGTAATCCACTGCATCCTACAAAGAAGTAAAAGCCACATGCTCCCACATACCCAAAAGTACATGATATTTCTGAGGGTTACAGGAGACAGAGTGGTGAAGGAGTACGGAGAAGATGAATATTAGTGGATAGGAGGAGAGGTTTGTTTTCAAGAGGAACCTATCACTTTTCCCTGAATAGGTAAAACGATACATTACCTTTGAAGGGTCAAAGAAAAACTTGGGCTGCAGAGATAAGGCCATGCTCAAATCTTACAGGAAATATTTTTAAGCTGCCTGAACCTCATGCAACTTCTACTGAAATCGGAACTACACTGCATCTGAGCATCACAAACCAAAAACTCTATTTCATTAATTGTAAATATTCAAAGCATATTCACACATCCATCTATTTCTCCATGGTTTATTTTGCTAAGAAATAACTTTCAAAAAAACCCCCTAGCATTTCTGTCCGTGGCCATCTTGAGTAAGGGCAGATGATTAATGTAGCATTTACTTCTTTGAATCCATCTGCCCTTGACTCGGGCATGCAGGCAGGAGGATATACTTAGCTGAGAAAGCCCCTCCTCCCAGCCTGAAGACTCCTGGGATGTATAACATCATTTGCCTAGGCTTGGAAACCAGAAAGTAACTGTAAGACATGTACAAACAAGTAAATATAATATATACTTCCCTTTCTATTTAGTAATGCTAGCAGCTTAACCGCTTTAAGATCGCCCGCCATCGCTTGACGGTGGCAGAATGGCACTGCTGCAAATAGCCGTAGCTGTACGGCGCTCGCACCCACACCCCCACAGAGCCCTTGGCGATCGGATTCGTTACAGAACCGATCAGTCTTCAGGTCCAGGCCAATGATTTCTGGCCTGGACCTGCTGATCGGTCCTGGCGAATGAAAATGCTTCCTCTGCCTGTAAATGTAAACCTAGGCAGAGGAAGTGATGTCCCTCTCGTTCTGCAATTATTTTCGGTTGCAGAGCGCAGAGAGAGGACATCTAACAGTGATTTGCACCAACACTACACTGACACAGTACACATAGGCACACGTTTCACCCCCCAGTTAACCCCTTCACTCCCTGTCACTGTGTAACCAAGTGCAGTTTTCAGATTTTTTACTGATCACTGTACTGGTGTCATTTGTGACACTAACCAGTGTTAGGGCAGTTTAGTAGTAGGCCCAAGTAGGTTTAGGGTACCCCTTAATAAAAGTTTAACCCCTTGATCGCCCCTCAGTTAACCCTTTCACCCCCTGTCATCAGTGTCATTAATATAGTGTACAGAACTCTTTTCTGATCACTGTATTTAGTGCCACGGGTGACGCTAGTTAGCCATTTAGCTAGTTACTGTCACCGTTAGGTTATTATAGCATTAGGGTACCCACCATATATTGCTGAATAAAGGTTTAACCCCCTGATCACCCCCAGTACAGGTTTTAGCATCAGGGTCAGCATCGGCCCCAGGCAGCGTCAGGTTAGTGCCAGTAGCGCTAACACCCACGCACGCACCATATGCCACCCTTACTAGTAAAGTATTTGAATGGATCAATATCGTCGTTCTGATCAGATCTATACCAGCGTCCCCAGTAGTTTAGGGTTCCCAAAATGCAGCGTTAGCGGGATCAGCCCAGATACCTGCTAGCACCTGCGTTTAGCCCCTCCACCCAGCCCAGTCCAGCCCACCAAAGTGCAGTATCAGTCGATCATTGTCGCTTACAAAACACAAGACGCATAACTGCAGCGTTACCAGAGTAAGGCCTGATCCCTGCGAACGCTAACCGTTTTTTGGTAGCGATTGAAGCAGGCTCTGACAATCAGGTGCTCTTTTTGTCTGAGTCGCACTAGTTGTACCTGTAAATTTAGAGGCCACAATGTCCAATTGGAGGTACAGTAGTATAGAGGCCTACACGTTTCTGAGCAGATTCCATCTGTCAGATTCAAACTCAGAATACGAACCAGTAAACAGCAGCCGCACCCTGACAGATAGTTCTGATGATGGAGTAGTGGTCCCTGCTAAGGTCAAGCATACCCGACCCTGTTTTTCTTCTGTTGTTGAGGTGCAAGAACCACAGGGCTCTCGTATGGAGCAGAGAGCCAGTACTAGTGCCACTCATACTGGTGAACCATAAGTGTAGTTCAAGCCGGTGCTGTAGATAGCACAAGTAGTGTCCTGCAGCCACCAAGAAGACAAACACAGGCCCGTCGAGCCTATAGTGCCCTTCCCGCTGCATTTGCCAATACTAATTGGGAGCCCACCACTTCCGCCATTCACTGGCCAACCCGGAATTCAGGTGGAAACGGGTGATTTTACGTCACTTGATTTTTATTTGCTGTTTTTTCACGGAAAATCTCTATAGATCAATTGTGGACCAAAGCAATTTGTATGCTGGTCAATTCATCACCGCTAATCCCCAGTTGACCCTTGCCAAAGAATGGAAAAAAAAAAGTCAGTTGCAATTATATTGGTCCATTGACCAATTCACCATATGCCCGTGTTCTCTGCCTCCATGGCCAGGATGCAATACGAGCAGATCTTGCAGTTCATGCATTTTAATAACCATGAACTCTGTAGTCCTCGGGTTGACCCTGTATTTGGTCGGCTCCACAAAATTCGGCCCCTCGTAAAGCAGTTAGGAGGGATAATCAGAATGTTTTCGTTCTGTCCTCCCTTCACGCAAATACGACTGTCCAAATTCAAACGGTGACTGGTGTTGTGGAGAAACCCCTCTGTGTCCACGAAAACAACATAAATATGGGAGGGGTGGACCTCTACGACCAGTTGTTGGCACCGTACCTAATTGCCCACAAGGCCAGACGCTGGTACAAAAAAGTGTCTGTATACCTATTTCAATTGGCTCGGCTGAACGCTTATGTGCTTTACAAAACATCAGGACGAACTGGTTCCTTCCTTTAAATTCCAGGAAGAGATCATCACAGCCCTTCTGTTTCCAGATGGTGCTGTGGCCCAACTTCCCAATGCAAATGCAGTTAGCCGGCTCCATGGAGACACTTCCCAGAAGTCCTCCGTGGTACCCCAGGCCAAAGAACACCCCAAAAAAGATGTGTCTGTAGGAAATGCGGATATGGCCATGACAACCGCTTTTATTGTCCCACCTGTCCTAACCAACCTGGTCTCTGCATTTGTGAATGTTTCCAAAGCTACCACACACTAGTGGAGTATTAGCGTAGGGTACAGCACTGCACAGTCATAGGGCACACTTTCACAGGGTCTCCAAAGATACCATCGCATTTTTAGAGACCCGAACCTGGAACCTTTACAGTTGCAAAAAAAAGTGAAAAAATAAAAATAAAATAAAGCCAAAAATATTTGTTTTGTTCTTTTCTCTATTCTCTCTCTCTCTCCCTCTCTCTCTATTCTGCTCTGTTTAACTGTATTTTATAACTGCAATGTTTTAATTTTACTATGTTTTATCATGTTTACTTTGCAGGTATGTAATTATTTTATACTTTACTGTTTACTGTGTTTTATTGTTAACCATTATTTTCTTTGTAGGTAAGGCATTCAGCTGCATCACAGATTTATCTTGACAGCAATAGCGTTTGCTCCCACGATACTTTAAAGCCGTGACACAAGCTCTGTCTGAGGTGATTTCACCACCACAGTTAAAAAAAGAGCATATATGCCGAAGCAGGGGTGGAGGGGCAATTTGCTCCTAACATTTAGGGGCGGATTGCCCCCATGCTTCGGCATATATTTTTTAGGCACAGATTGCAATAAAAAAATTAGCTTTTTATTGTTACCATTGTTTGCTTTTCAGGTACGCCAGTCACCTGTAGAACTGATTTATCTTGACCGCAACAAGGTTTGCTCTCACGATACGTAAATCAGTGATTTCACCACCACAATTAAAAAAAAAAATAAAACGGTGCATGTATGCCCATCATTAGAAGTGGGTGGATGCAGGGCAGTATTCTAATGGTGGGCATACCCACCGATCAATCTTCTTTTTTTTTTTTTTCATTCAGCCCACAGGCTGCATGCAAAAAAAGAACATTACAATATATGCCAACAAGAACCAGCAATGTACTGGTATGTTGCTGGACTTTGAGTGGTTATACCAGAATGATTGTTTAGATATCATCTTGATATCGTTCTTTTCAGCCAGCCGGCTTTCATGTAAAAGCAATCCTAGTGGCTAATAAGCCGCTAGACTGCTTTTACAAGCAGTGGGAGGGAACGTTCCCCCCCCCCCCCCCTCTCGCCGTCTTCCATGGTTTTCTCTGGCTCTCCTGTCCCACCGGGGAACCTGATAATGCAGCTGGTGGTTCCGGCAGCTGACCATAGAGCTGATCGAAGACCAGAATGGCTCCAATCATCTCTATGGCCTAAGATGGATATAAACGGTGCCATTGGGAAAGCATCTTATCACATCGATCTTGGTGTGGTCAGATGCTTTGAGGGCAGAGGAGAGAGCTAGAGTCTAATAGACCACAATTTTTTAAAAAAGAGTACCTGACATTACCTATTGCTATCATAGGGGATATTTACATTCTCTGCAATAAAAATGCTAAAAAAATAAATGAAAGGAAAAGTATAAAAAAAAAAAAAAAAAAAAAAACAAAAACAAAAAAAAACAGAAAAGGAGCACCCCTGTCCTTCCGTTCTCACGCGCAGAGGCGAACGTCGGTCTTGTGTCATATGTAAACGGAAATTGCACCATGCATGTGAGGTATCACCACGAACATCAGATTGAGGGCAGCCATTTTAGCAGTGGTAACCTGTAAGGCTCGGTTCACACAGGAGCAACACGATTTCAGCGCGACTTTGGAAGGCAACTTCAGCGCGACTTCAGCGCGACTTTAAGCAAATTGCAACACGACTTCAATTTGCCTCCAGGACAGGCGACTTTGGCTGTGGCCAATCACAGGATAATCAGCTCTCTGGGAGGGGTTTGCCTGGGCAAACTAAATTTTTTCCCTGTAAAGTCGCTTGACTGTAGATAGAGATCCGACTTGGAGGCGACTTCCATTGATTTCTATGGTACAGGTCGCCTACCAAGTCGGATCCAAGTAGTACAGGGAGTACGCTCTGAAGTCGGAGCGACTTCAGTAGTGTCTATTAAGATGCTATGATCCCCTGCTATGTGAATCTCTTCTTGGGGCGACTTGAGGGCTTGCAAGTCGGATCCCAAGTCGTCCTAGTGTGAACCGAGCCTAAAGGCTTTTAAAAATGTATGTCGTTTGCCGCTGCTGCACGGTTGGTTTGGTATCTATGTACTCAGCATAAGATCATCTTTTATATTTTACCAAACATTTGGGCAATATAGTGTGTTTTTAGTGCATTAAAATTCAAAAAAGTGTTTTTCTTTTTCCAAAATAATTGTGTCTGAAAAATCACTGCGCAAATACTGTGTAAAAAAAAATGCAACCCACCATTTTAATCTGTAGAGCCTGTTCTTTAAAAAAAATATATAATGTTTGGGGGTTCAAAGTAACATTCTAGCAATACACCATTTGGGAAATTAGACACCCAAGGTATTTGCTAAGAGGCATGGTGAGTATTTTGCAGCTCTCATTTGTTTTGGAAAATGAAGAAAGAAAAGGAAAATGTATTTATTTATTTTTTTTCAATTTTCAAAACTTTGTGACAAAAAGTGAGATCTGCAAAATACTCACCATGCCTCTCAACAAATAGCTTGGGGTGTCTACTTTCCAAAATAGGGTAATTTGGGGGGGGGGGGGGGTGCTATCTTGGCATTTCATGGACTCCGAAGCTGTAAGTCGTGAGGCATGAAATCAAAAATTTACGCCCTTACAAATCCTGAAGGCGGTGATTGGTTTTCGTGGTCCTGTACGCAGCTAGACTGCCAAAAAGTCCCACACATGTGGTATCCCCGTACTCAGGAGAAGCAGCATGTATTTTGGGGTGTAATTTCACATATGCCCGTGGCATGTTTGAGCAATATATAATTTTAGTGACAACTTCGTGTTTTGTTTTTTTGGTCTCAACAAGCCTCTAAGCAAATTCCTTGGGGTGTCTACTTTCCAAAATGGGGTCATGGGGGGGGGGGGGGTTGTACTGCCCTGCCATTTTAGCACCTCAAGAAATGAGCTAGGCAGTCATAAACAAAAAGCTGTGTGAATTCCAAAAAATGTACCCTAGTTTGTAGACGCTATAACTTTTGCGCAGACCAATAAATATACGCTTATTGAATTTTATTTTACCAAAAACATGTGGCTGAATGCTTTTTGGCCTAAATGTATGACTAAAATTAGGTTTATTGTATTTTTTTTATAACAAAAAGTAGAAAATATATATTTTTTTTTTTCAAAATTTTCGGTCTTTTTTCATTTATATTGCAAAAAATAAAAACCACAGAGGTGATCAAATACCACCAAAAGAAATCTCTATTTGTGGGATAAAAAGGATGCAAATTTTGTTTGGGTACAGCATTGTATGACTGCGCAATTAACAGTTAAAGCAGCGCAGTGCCAATTTGTAAAAAGCGATCTGGTCAGGAAGGGGATAAAACCTTCTGGGGCTGAAGTGGTTAAAGATTAGGACTAGTCAGTTTTGATGCTTAAGAGAGAAGTTTTGATTTTTAATTATTATTTTTAAAGGGTACTCTGCATTGTCCAGATGTGTGAGAGGTTTACTTTTAGCATGTTTTGGTTTTAAAAATGTTTCATTTTTGCTTCATTTTTATGTCCTGCTTATTTTTCACATCGTATTTTTCTAAAAGATTTATGTAACATGTTTAGGTTACCAGAAATAGACTCAGCCCTTCAGGTCGTGTCCGAAATCATCAATCAGCTAGCTACACAAAAGTCAAGCATTGTAGATGAAATCCATTCCACCTTTGAGGACTTACAGAAAACACTAAATGTACGGAAGAGTGTCTTACTCATGGAACTAGAAGTGAACTATGGACTGAAACATAAAGTGAGTGTTTACTTATTCCTGATTGGGAAAGGCATGTTGCTTAGTATACTTTTACCATAAAGGAGGGGCAAGCTCATTGGAGTACTTATCTTGTATCGTCCAATCATTCTGTCTTTAACTGTTGCTTAGGTTTTATTGGTTTATGTTGATTTGCTGAGTAATCGGTGCAATCTGTACTTTCCCCACAGGTCCTCCAGGCACAGCTGGACACACTAATTGAGGGACAGGAAAGTATAAAAAGTTGTAGCACTTTTACAGCACAAGCACTCAACCATGGAACAGAAACAGAAGTCTTGCTAGTGAAAAAACAAATGAGCGACAAGCTGAATGAGTTGGCCGAACAGGACTTTCCATTACAGCCTCATGAAAATGACCAGTTGGACTTTATAGTTGAAACTGAAGGACTAAAAAAATCAATACACAACCTTGGAACAATACTTACTACAAATGCTGTGGCTTCTGAGACAGTGGCCACGGGTGAAGGATTACGGCAGAGTGTGGTTGGTCAGCCTATGTCTGTTACAATTACCACAAAGGACAAAGACGGGGAACTCTGTAAAACTGGCAGTGCTTACATTTCGGCTGAGCTGTGCACCCCCGATGGGAGCGTTACAGATGGGGAAATATTAGACAATAAGAACGGCACCTATGAGTATTTGTATACAATTCCAAAAGAGGGTGATTTTACTCTTTCTTTGAGACTGTATGAGCAACATATTAAAGGAAGTCCTTTTAGGCTGAAAGTAGTAAAGTCTGCAGATGTGTCGCCTACAACAGAAGGTGTAAAAAGGAGGGTGAAATCTCCAGGCAGTGGACACGTCAAACAGAAAGCTGTGAAGAGGCCAGCAAGTATGTATAGCACGGGCAAAAGGAAAGAAAATCCCATAGAAGATGACTTGATTTTCCGAGTTGGTAAGTTGAGTTTGTCCTACAATTTCCAGCCCCCCCCCGTTTGCTTCATAGTCTCCCATCTTTACATCACAGCCCCCCCCCTTTTAGATTAGGGCCTCCTTTCACATAAAAGTCCCCCCTTTTACAATATAGTTATAGCTTCTCCTTCACATCACAGCCCCCCTTTTATATGGCATCTTCTACTTTTTTTATTTAGCTTCCCCCCGCTTTACATCACAGTCTCAGCCACATCAACACATCAAAGTCCCCCCTTGTACAGTACAGCCCCCATTTTATATTATAGTACTCCCCTTTACATCACAGCACCCCTGTTACATCTCAGTGCCTCACTTTACATAGCGGTTCACTGCCCGTCTTAACAGCACAGCTCCCCTTCCTTTACATCAGTATGCTTATCCCTCCCCTTCCTCTCCTACCTTTCCTAGCAGAGAGTGGGAGGTGCTATTGGTCTGGATGGATAGCAGAAGCTTCCTAATTCCTCCTGTTAACAAGTGGATGATTGCTGCTAGGACCGCCCCACATGATAGCAACCAACTGGCCGCTTTGTTAACTTGAGAAAGTTGAGCAGCTAAGTTTCCATGCAGACCAATCGCACCTCTCGCTCTCTGCACTGCTGTGAAGATGGCAGTAGCGAAAGGAACAGAGGACACACAGGCAGCTACAAGGTGCAGCCGTGGTGGTTGGGATAATATTGTCAGTCGGTCCGAATCTGGACCGCGGTCTGCCGTTTAGTGCTGACTGTCCTAAATAAATTATCTTTTACAATTTCTTCTAGGTTTATCAGGTATTAAATGTTAAAGTGGTTGTAAACCACACCACTTTTACTTACAGGTAAGCCTATAATGAGGCTTACCTGTAGGTACTGATACTGGTACCTCCACGGTTTAGGAGATATTTACCAAACACAAAAATGCAGCGCTCTTTAAACATCTAACACATTTTTTGTTAATTTTGTCACACAGAGCTCCAATCTAATTGTTTAGACAACAAAAGTCTCACTCACGCAAAGCGCCTTTGCATGACATTAGTTTGAGACGCTTCTGAGATCATTTCAAATGAATTGACAGGCGTATTAAACCTGCGTTGAACCTGGTTCAAGCTGCTTTTACATTTCTATAGATTTGTTTGAGGAAAGAAACAGTTCTGAAGTGAGCAAAACCCAGCAGACACTGGCCCTAATTTTGCTCTGTTACAGACACTGGGTGCTCAGCTTGACTTTGAAAAAAGCCTGAAATCTAAATGTTTCATTGACCATACCAGCAGTTTATTGCATTAATCAATACCTTCACACATCCCTGTATTTTGGATGGACAGAGGTGTTTCAGTGAAAATGCTTGTAGTAGTTTATTGATCCAAATTTGATTTCTTTGTGTTAAACATATATCATATAGTATTTATAAAAACAATCTGAGATCACAGCCTCCTATGTTCTGAAAATCGGTTTGAAACCCATGTTGATATGCAGAGCTGTTGCCAAGGCTGGGCCATAGGATAGGCAGAAGAGTTGGCTGCCTTGGGCGCTTCAGCAGGAGAGGGATGCAGAAATGGTAGAACATGTAACCTGTTCGGCTGAAGTAGTTCACAGCTCATAGAGAGGGGCCTTTTTGAGTAAATAGATGCCAAAACTGTAAAATTGGGTCTGGATGTAAAGGTTTTATTTACTATCAACATGTCATAGGTACTTCATCTATTACCTCCTTCTGATTGTTGATAATCCACATTTTTTCTTTTAGGTACAAAAGGAAGAAACAAGGGAGAATTTACCAATCTCCAAGGTGTAGCTGCATCAACTAATGGAAAAATCTTGATTGCTGATAGCAACAACCAATGTGTCCAGGTACTGTAAAGAATAATATCAGGGCTAAGTTGACATGTTATGTTGTAAAATGAGTACTGCTGCTGAAGTGTTGCCTGCACAAAGCTGTGACCATTTTTTTTTTTTATTAAAGATAAAGGAGAAGTACAGCCAAAGCTCGTTTGGCTGTACTTCTCTTATGGATCACAAGAGTGCAGTGCGTACTGCACTCCTGTGAACCATTTTCAGCAGACAGCGGGCTGAAGCCCGCTGTTGGCTGATGTCACAGAGTCGGTTCAGACTCAGGCAAGATCATGACCATGAAGTCAGGAGCTGCCCACATGCCTGGACCGGCACCCGGCTCAGCTTCTCAGTGAGCCACTGAGAGCCTGAGCTGGCCGCTCCCACCCCCTCCACAGCCCAACCCTCCAGTGAGTGAGGAGGGGACAGAGCATTGAGCTGCTGACTGGTAGTCACCAGTTCTCTGCTCAGGGAGCTGTGAGAACTGAGCAATCGGCTGTGTTTGATAGCTCGTTTCTCAGTCTTAGAGCCGGTGTCTTGCCGCAAAAAAGTTCCCCCGGCGGATAAGGACCCCCCTGTACTGCGCTTGCACAGTACGAAGCTTGGCGAAAAAGTTCCCCCGGCGGAGAGCCGCTGAAAATAGCCGAACACACACAGCTGATATTCAGCTGTACACCGCGCCTGCGCAATGAACACCAAGCGCCTGTGCAATGAACACCACATTCTAACAGACACTCCCGATGCTACCAGACAATGCCGCATGCTCCCGATGCTCCTGCAAACAGCTCTGCCCTTTAATTTAATATTCAACCTCTTCTTTAGCATCCGCCCCTTGACAGTAACCACCATATGACAGTTATACACCCGCCCCTTGCAGAGTAGCACGAGCATCTAGAGCGCCCGGCAGCGTCGGGCACAATGTCCTGCTCATTGCGCAGGCGCCGTCTACAGCTGACTCCCAGCTGTTCAGCTTCAGAGATTTTTTGGCGGCTCCCTTGTTGTTCGTACTGCGCAAGCGCTGCACCTGCACAGTACAGGGGGGTCATTATCCGCCAAGGGGAACTTTCTCGGCAGAACACCGGCAGGGGACAGATGCAGCATCGGACCAATGCTGCATCCACCTAGGTAATTATTATTCTACAATAAAAAGAAAGTCCATACTTTTTTTTTTTTTTTTACTCTTTTAATCCCCCTTTTTATTATTGGTTTTCCCATCATAGGACAAGGACATACAAATTCAGATATGTAAATAATTTACATATTATTAATAATAAATGGTATAATGTATACAAGATGTCTAACAAAGATAAAATACTCATTAATATGACCGAAGATGAGAAATATCGCTATTAATTGTCGGGGATATAACCATTGTCAAAGAGACCAATGCAAATAAAAAAACGATTGAGCTAATATCTTGTTTGGGTGAAATTGTAAGAAGATCATTATACAAAACTAAGGTTTCTTCAGATGATCATGGAGCAAGCTATGACCATTTTTAAAGCAACTCCAACCAGAGCTAAATGCTGCCCCCTTTCTTTCAACAATCCATTGCACTTTAATGGCCAGTAGAGGTTCTGGCATTGGGCTATTGAGCGTTAAAGCAAGGCTTAATCTCAGAAGGGGGTGGATCTCGGGACTGATTTGAGAGACATTCAATCCCAGCATACAGCCATGACCTGCAACTTCGTTTATGCTTTTGTGTTGGCAAGTGTACTGTATGTTCCCTGTGCGACGGTATAAATTTTCTTCAAGATTGCTTGGTAGGACTCCTGTTTCGGACCACTTGTTTGTTTTCTGCAATGATTTTTTTTCACCCTTTCAGAGCTGCATCTGTTTTATGATCTGAAACACAAGAAGGTGCAGTCTTCCCATGTTTCTGTTTGTATTGCAACATATGACATATGAGCATAGTGCGGAGCTCCATTAGGGACAGCAGGCATACTAGTTTGTTTACATATTGCTCTGTCATAGAGCAGCACAGGATGTGGACTCATTGCAAAGTCTGATCTCCCAGAACAATGAGTGGAAATTTCCACTGTATTCTCAGGCTTGCTGACACAGCAGAGGGTAATCAAATTGAAATCTCATAAATTATTTTATAAAAACACTTTCTGTGACCTTTTGGGTTTATGCAAATCTCGTCAGTTGTGAAGCACTTGTTATATTCATTCTGCCATTGCGGATTTGATGATTTATGTTTTACTTGCTGAACCTTCAGCAAAGGGCAGCCTGTTGGCTTGAAAACAGGAGGTTATTTTTTGGTGTAAAGCTTTTAACACTGCAAACCAGGTAAATCACTGCTTGTCACTAACCTAAAAGTGTCCCTAACACTAAAACACTGCCCTAAGACTGAGCAGCCAAGCAGAACTTCTGTCTCGGAGGTGACTGCTCTGGATAGCAGATGTATATCAGGGCTATTAGTAAATTTACTCATTAGGTAGCAGTATATATAGGTGTCAGGGGGGCAGAATTAAAGTCATTAATTCTGGCTTAACCTAAAGTCATTAGGAGCGGCTTAACCTATACACAAATGCTTAATCCTTTTCGCTATTTAACCCCTAAAGTGAGCTAAGGACTTTTATCCCCCCAAAACCACAACATTTACCCCCTAAACACTAACTATAACTTTAATTGTAACAGTTATGCTAAACCTTGCAATAGTAAATAAAACCCCAATACTGGAACTACTTGTTGCGGCACCTGGTCCTCCCACTGCCTGAACAAAATCTTCTAGTGATGAGAGCTGCTGTTGTAGCCAATGTTTAGGGGTCATTTACATAGCACAGCATTTTTATATGCAGGATCTTGCTGACAGTAGCTCCCAGCAAGATCCTGAATATTTGTGCTCATGTAATATTTGAGTAATGTTTACAGCATTAATGGTCTTTATTGGCCATCACTGCTGGTCAGCTAGTTGCTAAGACTAAGGTGTCTTTTATCACCTATATCCTAGCAACCAAGGATGTTAGTTGTGCTACCAATGGCAATACACAGCCAGTCCATTCCCCCTTCAAATCCACTCCTGGCGGCTGCTGGAGGGGCCATTTCTACCTGTGCATAATTTGATTGGCTTGGCTGATCAAATTTTGCCTAGGCAGAAATTGCTCTGATCATCGGCTATCAGAGCGGACCTGATGGGAACAGCAGCACACTAAGGCCCCTTTTACACGTCATTTCATCAGTTCAGTTTGTCATCAGTTTTTCAGTCCGTAACCACTTGAGTCCCAGATCAATTTTTCATGCAAAAACGGACTGCTTTCACGTTTTTATATTAGTTTTTTTGTCCAATCGTTTATTTTTATTTTTTTAACAAAAGAACAATAGGGCTTTGATTCCGTCCAAAAAACAAATGTTGACAGAAGCGGATGTAAATAGATGATCATCCGTTTACATCTGTTTTTATCTGTTTTTCATAAGAGATGCATTGTTAGTTTTTTATCCATCCACGAATGGATGAAAAACAGACAAATATTCTGCATGTGTGAAAGGGGCCTTAAACTATACTATCTCTGCCTCCCTCACGTGTCTCATCAGGTTTGCTCTGGCTGGTGGGAGGAGACACTGCTGTATGTGTAGCATTTTTTTAATCAGAAAAAAATGTATTTTGTCTTGCACATTACATAATATAAAACATACAGAGTACATGTGTGTGCTCAAGAAAAATGAGTGGATGACATATGACATTACCGTATGCATTAGTGCAAGCTTACATCGTTCGGTATCATCAATGTTGAATCATAGTGAATTAACACAACAAATATTTAACGAACAAGATAAAGCATTGAAAATTAACCCGTGCAGTTCTTATATGCTTTCAAGTCTCAACTGTGAGTATAGTTTATTTATCACACCTTGACCTCTGACAGTATCAGTGCCATTCTGTGTACTTTGTATTCTCCATATTTGATAGGTACCACGTGACCATTTACTTCATGTCTACCCTAATAGTAGCCTGTCTTTAATCAGTTGGTGAGGGGCTAAACCCGGGACATCTAACCATGCCTGCCACATTAAGTAAAATTTTTGTGGAAGCGTAGCTGATACGCTAGTTTTTCTCTAATCAATAATTTATTGACACTATCCACCCACTGTCCCCTAGTGGGCACTCTTGGAGTGATCCACAATTGGGCAATTAGCTTGCTCTCTACATATAGTAATCTTAGGATTGCTGTGCAAGCTGGTGCAGTCAGTGACTCATCTTGTTACTGGTGTCATATATATATATATATATATATTGTGGCAGTAGGACCCTGTGCTACCTGGAAGATTGCTGGTTTACGCCAGATTTTGGAGAGAAAGGCACGCTGATTGCACAGCTGTGTGCTGGGCTATTTAATTGTGACCTGGCTATGGCTCAGGGTTCCACCCAACAGACAGGAAGTCTGTGCATGGGAGTCAGGTGGACTCCCATTCCTATGAGAGGAGTCAGAAGCTGCAGGAGGCAGCCAGGGTATGCATGTCTGCAGGAGGCAGACGTACTTGGTGACAGAGCAGCAAGTAGTAAGCAGCAGGAGTAAGCTAGGAGAGAGCTTCACTCTAGGAAACTCTTTTGGGTCTGAGGAGCAGACCTAAGGCCTAGGCTAAAGGCCGGAATCAGCCGTATGGCAAGAATGTACGCCAGGAGGCTAAAGTATTGAGTGTGCAAGATACAGTAATGGTGGAACCCCCTGCGTGGGCTACTGATTGTCTTTGTGACCTTTTCCGTGCTTTTAAATAAAAGTGGGCTACCAGGCCCTTAAAAATACAGTTGTGTACTGGAGTACTCACTGACAACGCACCTACCATTTGAGTCTGATACCCCAATCTTACATATGGTGGAGATATTGCTTCGGGCAGATTTGGAAGAGTTCCAAATCCTCGCATACCAAAAACAGTGAGTAGCAAGAAACTGTGTTTTGCAGCAATGCTGTGAGGAGCAGCTCATGTGAACCAGTGGAGTCTGCATGTGAAAGTGTGCTGTTTGCAAGTCTTAAAGAGACGGTACGCAAAATTTTCCTGTGTTAAAAGGAACTGTGTTAAAAAGCGTTGTGTGCCTGACTGCAGAGATGGGGCGGTCAAAGCGCAAAAAGGAAGCGATGTTTGCTGAGATGAGAGACAGAACCTTGTGGCTGGAGGGGTTGTTACCGACAGAACAAGCCCCAGACTGGTGCAAGATGCATTTGGCCGCACTGGAGCAAAGGAAAAAGGAAAGCAAGCCATCCTTTAGTGCAAAGAGTGAGCAGATGGGTGCGGTTGTCCATGGCAACAAAGCAGAAATCCATACAGCTGACTTCATACGGCCTATGCTGCCTTCTGAACATGTTATAGACTTTTTGGATGATTTTGCGATGATTGCTTCCTACAGAGGATGGCCTAAAAGTCGCTGGGTTGAGTTGGTGCAACCTTTTTTGATGGAGGAGTACCAAGAGGTGTACCGCGGGATGTATCATAACCGAGATGACTACGACAATTTCCTAGGAGCAATCCAATCTAGAGAGCGCTGGAAAAGATCAACAGGGAGAAAGTGGTCTCCCATGGCAACCGGAGAAAGTCTGTTTGCAGAAAAGAGGAGCTACAGCGGAGATGTGGCTCAAATTCTAAATGAAGAGGTTTGTGCAAAAGTGTCTGTTGTCACCCCTGGCAACCGTGAAGGAAATTTTGTTCAGCCTGCAGGGGGTGATGGAGAGCACAAGAAATCAATGGTTTCAAGTTATGGCTGCTTGTGTGAAGTGGTCAGCCCAGAGAAGAGAGCACAGTATCCAGCATCCTGCAAGGGGTATGACCATGTGTGTAAGTCTGCTGTTACCCCTGGCAACAGAAAATCTGTTTGGCCTGCAGGGGATGTTGGAAAATCCAAGAAGGATGCAATGTTGCCCTGTGTCCATGTGGGGGCATTAGCTTGTGAGAGCACAGCAAAGAAGGGACAACGCCCTCAATTGACGCTTTCAACACCTTCCAAATGTAATGGTAAGACTGTTGCAGTTACAAATGTGAGAGAGACTGGTTATGGGACTATTCCCTGTGAAGTGGGAATAAGTCCAGTGAGAAAAATTGCTTTCAGAGACTTGCAAGTGAATACCCTGTGTAGTAACAAAGCCCAGTTTGAAGCTGAACCTGCAGCAAGCTTGAGGACTGGTAAGGACTTGTCTTCAGGCAGTGTATTGTTTAGCAGGAAGACAAGTGGTAAAAATGAAGATATGTTGCTTGCTAATGCAATTAAAAATGTGATATTGCATCCAGAAATGTCAGGGGTGACCACTGAGAAATGTGTGCCGTTGCCCCTAGCAACCATGGCAGGTGTAGCAGAGGTGTCCCTGGAGACCACCCAGGAGCTCATGGTGTCTGAGCTCAGAGTTTCCCAGGACAACTGTGTCGCCGCACCGACTGACAAGTGTGTTTCACATGAGGTGAAAAGCAATGTACTAAATATCCTACAATATCAAACTGCTAATGTGATAACGCAGCCTATACAAGGCAGGAAGGTTGATAATGATGATGTTGAAAAGTGTATTACTGACAATGTTGATGGTTTGGTGTCTCCCCTGGTAACCACAGGTAGTGCAGCAGAGTTGTCCCAGGAAATCTCAGGAGGACTCCCAGTGTTGGAGCCGACGGGGCTCCCGGACAGCTCTGATACTGCTCAGGTGGAAAACGATGGGAAAATAGCTCAAATGAGGGAGTATGTATTATCACAATCTGATGTGGTTGACAGTGACTGGTGCAGATTGTCTGCTGCTAAACCAGTCTGTCCACCTGTGTCTCCATGGGCAGAGGGAGCAGTACTACGGAGTGCTGATGACTGGAGCACAGACAGGATAGACTGGGATAGTCTCGCCATTAAGGTGATAGCGTGGTGGAAAGAAATTTCTGAAGGTAATAGTAAGCTGGACACTATTGCTGCTGTGACAAATGGAGGGGCTGCAAAGCCAGTAGACACAGGTGCGTTGGCTGTTGCAGAACTTAACCCCCTCCAGGCGGAAGGATCGGAAAAGGGCGCATATATAGCAGAAGTTTTGTCCACAGCAAAAGAGATGAGTAATGTTGAGTGTCAGGATGATGGGATAATGGATAGGGACTTGGAAGGGCTCAGTGTTGCTGAAAATGAGACGATGAGTGTGACACATGCATTTAGCGGTGCTCATGGGGAGCCGCAAGTTTTGTCAGTGGCCTCTGAGGTGGAGGTCTCTTTGAGTGTCTCGGCCTCTCAAGCCTTAGCAAATGAGCCCCTCCACGTCGTTAGTAAGGGAAAAGTCCCTAGAGTTCTGTGTTTAGATGTGGCATGTCTAGAAATAACTGAGATGTTGTTGGAATTGGTGAAAACCTTTCCGCTGTATACCTGCATGTATCCACCGCAGATGGGCGACCTGGTACTGCGTAGTACCAATCAGTGGAGACACGTGGTACAGGCGATGTTAAGCAATGTTGATAAAAATTGGTTACTGCAATGTTGGTTATTTTTGCGGAAAGTGGTCTCGCAGTTCTCTGCGAGAGTGCTTCCAGCGACAGTTATGTGCGGAAGGCGTTCAGGGGAACTGCTAGAGGAATCAAAAATGATAGACATAGTGGAAGTCTCTCCGTATGCTGGTGTGATGAGGTGCATTCCTGTTGGTGCGGTCCGAGGTGCAGCTGAGCAGTGGTTGGTACATGGTGCGTGTGCTGTCTCACCCGCTAGACCTCATGTAAAGGAAGGGCCCGGAAAAGACGCGGCAGTAGTGGGAATTCAATCCATCACTCGCAGGGAGGTGCAGTTTGAGGTACCCGGAGACACTTTGACAGGAAATGACAGTGTTGGTAACTGTAATAAAAAAGTGTATGAGAAGCACTGTAGAGCACTATCGGACAGCTCAGAGGTATTGGTTGAGGTACCAATGGACACAGAAATAGTTAAAGAGATTGGTGTGGAAAAATGTGGCGAAAAATGTGCGTTGGTAGGACAGTCACTATTGGAGTGTTGGACAACAGGGAGCGATGTGAAACTGCGGGAATGTCCCATAGGGAGTAACTGCTTGCCTGTAGATGGTCCCTCCCTAGACACTGTCCTAGCAAACAAGGTGACAAGAGGTCTTGATGATAATATTGAGTTGAATAACCCCTTGTGGAACATTGCTATTGAGGTTAAACAGAAGTATGTGGTGTTGATCTCAGATGATTTGGTTGCCAAGGGTAACCACACAGGGGTTAGTGAACCTGATAAACGGATGTTGGTTAGTGTTGCATCAGGTAGTGAGAGGGGTCAGTCCCTGACAGATTTCATGGAAGTGGGTCCCCAACAGTCCCAGGAGAGTAGGTCTGTGGGAGGAAAAAGGAGGATCCCGTGGCCAGAAGGTGGAGGGGATAGAGAGATTAGTGAGAGCTCACGGTTCAGGAAGAAGTGCTGGTGGAAGCACACCCGGAAGAAGATGTGGGTGGAGTGCCCCTTTAGAGAAAAGGTTGGGCAGATTAGGACTCCTGCTGCTGATAGTTGGCACAGAGGTGCCAAGGTGAAGTGCTGGTGGAAACATACCCGGAAAAAGAAATGGGCCTACGCAGCTAATGGCTGGCACAGAGGTGTCCCATTCTTAGTGACGGGTTTATGTGTTCCTCCCTCCGGTTCGAAACAAGGGGGGAGGATATGTGGCAGTAGGACCCTGTGCTACCTGGAAGATTGCTGGTTTACGCCAGATTTTGGAGAGAAAGGCACGCTGATTGCACAGCTGTGTGCTGGGCTATTTAATTGTGACCTGGCTATGGCTCAGGGTTCCACCCAACAGACAGGAAGTCTGTGCATGGGAGTCAGGTGGACTCCCATTCCTATGAGAGGAGTCAGAAGCTGCAGGAGGCAGCCAGGGTATGCATGTCTGCAGGAGGCAGACGTACTTGGTGACAGAGCAGCAAGTAGTAAGCAGCAGGAGTAAGCTAGGAGAGAGCTTCACTCTAGGAAACTCTTTTGGGTCTGAGGAGCAGACCTAAGGCCTAGGCTAAAGGCCGGAATCAGCCGTATGGCAAGAATGTACGCCAGGAGGCTAAAGTATTGAGTGTGCAAGATACAGTAATGGTGGAACCCCCTGCGTGGGCTACTGATTGTCTTTGTGACCTTTTCCGTGCTTTTAAATAAAAGTGGGCTACCAGGCCCTTAAAAATACAGTTGTGTACTGGAGTACTCACTGACAACGCACCTACCATTTGAGTCTGATACCCCAATCTTACTATATATATATATATATATATATATATATATATATATATATATATATATATATATATATATATATATATATATATATATATATATATATATATATATATATATATATATATATATATATATTCTTACCCAGGTACAAGACCCCTCCAAACTACCATGTAGACAAGGGTGGGAGTTAGATATAGGAGCTATTGATGGGGAAAGATGGGAGTTGTGCCTTTCGGCTGCTCACATGGTGTCAGTGTCAGCATCCCAGAGGTTGTCTCATCTATACCTATTACATAGGGCCTACAGGACCCCCTTACAGCTCCACAAGTGGGGAATCAGGGACTCTCCCCTCTGCCCGAAATGCGAACGTGACAATGGTGATCTCCTCCACATGATCTCCTAAACTCTTCAGATACTGGAGGGAGGTCTTAGACACGATATCCACGGTGTATATATATATATATATATATATATATATATACCGTGGATATCGTGTCTAAGACCTCCCTCCAGTATCTGAAGAGTTTAGGAGATCATGTGGAGGAGATCACCATTGTCACGTTCGCATTTCGGGCAGAGGGGAGAGTCCCTGATTCCCCACTTGTGGAGCTGTAAGGGGGTCCTGTAGGCCCTATGTAATAGGTATAGATGAGACAACCTCTGGGATGCTGACACTGACACCATGTGAGCAGCCGAAAGGCACAACTCCCATCTTTCCCCATCAATAGCTCCTATATCTAACTCCCACCCTTGTCTACATGGTAGTTTGGAGGGGTCTTGTACCTGGGTAAGAAGGGTACTTTAAAACCTGGAGATCATACCCTTCTTGGCGTTTTCCATGAGAATATTTTGTATGATCGCATGGTCAGTCTTCTGGAGCGTGACAGTTTTTGCCTGGGATTGTATGGCGTGGCGTAGCTGCAGATATTTATAAAAATGATTGCGTGGTATAACGAACTCTACCTGGATCTCAGTAAATGATTTGAGGGTGTTATCATTGTATAGCTGAGAAATATATGTTATGCCTGCTTCTTCCCAGCTCTTGAATCTTTTAAGTTTCAATATTTCCCTGTGTTGTCTGTTTCGCCACAAGGGCGTATGGGTTAAAAAACCCTTTATACCCAATAACTTTCTAATGTAGGACCACAATGTGTTCAATAATTTCACAGTGGGGGCCTTAGTGTCTAAATGCATGTAACCTGCCTCCAGCCATGTCAGTGCGGATACGTTCTCACTTACTACGTCCAGGAGTCTACGGATAGGATCAGTCAAGTCTACTATTCCCCAACCCCCCAGCTGTTGTAACTGGGACGCAAGGTAATAGGTCTTGAGATGAGGGACCGCAAGCCCCGCTTCGTCTTTATTATATTGTAGCATTGATAATCTAATCCTAGCTATTTTCTTACGCCATATTAATTCTCTAAATTGGGACTCAATTCTATCAAACCATCTCAGAGGGATCCACACTGGGGAATTATTAAATATGTATAGCAATTGTGGTGCCCATATCATTTTAATGAGATGTACTCTACCGACTACTGACAAAGGTAACTTACACCAGGCAGTACATTTTTCACGAAACCTACTGAGGAGGGGTACTAAATTAAGATTAGTATAGTTAGTTAGGTCTGGAGTCACCTGGATGCCTAGATAACGAAATTAATTCACTATCTGCACCGACTCCACGCAGGCTGGTAGTGGGGTGTCTAGGGGGTCTAGTGGCATCAACACCGACTTATCCCAGTTGATAGAGAGGCCAGATAACTCTCGGAGACGGTAGGAGGTACTACTGAGTGTTGCCAAAAGGGCGGACTTTATAGGCTAAAACAATGGAGAAGAAAAATAGTATAAACAATCAAATTTATTGAAGAAATACATTCCACATAATATTATCAAAAAGGGTAAAAATCGTAGCATATATGCATCTGTGTTTTTTGTGCAGTGACCCCTTGTGCATCTACGCGTTTCACCGTTTGGCTTCTTTAGGACACGGCCAAGGTTCAAAGATGAAACAGATAAGAGAACAGATTTCTCTATCTTTATTTGGATTACAATATGATATATACCCACGATCAGGTGAACGGTGAGTTTTGAAAGTTTGAATAAATCACAATTCTTTAGCTAAGTCTATGAGCAGGGGAAAGTGAAGGCCTGTATTCCTAGTCTGCAAGAGGCCAGTGGGGCCAAGATAGCGTCTACCATATGTATGAGAGCCAAATCCTTAATTTGCTCCAGCAATGCTAGTGGCTAATGAAGCCGGACAGCAACCCGCTGTATATCCAAAAATCGTATAAAGAACGTGCCCCTGGGAGACAGCAACCTACTGCACATCAATAACTCTCCAGAGGCTTTAATAACTCTCCAAAGGCTTTAATAAGGGTCATAACTGCCTGCAAAGTATCCTGGGTGTCCCCTAAATAGAGAAGTGTGTCATCAGCGTACATAGACACCGTATCCGTGCCCGTGCTCCGCTGAAATCCTATAATACTAGCATCTCCCCGAATTCTTGCTGCTAAAGCTTCCAAAGCCAGGGTGAACAGCAGGGGTGACAATGGGCACCCCTGTCTGGTACCCCTGAACAATGGGAAGGGTTCTGATAATTTCCCATTGATTCTTATCCTAGCAGTGGGCTCGGCATACAAAAGCCAAATCCATTGAATAAAAGTGTCTCCCAGTCCCATATACTGCAGCACCTTCCACAGGTAAGGCCATTCAATGCTGTCGAAGGCCTTAGCTGCATCCAGCGAAAAGATTGCCCTATTTCCAGTGTTGTCTACTGGGATCTGCAGATTCAGAAAAAGCCTCCTTATATTTTGGGCTGTGGATCTTGTGGGGATGAACCCAGATTGGTCTCTGTGTACTATTTTGTGAATTACTTTGGCCAATCTGTTTGCCAACATCCGGGCCAGTAATTTAATGTCGGCTGTCAACAATGATACGGGCCTATATGAGCCAGGTGAGCCTGCATCCTTGCCCGGCTTCAGCAGGACAATGATGATCGCCTGATTCATGAAATCAGGCAAAGACCCCTCCTTAAACACCTCGTTGTACACCTTCAATAGTATGGGAAGTAATGTACTTGAATAACGTTTGTATACTTCAGAGGAAAGGCCATCTATACCTGGTGATTTGTTGTTTTGGGATTGGGTTAAGGTAATAGCTACCCTGTTTCCCCGAAAATAAGACCTAGCGTGATTGTCAGTGATGGCTGCAATATAAGCCCTACCCCCCAAATAAGCCCTACCCTGTTTCCCCGAAAATAAGCCCTACCCTGAAAATAAAACCTACAAGGACTTTAACTAGGGCTTACTTAGGGGGTAGGGCTTATATTGCAGCCATCACCGACAATCACGCTAGGTCTTATTTTTGAGGAAACAGGGTAATTCTTCTTCTGTCAGAGGTGCGTTAAGCATATCCCTATCGCTGACTGACAAGCCAGGAAGTTCACATTTCCTCAAGAATTCCTCTATTTCCTCTTCAGTGGGTCTTACCTTGTAAGTGTATAGATCAGCAAGCCCTGAAGACTTGTATTATGTCTGAGGTTGAGGATTTTGAGACACCCTGAGCATCACAGATGGCCGAGATGAGAGACGAGGACTGTTGTGCCATTACCGCTAGCATGTGCCCAGTCGCCTCTCCTTCTTCGAAGTGTGACTGTTGCAGAAAAAAATGTTTATTCTCCGCCAACTGCAGTGCCAGTTGTCTAGACATTTGTGCCCCCAGCCATGCTCTTTTTGTGTCCTCTGTAGGATTAGTAGTGTAATTATCTTCCATCTCAGTGACCATTCCACGCACTGTTATTTCACAGGCTTTTGTGTCCGTTTTGATACGAGTTACTAACTTAATGAATTGTCCCCTCATAAAGGCCTTCGCCGCATCCCATACCACCCCCAGTTTGGCTGTTCCAACATTATCCTGCAGGAAGAACTTAAGCATGTCCCTTATCGGGTCTGGTTCTGGGAACAGCGAAAGCCAGAAAGGGTTAAGTTTCCAAACTGGCCTCTCAAACATGTCTGGCAGTGAGATGGATACCCAAAATTAAGAATGGTCAGAAATATGTCTATCTGCTTAATCAGAGGCTGTGACCAGTTGCATGTATGTGTAGCATTTGATTGGCTGAGCCATCAGGGCAGGCTTGATGGCCATATGCCATACATATGAGAAGCTCCTCCCCCACCATGCCCAATGAGTGAAAGACTTGTTCATTTTGCTGATGGTAAAAGCAATAGTATGTAATGGGAGCCTGAGCCACTGTACTTTGGTTTACATAGTTACATAGTAGGTGAGGTTAAAAAAAAGACACAAGTCAATCAAGTCCAACCTATGTGTGTGAATATATGTCAGTATTACATTGTATATCCCTGTATGTTGCGGTCATTCAGGTGCTTATCTAATATTTTTTTTTAGCTATCGATGCCCCCCCGCTGAGACCACCGCCTGTGGAAGGGAATTCCACATCCTTGCCACTCTTACAGTAAAGAACCCTCTACGTAGTTTAAGGTTGAACCTCTTTTCTTCTAATTTTAATGAGTGGCCACACGTCTAGTTAAACTCCCTAAAGTTTTATCCCTACTGTGGGGTCACCAGTACGGTATTTGTAAATTGAAATCATATCCCCTCTCAAGTGTCTCTTCTCCAGAGAGAATAAGTTCAGTGCTCTTAACTTTCTTCATAACTAATATCCTCCAGACCCTTTATTAGCTTTATTGCTTTTCTTTGTACTCGCTCCATTTGCAGTACATACTTCCTGAGGACTGGTGCCCAGAACTGGACAGCATACTCTAGGAGCGGCCGGACCAGAGTCTTATAGAGTGGGACAATTCTCACTTTATCCCTGGAGTTAATCCCTTTTTTAATGCATGCGAATATTCTGTTTGCTTTGTTAGCAGCAGATTGGCATTGCATGCCATTGCAGAGCCTATCATCTACTAGGACCCCCAGGTCCTTTTCCATCCTAGATTCCCCCAGAAGCTCTTCCCCTAGTGCAGTGATGGCAAACCTTGGCACCCCAGATGTTTTGGAACGACATTTCCCATGATGCTCATACACTCTGCAGTGTAGTTGATCCTCATAGGAAATGTTGTTCCAAAACATCTGGGGTGCCAAGGTTCGCCATCACTGCCCTAGTGTATAGATTGCATTCCTTTTTTTGCCACCCAAATGCATTATTTTACATTTTTCTACATTAAACCTCATTTGCCATGTAGTTGCCCACCCCATTAATTTGTTCAGATCTTCTTGCAATGTTTCCACATCCTGCGGAGAAGGTATTGCCCTGCTTAGCTTAGTATCGCCCGCAAATACAGAGATTGAACTATTTATGACGTTTATGAACAAATTAAATAGGATTGGTCCCAGCACAGAACCCTGTGGGACCCCACTACCCACCCCTGACCATTCCGAGAATTTCCCATTTATCACCACCCTCTGAACTCGCCCTTGTAGCCAGTTTTCAATCCATGTACTCACCCTATGGTCCATGCCCACGGACCTTATTTTGTACAGTAAACGTTTATTGGGAACTGTATCAAATGCTTTTGCAAAATCCAGATACACCACGTCTACGGGCCTTCCTTTATCTAGATGGCAACTCACCTCCTCATAGAAGGTTAGATTGGTTTGGCAAGAACGATTCTTCATGAATCCATGCTGATTACTGTTAATGATACAGTTTTCATTACTAAAATCTTGTATTAGTCCCTTATCCCCTCCAAGAGCTTACATACTATTGATGTTAGGTTAATTGGTCTGTAATTCACACAGATGTGTTTTGGGCCCTTTTTAAATATTGGTGCTACATTGGCTTTTCTCCAATCCGCTGGTACCATTCCAGTCAGTAGACTGTCAGTAAAAATTAGGAACAATGGCCTGGCAATTACTTGACTGAGTTCCCTAAGTACCCTCGGGTGCAAGCCATCCGGTCTTGATGATTTATTAATGTTAAGTTTCCCAAGTCTAATTCTGTCGTCTGTTGGCTCGAAAGAGGAAGCTCCTCATGTCTTGCGTGTTCTATCTTAGCCGTCCTTATTGCACCCTTACATTTCTTTTTGTATTCTTTATAAAGTCTGAATGCTGATGATGATCTCTCAACCTTTTATTTTTTGAAGGCCTTCTCTTTTGCTTTTATATGCATTTTTATATTGGAGTTAAGCCATCCAGGACTTTTGTTCGCTCTTTTAAATGTATTACCCAATGGGATGCACTGGCTAATGCCGTTATTTAATATGCTCTTAAAGCGAACACATCTCTCCTCCGTGTTCTTTGTTCCTAAGATTTTATGTCTTCTAGCAAGGTTCGTAGTTTAGGGAAGTTGGCTCTTTTGAAATTCAGTGTTTTTGTATTTCCCTTATGTTTCCTATTTTTGTGTGATTTATACTAAAGCCAATTTAACCTATGATTGCTGTTTCCTAAATTGCCCCGTATTTACACATCCGTGATCAGGTATGTATTGTTGGTAATCAGTAGATCTAGTAACGCTTTATTTCTAGTTGGTGCGTCTATCATCTGACCCATGAAATTGTCCTGCAAGACATTTCGGAACTGGTGAGCCTTAGACGAATGCGTGGTTCCCTCCGCCCAGTCTGTCAGGATAATTAAACTCCCCCATTATGATAACACTTCCCATCCTTGCTGCTAATCCAAATTGTGATAGGAGGTCTGTCTCCCCCTCCTCCCTCAAATTAGGGGGCCTATAACATACTCCCAGTATTATTTTCCCCTTAGCTTCATCCCTTTGGAGCTCTACCCATAAGGATTCCACCTCCTCCTTAGCTCCCTTAGTGATGTCATCTCTCACATTCACTTGTACATTATTCTTGAAATATAGGCATACCCCTCCCCCTTTTTTACCCTCTCTATTCCTGCGATAAAGGGTATACCCTTGAATGGCTGCCAGCCAATCATGAGATCTGTTGAACCAGGTCTCTGAAATTCCCACAAAATCCAAATCCTCCTCGTACAACAGTATCTCTAGTTCACCCATCTTGTCCGCCAGGCTCCTGGCATTGGTGAACATGCCACGTAGTTTAGAATGGTTGCATACTATCCTCTTATTGGGTGTTCTGAGATTGCAACTAGGACTTGTTACTATACCTACCTTGGGTTTAGTCAACCTATCACTAATGCCCCCAATACTACCCCCTGGACTATGTTCCTCTGGAGCCCCCCCCCCCCGTCGTCTAGTTTAAAAAATCCCAATAACTTTTTGGCCATCTTTACTCCCAGCAGATCTGCACCCTCCTCATTTACGTGCAGTCCGTCCCTTCTATAGTACTGGTGACCCACTGAGAAGTCAACCCAGTCCTCCAGAAACCCAAATCCCTCCTTACTACACCAGCTCGTCAGCCACTTGTTTACTTCCCTAATCTCCCACTGCCTTTCTGGTGTGGCTCGAGGTACCGGTAATATTCCTAAGAATTCTACCTTGGAGGTCCTTTTCCTCAATTTAGCTCCCAAGTCCCTAAAATCGTAATTTAGGACACTCTATCTGCCTCTGACTTTGTCATTGGTGCCAGCGTGCACCATGACAGCCGGGGTCTTCCCCAGCCCCTCCCAGTAATCTGTCCACCAGATCTGGGATGTGCCGAACAAATGTTTACATTGGTACATGGTTATTGTTTTATTGTACGCTATAAAACACATAGCAAATTTATGCTGCAATACGCCGTTCTGTGTATGGGCCCATAGACTTTCTTAATGCTGTGCTCAGATGCATACAAATCTATACACTGTATGCCTCTCAGCGAAGCAAGTTTTTTAGGCCATGTGAATGAGTATTTACAGTTAGAAGTTTTTACTATTCTTTGTTTAAATGGTCCGAAGAATTATTCAACATGACAGCACGCAGAGTACATTTATTTTTAGGCTGGGTTCACACTATTGCCTTATGCGGCTCACAGCAGGGGTCCCGGTTGGGCTCCGTCCACCATTTCAAGTCCAATTTCAGCTCAAATTTTGGGCTGAATTCGGACCTGAAAAGGACCAAAAGACGCACAGGACCCCAGTGCAAATTTGCACCGGAGCTGCAGCAGAGATATGTAAACCGGCTCCATAGATCTCCTACCATGCGAATTGGATGCAGGGAAATTCCCATAGGTGTGAACCCAGCCTTACAGTGTTAAAGCCACGTTAGACCCTGAAGACCACTATGTTACTTTATAAGTTTAGTGAATTTTTGTTTGCTTCTTCGTTTTTCTGTAGATGACAGGGTTTCTTTAATAGTTTAAAATCGAACTGAAATCATTTAACACCATAAACATGTCAATTCAATTGTAATATTTTTTAAAGAAAAGCTACATCATTGTAATATAGAAGTCCATAGCTAATGCATTTTATAGATGTATTTATAGATGTATGAATCTACTTTATTATGTTTAATAACAAAATCTTTAGACCAATATGTAAAAAGACATACCATACTAGCCCAAATTTGACTTTCCCTCTTGTCGGCTAGATCTTTTCAAATGATGGACAGTTTAAAAGTCGCTTTGGCATCCGAGGAAGGTCACCAGGCCAACTTCAGAGGCCAACAGGAGTGGCTGTTCACCCAAGTGGTGATATCATCATAGCAGATTATGACAACAAGTGGGTCAGCATATTCTCATCTGATGGCAAGTTTAAGGTAAGAACTGATATAATATCATATTAATGTTATTCTAAATGTTTGCACTGTAAATCATGCTTTTAGAAGATGCCTTGAAATGGCCTATGGATGAATACACACGGGAAAAACATGAGTGAATGCCTAGTAGCCATAAATATTCGCTAAATGCCTAGTAACCATAAATATTCGCTAGCAGCAGCAGAGATTTTGGTAACTAGAATGTTTACTTTAAATTGAATGCTATAGACTACATGCAGTAGTTGCATATGTCATTTTTATAGTGGTTTATAAAAAAAATAAAAATTAAAAAAAAAAGAACCCAATATTGAGCCAGGTCAATGTATTATAACATTTCCCTGGTATTATGTAACAATGATATTCACTATCCCTATATAGCCTTATTCACCAAACAAATTGACTATGCCTTAACAATAGTGGAAGATCAAAATAAATTACTTTTAAGGTGCCCTCACGCATATATAGAACTTATTATGTAGTTAAAACTTCACATGTTTTTATTCTTCTATATTTAAAATTTTGATTATTAGAGCATTTAAAGTCCATTCTGGCCACCAAAGGCCCATACATTAAATTAGTTTTGAACATGCAATGTTATAGGAAATGTACAATACTGGTATAACAGGCACATCACATACCTACAAAAGATTTCCCAGCACACTTACCAGCCAGCCTGCAAAACAACCAAATTGGCCGTGTCTAACAGTTTATGTTAAAAACGGGTTTTGTTTGTACACATTTGCACATATATGTGTAAGTCACAGTGCCCATGCCAAGGGACCTCTGTATATCCTGCAGTCCTAACTCTAAATTTCCAGAGTCTCCATAGTAGGAGAACATAGTAGAATGGATAGATTAAGGGCAAGTATGCCTGGAGGGAGCCCACCCCTCCTTAAAGGTACAAGGATGCCTAGCAAGAGCACAATGGCAGTGAAGGCATCCAGTGTGTCCCTGCACCCACCATAAATGCTTTGCTTAGTTTCAGAAATGATCTTTCTTACCTTTTTTACAAGGCTAAAAAGTTCTGTCATGTGACCATGCATCTTTTCTTCCTGATAGTGAGGGAAGGGATTACAGGACATTATGCAGACACACAGTGTGTTCAACCTGAGGCAAAATGTAGGCTGTGCTTGAACAGTGGGTAAGGTCAAGAAGGCAGGCTGTGGTTTAGAGGGGGTGTGTGCCAGCGGCAGACTGTGCTTGGTTGTGGGGGGTGTTGGTGGCTGAAATACCCAATACAGGCATGCTATGTGCCTGCACAATGTCCTGTACCTCTTAGTGGCCAGTCAAAGGATTAAAACTAACCACACAAGAACAGATCAGTTTCTGTGCTTTGTGTGGTCAGTTTAGAACAGGGAAGAAAGGTAACTGGCAGGATCAACCAGGTACTTCAGATTGAAGGAATACTTAAAAATGACAGAGATTATAATTTATAAATTACACATGTGAAGACAAACATAGAAAAAAAAAAATATTTAGGCTAACATAGACAAAATCATAAATTCAACTACAGTTATAATAATCCTTTCACAGTTCGCCATCTTCGTCCCCACCCTTCAGCATATTATGCATATTTCCATCTTAGACGTAAAAGTGTTTTTCAGAATCTTGCATGCTGCCAGTGGGGGGGGGGGCACAGGATATATACCGCATATTTTCTGGATTCAGGCACACAACTTCTTTTGGTTCTGTGCAACTGTATCAGTAAGAGAAACATATATCACCATTAAAGCATGGTATATTCCAGCTTCTTCAAGGGTTTATAAATATGTGTACAATAATATAAATACATTTTCTTCAGATGGAAAGACCAGGAACTTGGGGGAGGCTAGGTACAGGGGTTGTTCCCGAGTTCTTGGTCCTTCCATCTGAAGAAAAGTTATTTGTATTATTGTATGTATAACATTAAAAACATATGAAGATTTAATCACATTGCATGTCCTGTGTGTGAGGGTACCTTTTAAAAGTCCCACTTAATTTTGGTCTTCTATTGTTGACACTGTGAAGGGATGTCTGTGCCAAACTGTGCAATCTCAGCAACTGACATCTAAGTATACCTTTAGCAGCGTAATTGTATTGAATGTGTGCGACCATAATGGAAATCTATAGCCTAAGGTATATTGAATATGATCATCTTTATGTAATTATTCTTCTCATTGAGTATTCATGTTTTAGAACCTTTACTTGGTATAGCTTTTAAATATGTATGTACAAGGAATAGCCATAATTTTATATTACATGAGAAAGCTCTGCTTTCTGCTTAGCACTGCATTATGATGTCTCTATTACTTAAGCTCTGAGCAAGTCTATAGGTCTGGGATTACCTGACTGCAAGCAGACTCTTTAAGGATTCATTTATCTGAAGCCATTACAGTTGAACTCTAGGTTAACAGTCAAAAAAAAAGTTAGAATACACAATTGAAACGCTTGTAACTGTTCAGCCAGTCTTAAAGCGGTAGTAAACCCACATGTTTTATTTTTATTTTATTTTATTCAGCAAGACAATATCATAATGTGCTAGTATGCACGTGAATGTAAAAGGAAGCCTTCCAGCGACGCGCTGTCACCGCTTCCATCTTCATCCGGTCTTCCTTGCAGGTTCGCAGACTCAGGCTGTGTGAGAAGCCGGAGCCGTAATGACGGCTCTCCCGTGCATGCTCGCGAGAGCTGCTGTTCAAGGCAAAGGTCTCTGAAGGAACGGCATGGTATGCTCCTGATGTCACTGGCTGCATTAAAAGTAAATATCTCCTAAACTGTGCACATTTAGGAGATATTTACTATAGGCATTACCTATATGTAAGAGTCATGCATGGGAGTTTACTCCCACTTGAAGATCCATTCATCTCTGCAGCAATAGCATAGCCCGACCAGTGACGACATTTTTAGCCAAGTAATGCAGCATTTTTCCCAGCCTTCCTCAGCATGCTAATTGGACATTGAAGACCTGTCACTTATTAGGCCATCAGCGTGCTCTCTGTGTTCAATTGACAGCACTGTGCAATTCAGTAGTCCTTGATTGTCTCGGAGTTCAAACCTTTCCTCTCCCAGTGAAAGTCTTGTAGTGCAGGTTAATCAATATCTCCGTTGGGCAGTTTAACCAGCTACTTAAAAATGCATTTAAGGATTTGTTAAAAAATACTTATGTCCTCAAACATAACTGACAGATCAATGTTAAGTTTATTGAAATTGTGCATTGTAGATTACCTTTATTAGGAGCCATTTTTAGTTTTGATATAACTGATAATATTTGGATATTAGGTTTGCAACATTGTGGTAGTTTTGTGCCATGGAAGCTTAAACTATTATATTTGTGAGGACATGAGCCTATTTACACCTTGCTCAAGACTATATCAAGCAGGAGGAATAAAATGATGATTATCATGTGCTTCAAAGGTGGTATTTATCTTTTTGTATAACAGACAAAAATTGGATCAGGAAAATTGATGGGTCCTAAAGGTGTTTCAGTAGATCGCAATGGACATATCATAGTGGTAGACAACAAAGCATGCTGTGTGTTCATCTTCCAGCCCAATGGGAAAATTGTGACCAGGTTTGGAAGTCGAGGAAATGGAGACAAGCAGTTTGCAGGTAAACTTCATTATTATATGTGCACCATCTTCTCCTGTAGAAGATTTCCCGACATTGCTTGGATAATACACGCTAGAAACTATTTGCAGAAGGCATGTTTCTTGGGTGAAGCCCTGGGCACAGTTTTTTTGGTTCTTTGTGCCTTGTTTTGAATTATATTTCTACTTTGTGACTGCTCCTTTGCACCTTTTCCTGTGTTCTGTTTTGAGGACTGTACTAATGCTGTCAAGACATTTTTTTGTAGTTTATTTTAATACCTGTCTGCATTTACCATAATAATGAATGTGAGCCAATTTCATCCCCTTCTCTGAAGTTTATCCATATATCCCTGTAGAGGTATGAAATACTGTCAGACAAATGAAGTTGAAACCCCAGGTCATCTTGTTGATGGATTGCAGCGTGGTGCGGCAGCTTTAACGCACACAGTCCCAGTGCGTTAAAGCACTTGTATTGAATTAATGCAAAGACAGTTTGCAAACAACCCGGTGAGAAGGCAGCCCAGCTGTGAACACTCACAGGTCCAACAGGTAGAGAGCAGGGTTCAGCTGAACTGACAGTGCCTGTTGAAAGGAGCAGAGTGTGTCCTAGTAATCTCTTTCCAAAGCAGGTAGATGTCAAGAGAAGTTGGGAGCCCCACTCTTTCATTCTGCATCAGTAACCTGTCCCTGCAGGTGGGGTACCGGGTTCCTACGCTATCAACTCACAAAATGTGCAAACCTGGGAGCCAGGGCCTTAAAAAGGCTCTGCCTGACCTAAAATGGCTGCTAGAGTTACATGGGGAGGCAGCATCCAATGGCATAGCTTCCCCAGTGACCCAGGAAACCGCAGAGGAACCATGTTCTTCTTTACCGCCTCTGCAACTGCAGGGCCGGTGCAGGAGAGTGCCACATGCAGTGGAGAAAGTAGACCGCACCTGCCTACAATCTTTCTTGGGTTATTTTAGTGCAACCCTGGTAATGTAGGGTCTCTATATTAACTTCACAATTGGTCCTTTTGGTATCATTTTTTGGTAGATGACCTAAGATTGCTTGTAAAAAGAAAATAATATATTGATAATTTACAAAATCGTTTTGGATGCACAGGTACCATATTTGACGTTACCAGGTCTACCTATTGTCTCAGTTACCATGATAGGCACATCATAGGTAGTAATGTAGTCTTTTGTAACTGTAATAAAAAAAAAATGTTGGAAGAAAATACTTAAAGAAAACCTGTACAAGCCATCAATTTCCTTCTGAAAATACTAGTTGCTGGGCTATGTCTGGCTTCAATACTTTGAGTCCTAGGCTGGTAGTGAAGCCACTCTTGCTCTACATATTTGTTCCAAGTCAGTGACATAGAAAGTGCTATCATTGTCAGAAGGAGAGGACTATGTCAACCTACATATCTACTCTATCTACACAACTTTCTGACCATACTGACATTTTATTTTGGGAATTTGAACGCTTCTGTGCAAAATGGTAAAAGGTGTTTGACAGACCTGATTGACTGGAATGGTGAAGGCTGTCATATAATGTAGGGTAATCCTGACACATTGTTTTCAGCTATAGGATGATGTATGTTGTGTGTGTTGATGTATGTCTTGCTAACAAAGCATATTGTGTTAGTAGGATTAGTTGTCTGTGATCAGCAATTTCTGCGTATTGCCACTGCTCCTCCACAGAATGACCGCTCTATCTGCATGTAGCAAACTGTGGTCCTGTTGTAATTAATTGCTTTACATTTTGTTTCTTTAGGACCTCACTTTGCTGCGGTGAACAGCAACAATGAAATAATTGTAACCGATTTCCATAACCATTCTGTTAAGGTAATTTTCTTTCACCTGTTACTTTAAGGAGTTTTTAGGCTGAAGTATTATCTTATGCTATTATCACATTAATAGATGCAAATGATGTCTTGCTTTTTCGTGTTATGCTCCATGGCACCTGGCTAAAACCGTGTTATTTGCTGTAGGTTTTATTACTTAAACTTTGTTTTGAAAAAAGTATGGATGCTGCCATTGCAAATCTAGAAAACACAAGGTGCAAGGCTGTCATGTTAATCCAGTAGCTTCAGAATTGAGTGATTGGCCTTTAGAATAAAGTGCATCCTGCTTGTGTTCAAGCTTGCTTGCTCCCTCCTACCTTCCCCCTGTTTCTTTAGGCCGATCACTATATTTCGCTGACTCACTGGTTAATGGAAATGTGCAGGAGAGATGGGGCAGCCATCAAATAATAAGAAAGTATCTCAGGATCTGCAGATCATAACAGCCTGTAGGTGCTGAGATTTCTGGTTCATCTCCTAAGCCATTATGAAATCCTTTAGTAAAGTAACAACTGACAAATATCTATTTAGTTTTGTGTAAAGGGGGATTCTTTCCACTGATCAGCAATGTAAGGAACATTCCCATTGACCATTATGCTAATGTAGTGTGAGCTGTAACTATTGTAATTATTAGCAGGGCTCCTTAGGACCAAAAAGGTATTTTAAGGGTTCCCCTGTGTTAAGGTAGAGAGTGGCTGCTCTAGAGCAATTTTTTTCTCGTTTTTTTGCATGCATGTTAAAATCTGCATTTTGGACTAATTATTAATTAAAAGTGGAATTCCAACTTGAACCTAACTACGGTAGTTATAAAACTGTTCCCTCTACCCTCCTAACACATATGATAACTAACCTGTGTAAGAAAGCTGTACTGTGTTGTATATACTTACCTATTTTTCAGTCCTGTCAAGTGATGCGGCTCCCCTGTGTCAGCCAGTGATGGAGTGCCAATTAAAGCCTATAGGTGATGTAAATCCTGCAGGATTTACTCCCCTGCCGCTGGCTGACATTTGGGAGATCACATGATTGGACCAGCAGCCTAAAAATAGGTAAGTATATCATCTTTCTTATACAGGTTAGTTAACATAAGTGTTAGAGGGTGGGGGGGGGGGGGGATTTTTAGGGCTGGTTAGTTACTCTAGGTGTAAGCTAGAATTCCACTTTAAAACCTCCAGAACATTATTTAATTTTTTTGAAAGCAGAGGCCTTGTAGAATAAAAAGATGGTTGCTGGATTTTTTTTTATGTTGCACGATATTTGCACAACTGTTTATCAAATCCTATATTTTTAGGAAAAATACACCTAAATAATCTTTATTGCATACAATCGCAATTTAATTCCCAAATTTTTTTTTTTTTTTTTTTTTTTTTACAAAATAAAAGATAAGATAGTGTAGAGTAAATAGATACCAAATGTGTCAAACCTCAAAATTGTGTGCATCCAAAAAATGATCAATAGGTGACAGGTAATTGTTTTTATAGCCCATCAATTTAGAGTAAACTGTAAATGAGGAACTTAGAATTATTGTGATCACTACAATGTTTGCAGTGATACCTCATGTGTGGTGCAGTCGCAGTTCATTTATATATGCACCGGAGAGCCCGGGAACCACAGAACAGGGGGCAGAGCCACACCACTCGCACTGTATACAGCTGCCCAAATCACTTTTACACGACAGATAGGAGCTGGCTGTAGAAAATAAATACAAGCTCATGCTCTGTATGGATGTCACACCATTTCCTCAAACTCAACTTGTCCAAAACCGAGCTTATAATATTTCCTCCCTCACTTGCCTCTTCCCCTGACTTGTCTGTCAAGAGCAATGGCACAACCATCCACCCGTCCCCACATGTCAGGGTGCTAGGTGTTATCCTGGATTCTGAACTCTCCTTTCGGCCCCACATCCAATCACTTTCCAAAGCTTGCTGCCTCAACCTCCGCAACATCTCCAAACTACGTCCCTTTCTAACCAATGAAACCACAAAGCTCCTGATTCACCCCCTGTTTATCTCTTGCCTTGACTACTGCAACTCCCTCCTCATTGGCTTACCTTTAAATAGACTATCCCCCCTTCAGTCCATCATGAATGCTGCTGCCAGACTCATTCCCTTACAAACCGCTCAGTGTCTGCTACCCCTCTCTGCCAATCCCTCCATTGGCTGCCACTCGCCCAACGAATTAAATTCAAAATACTAACAATAAGTTACAAAGCCATCCACAACTCTGCCCCCAGCTACATCACTAGCCTAGTCTCAAAATACCAACCTAATCGCCCTCTTCGCTCCTCCCAGGACCTCCTGCTCTCTAGCTCCCTCATCACCTCCTCCCATATCCGCCTCCAGGACTTCTCCCGAGCCTCGCCCATCCTCTGGAATTCCCTACCCCAATCTGTCAGACTGTCTCTAAATTTATCCACTTTTAGGCGATCCCTGAAAACTTTCCTCTTCAGAGAAGCCTATCCTGCCTCCATCTAACAACTGCACTATTTTCTCCGTTAGCTCATCCCCCACAGCTATTACTCTTTTGTATAACTTGACCCTCCCTCCTAGATTGTAAGCTCTAACGAGCAGGGCCCTCTGATTCCTCCTGTATTGAATTGTATTGCACTTGTACTGTCCTCCCTAGTGTTGTAAAGCGCTGCGTAAACTGTTGGCGCTATATAAATCCTGTATAATAATAATAATAATAAATAATAATGGCTGCTACTGCTCCCGCTGCATTCAGAGTCTCTTGTGAGACCTGGAGGAGTGCTGCAGACGGGTACAGCACTGGATCGATAGAGGACCCAGGTAAGCGTTTAGGGATGGCGGGATTGATAGTAGGGTGTATTTTTACTTTAATGCTGTAGAACCACTTAAGTTTCACCTGAGAATTCAGTTAATTTCCATTACTGGAAATCAACGGGACTAGTAGTTTACAAAAAAGAGAGATGACATTGTTTATGCTGTCTTTTTAACTCGCTGAAAGTGACAAGGACATGGCATTTCTGGCAAGCATTACAGGTATTTTCTGTAGTTAATAAAAATATTCTTAGCCTGAAAAAAGGAAATGAATGCAGCCGCCACATCCAAATGGCTGATAAGCTGCAATATATGATATATTGGCTTTGGGGTTTAGATAAATTAGGGCAACATAACTGTGTTGTAGCTGCTTTCCATGAAATAAACACACAGCAGGATTATGAAGAGGTATTTGATTAAATGATGCTATGCGGAGATTTTTTTGTGCACATTCTCATATTGGCCTAAAGAAGGTCATAGATTATTTAATCTTCCTTCCTGCAAGGTAAGAACATCACTTGATTTCCCCGAGTCGTTGTTAATAGGGGAATCCCTCCCATTGAGCTATTGTGTTCTCCCGGTGGGGGATGGGGAGAAGGGGGCACAGGGAGCTGTCTCTGTCGGGAGGACACGGTGATTACTGCTACCCACTGTAGCCACTGGCAATAATCACATGCTAGAGATCTGACATTCTAGTTTTACCCAACTCAATTGATGGATCAACTTGGGTAAAAGCAACCTGCATATAGATTAATCAAATCGTCGATGGTGCATGCTCAATCGAATGAGTTTCAATCCATCTATGGCCGGCTTAAATAAGATATGTTGGAATATATTTATAAAACTCTTATCAGGACAAAATCTATTGATTCTTGTGTGCATTTTTGTAAAATAGAAGCAAGGGTTTCTATACACTGCACTGATGATTGTCAAACAGTCTGAAGCAACTGTATTCAGTTTTGGAACAAATGGCTGAAAAATATAAGGCTATTTGTACACTGTACACCAGGTGTTCTGGATGTTCCAATAAAAGTCAGAAGGAGAATCCAAACAGTGAGATAACCTTAACTGGATATGCATTTGGCTGCTTCAGGTGTAAAGGAGTGATGTATGGTTCCTCCCCTGTCCTGAAATGAGGAGGAATAATGCCTTTATTTTTGATATTTTTATTACACCTCCCAAGAACCAGCCCATTGCCTGGATCGGGGCTGAAGGCTCTTGAGAAGAGTACATAGGCACAGTAGTGTGATGATTTCAGGAAGCTATTTACAGCAGCAGTCCCCAACCTTTTTGGCACCAGGGACTGGTTTCATGGCGGCTAATTTTCCCAGGGACCAGGAGGAGAGGGTCTAGTTGTGGTGGAGGGGTTGGGGGATGGGATATTCAATTCAGAGTCTGTCCTCAGGCCCCCTTTACAGCAGAGTCTCCCCTTTAAATCAGTGTCCACAGTGACCCTTTACATCACTTTTTCCCCTTAAAGCAGTCCCACAGTGTCCTTGGTTCTCCTTCACATCACAGCCCTCCTTTACAGTGCAGTCCCCTTTACAGCACAGTGCACAGTAAAGGAGCCACTGTAATGTAAGGGGGGCACTGTGATATGAAGGCAACAGTGCCCCTAGCAATCACAGCCTCCATCATATTGCCCCTGCAGTCTATATCCCCCCCACTTTCTTCTCTAACAGGACAATTCCCCATTCCAATGTCTGCCTCCACTGCTCAGAACTCCTACCTTTGGCAGGGCAGAGGCTGTCATCAGTCCGTGTGTCCTCTCCCGGCTCCCCCACTTGCCCAGCCGAAGATGTCATCCTATCAGCAGGGCAGGGAGTGGGAGGAGCTGTTCATTCCAATCTGCAGCTTCTCCCGCCTCCTGCCCTGCTGATAGGATGACATCGTCAGCCAGGCGGGCGGAGGAGCCGGCAGAGGACACACGGGCATGGCCACACAGCAGGAGATGAACGGCGACCTCGGTCTGTGATGGCCCTGTGCGGACCTCGGTTGCTGTTCACCTCCTGCTGTGCGGACCAGCATCGGTCCACGACCCAGGGTTTGGGGACCCCTGAATTTCAGAACCATACAGGCCCCTCCTATGATCTGGAGAACAGCTGAGATTTCAATCAAATTCTTAAATCCACTAAGGGCCACATAAAAGGAGTGAGGGACGCATGTAATTACATAGTAGGTGAGGTTGAAAAAAGACACAAGCCCATCAAGTCCAACCTGAGACCACCGCCTGTGGGAGGGAATTCCACCTCCTTGCCGCTCTTACAGTAAAGAACCCTCTACGTAGTTTAAGGTTAAACCTCTTTTCAAACAGCACCAGTTTATTGTGCCTGTCTTAGAGAATAGCATATAGCAGTCCTTACTATATGTATGTAAACCATTAGAGGCTCTATCTTTTAAACATTGTGTGATTACATTTTTCTGTCCAGGTATTTAACCAAGATGGCGAGTTCATCTTGAAGTTCGGTTCAAATGGAGAAGGCAATGGCCAGTTTAATGCACCAACAGGAGTAGCTGTAGATTCCAATGGCAATATCATTGTAGCTGACTGGGGAAACAGCAGAATACAAGTAAGTTCCGTAAAATAATTATTGTTCTTTTTGAAAATACAAGATTCTGTACATATCTGTCCTATAATAATCAAATTTGATTAAACTACAAACTAGCAAGAACAGAAAAATCTGATAACAAGTTGATTGGCATCTTCTGAACGTGTTTAGATTCAGAATTTTCCAGATGGCTGGCTTTGACATTGTCTAAATATATTCATGCATTGATATGGATGTAAATGAGATTGAAGCATGTAATACATGTGTAGTTAATTTATACAAAACCACCGTGCAAACTCTCCTTATATTGTCCTCCAACACTCATGCATTCATGCTTAGAATCAGGTCTCCAAGGAACAACATTTCCACTCTCCTGATCCCAAAGAACAGCACTGCTATGTATGGCTCTATATGGAATTACCTGTTAAAAAAACTGATTTTTGTTCACATATCTTTGGATCATTGCTTCTGAATGATCTTGATGCCCCAGCAGTGGATGCTTATAATATAGAGTTCTGTTAAATAAACTGGCAGAACTTGCTTTCATTTAAGCACACACATTTGCTGCCAATGTCAGCACGAATATTAAAGTATGTCTCACATCTTTGTGACATTTTGTGTAATTAACTCTAGTATCTCATGCAGAAAGAGGTAAACAGCTTGATTGTCAAAGCTTCAAGGTGCAGAAAGGTGAGGTAATGATGTAAGCAGGGTGGAGGCTCTTAATATAGGAGAAACACCCTACCTTATATTGCATGCGTTATTACATTCACAGAGAGCCCACCACCACCACCCTTCAGCTTCTGCACAAATTAAAGACCTGCAAAATGTTAGCGATAAAAAGCATTAAAGCTGCAAATAACGTGGTGTCACAGGTCCATATTGGCAAGTATACTTCAAGGAGGATACCCTGGCCTTTTGTAGGCATAGGCTGGAAGTTCTTATTTACAGCATAGTTTAATAGTACATGTTTTTCTTGCATCAGCATTGAAACTTGTATAAAATATATTGGAAATGTTCTCATTATATTGCCCCATGACGAACGCAAAGCAAGACACAACTTTTGACTATAAAGCTGGCCATACATTGTTGTGTGGGTTTTTTTTTTTTTTAGCCAGTGGGCTGAATGAAAGAAACTTATGCCCTGTACACACGGTCGGACTTTGTTCGAACATTCTGACAACAAAATCCTAGGATTTTTTCCGACGGATGTTGGCTCAAACTTGTCTTGCATACACACGGTCACACAAAGTTGTCGGAAAATCCGATCATTCTGAACGCGGTGACGTAAAACACGTACGTCGGGACTATAAACGGGGCAGTGGCCAATAGCTTTCATCTCTTTCTTTATTTATTCTGAGCATGCGTTGCACTTTGTCCGTCGGATTTGTGTACACACGATCGGAATTTCCGACAACGGATTTTGTTGTCGGAAAATTTTATATCCTGCTCTCAAACTTTGTGTGTCGGAAAATCCGATGGAAAATGTCCGATGGAGCCCACACACGGTCGGAATTTCCGACAACATGCTCCGATCGGACATTTTCCATCGGAAAATCCGACCGTGTGTACGGGGCATAACAGTTTCCTCCTTTTGCACAAATGAGGTGGAATGAGGGAAACTCACCACCAGCACACTGTACTCTGATAGCAGCACTCACAGCTGTCAGAATGCACTGTTCAGCAGCTGTAGCCTCTGATCATGAAAAGGTTTTCCAACATGTCCTTTCAACAGAAGGTGATTTTAAATGATCGACAGACTGATCAGTATTTATCCTGCTCCCCCTAAACCAGCCAAATTTTGATTAGTGTATGCCCAGTTTAAGTCACATGTTGTTTCTAGAAACAATAAATGGCTATTACCTATTATAGTAGCCTGCAGCATTTTTTCTGAACATAATACAAAATTGTTCATCTGTAAAAAATAGTATCAGAAAAACACATGTAGTGGCTGTAAAGCCTTACATATACTCAGTGAGATGACCAGCTTCAGGTCATACATAGATGAGATGAAACCAATCCCCCCCTACAAAAGTTGTCCCTGTTTATCTGAAACGATCTCCTCCTGTACAGCCTGTTAAAACACACACATTACATTTTTCTCAGCTTCAGTAGGCAGGGGACAGGGATTTGATGTTGCACTGTACAGACTAGAGAGGAGAGATCAGTGGGGTTGATTTACTAAACCTGGAGAGTGCAAAATCTGGTGCAGCTCAGCATGGAATCCAATCCGCTTCCAGGTTTTATTTTCAAAGGTTAAAAAGTTAGAAGCTGATTGGCTACCATACACAGCTGCATCAGATTTTGCAGTCTCCAGGTTTAGTAAATCTCACCCACTGCAACCTGAGACCTGAATGGAGGCAAGTGACTCTACACAGAATAATAGCCTATACTGTGCATGTTTCCATATCAGTCACCTGCTGTTTGCTGGGGGGGACGGAGCCATCACCTGTTATTCTGTGGTGTTGAGTTAGATCACAGATCCACGGAGTCCTATGATGGTATGAAAGAGACAACCTCAGCCCGCAACCTAAGTTCTCTCTCTTATACCACCATAGGACTCCCTGGATGTGCGGTACCACGTACCAGGGATCTTTCCTCTCTTCCCTCCAGTGACTACAGGAGCTAGGACAAGCTCCATCCCTTGCTGGCACTCCTGCAGTGGTTGCAGCATCACCCACACTACTCCCCATAGTGATCGAGCCTGAGTGGCACACTAAACAAAACGTGGATCTGCTGGGACACATCACAGGTCCCAGAAGGCTGTGGGACCATTCACAATGTGCAGTGGGAAGCCAGCTGTGAAGCCACAAGGAGTCACTGCCAGCTTCCCATAGTAAACATGTTGATGCTAGGGACCAGAAAACCAGCGAAGAACCAGCTCGAGTGAGGACGGCATTAAATCCCTGGACAGGTAGGTGTCCAGGGATTCATATACTGTATGTATTTCAATTGCATATTTAGCTGTTTGCCTGGATTTCACCTTCAAACTATAAGGTCTCTTGTACACGGGAGTAAAAACCGTCTTGTTTTTTTTTTTTTTTTTTACTGATTTGACATTGTTGCTATGGAACAATGGGCACAGCTGAGCAAATATTAGTAATATAGAGATGAGTAGAGCACTGTAAAACAAAGATAGAACATTTTAAATTTGCAGTAATTTACTCGCATACGTGTGTTTACACGTCAATAAGCATGTTTATGCGATAATAAATGATTACATTACAACACTAGCAATGAAGAAGACTTATACTCGTCAATACAATTTTTATATGTCTATACTCAAGATTACTCAGGCTCTACACAATTTGTTTACTCAGAGAATTTCTGTCAATAAATTCCTGAGTAAACCTCAGTAAATTAGGATGGCCGTGTACAAGATGCCTAAATATACTACAACCTCCCACCAGGACATCCCATGCAAGAAGTAAACAATCTGTTTATGTCAAATTCTTTTTTAATCTTCAGGTTTTTGATGGGAGTGGATCATTTTTATCCTACATCAACACTTCTGCTGACCCACTCTATGGTCCCCAAGGACTTGCTTTGACATCAGATGGTCACGTTGTCGTAGCAGACTCTGGAAACCACTGCTTTAAGGTTTACCGGTACTTACAGTAAATGGACAGCCACAATTTTGTGGGATTTTCTGCACTGGATATGAACCAACTTCAGGATGGATAAAAGCATCTCATCTTTTATCTGAAGTTATCTTCAAATGACTTTCCTTTATTTAAACTCCACTCAGCCATGTTTACGTTTCAGCGATGGGTCCTTTCTGTGTCAAATGTTTCATCGCTACACATTAAAAAAATAACCTTTCCATTGTAATATAGGACACCATTAATGTGTTAGAGGTCTCCAAACAATTGTTTTGAAAGAAAACTCATCTCGTGCACTTAGCTCTTAGGCCTCTTGGAGAACTATAATTTACAAATAGGATGTTCCTCATCTGATCTTCCATGTTCTACAATATCGATTGTTGTCACTCATTGTTTGCCCAGCACTGAAATCTGGAAGCCTTTGAGACATATAAATTCTGGTAGGTATTGTATTTAAGCATAGGGTAAATACAACCTTTGTCTTTAATAACGGTAATGTAATATAGTTAATGTACATGTGTATTCGGGAGTAAAACTTTCCACTGTTGTCACATTTGTAACATTGACTTGCGTCTTCTCTACACAGCCATTTACAATGTATGTGCACTTCTATTTATCCTGTGAACATTGATAAAGCATTATTAACTATGTGATGTTTCATTTCATGCCTTTTCCATTTTTTATACAAAACGGGAAAAAAAGTACAATGATAACTTTTAAATATGAAGCTAAAGGGAGGGGGGAATTTTGAGTTCAGGTTATAGTTATTGCCATTGGCATAATGACTTTTTTTTTTTACAGCCTAGGACGTATAACTGTCAGCACTAGAAATGTTGCATGCTTTTTTCTTGTGAAATGCTACTTTAGATACTTGCATAAGAACTGAAAGAAAAGTGGGAGTGTTGCAGCTAGTGATAGATCTTGCCACCTATAAAAAAAAAATAAGCTTCTGATTGCCTGCTGAGGAGGCAACACCCACACATTACTTTTTGTTAAGTTGTATACATATACGTTTGGTTAGTTGTATACATTGGTCCATTGTACATTATGTCACCCAAGAAAACAAGGGCAGTGTGGGGCCTTGCTGGATAAATAGCCATAAGAATTATGGGCCAATGTTTCATTTCTTTTATCAAAATTTGAGGTACTTTATGACTATTTAATTGCATATATATTTTTATTTTATTTATGTGATTTGAGTCATCTTTAATACCATTGGTAGATAGTCACAAAGCTTAAATGTGTTAAGGCCAAATCTGCCTTTGTACAGGCTCTGGTTTGGACTATGTTCTGAATGTATTTATATCCATTCCAGTTTTTGTATACTTTCCAATTTTTAGTGCAAGAAACATTAGATTTGTTGGGTTAAATTGCTTGTTAAGCTAACCCAAAGTGACGTGTGCCTTCACCATGCAATCTTTCAGCAGAACCCTTAAGATGAATTCATGTGAAGGGTGCCTGCAAAAGATGAAACAAATATATTGACCAAAAATTGAATTGCTTTTAAGTGGAGATAACAAAAAAATCCCTAATCCTGTATAAATTCAGGTTTCAATGACCCAATTCTTTGTATTTCATCACAGCCAAAGATGAAGTCCGAATTACACATTTGCGATTCTATGAACAGAGGTCCTTACATACATGTCATATTGATTTTGGCAGTCCTCTAAATATTGTATAATAGCAGCTGTACAGTTAGGTATGCCTCCTAAAACCCAACTCTGGGCAAACAAAAAATGATCTCCAGCAGTGGGGCTGAGACCATAGCAGGGTCCATATCCCTACTCTTGAGAGACAGTCCACCGCTGGATTATGGAGGCAGCACCATCTGCTGGGGGAACAGAGGATCAGGAGAGTAAAACTGTTTCTCCTCTCCCCTAGACAAAAGGAGTAATTTCTAATTCTCCTGTAGCTGGGCTTTAAAGCTTCAGTCTGCTAAAAAAAAATAAAAATAAAAAAACTATGCATGCACTGTGGGGTTAATTTTACCCAGCAGGCAGAGTGAGATCAACTTTTTATGGCGAAGGCAAATGTGTTTAATATGGCAACTCCGCTGGGATGCTGGGAAATGATCCATGCCCGCTCCATAACCTGTGAGCATTCATGATTGCTGTTGGATACACTGCATTTATCTCTGTAGTGACAATGGGAGGCAAAAGGCTATTTCTTAGAAATTTGCATTCAGACTATTATTTTTCCCTTATATAGATATGGTAAATGACACGCAGTCCTTACTAATAGCATGTTCATTGGTATCCCATCAATGTTCTGTATGGAGCAAATAATTTGTTTACAAGGAATAATTTGCTTGTTATATGTGCAACATATTAGAGCTGTTCTATTTAAACTTGTATCCCGACATTTATATTTTTTGTTTCTTGACTTGTAGAGGGGGCAAATTACATTTTTTTTTCTTGCTCATAATGCTGTATCCTTTAAAAGATTGAAACCAATTTTACTGATGTTAATATTGGCATTACATTATCATTTTTTTCCTGGGCAAAACAGAACGTGAATGCCACTAATGTAACCCAATGCGTGTGCCTGAAAGATTGCTTTACTGTGCCATTTCTAAAATGGCTGAAGTGAACCTTTTAGATAAAATGTCAAGCTTGGTACCGGATTTTCTACAATAGTTTAGTGCAAAAGAAATAAAATATTGAAAATCACTAACTTATGCTTGCTGTATTCCTATCTATGCTTTCGAGAGGGGAAACTTTAAGGATAGATGCATGGTTTCCTAAATATAGCTAGACAAATTTAAGAAAGTTTGCAAATATAACATTTTCCTTGCTCTCCCTGTTCTTAGAACTGATATCAAGAGTCCTGTCAATTTAGATTTCCATCTGTTTACTTTAATGCCATTGTAGTCTTACAAGAGCTTTGAGCTGTGAGGCTCAATGCACACTGGCCTAAAAAAAATAAAAAAAATAAAAAAAAGTAGTCTGTTCCCTTGGCAGGATAAACATTCATATAGGGCATTTTTGTACATAGTTTAGGAGAGTTTCGCGTTTTTTCTGCCAGAAAGCTCCAATCGGAAACGCAAACCAGGAGGGTTTTTTTTTCCTGCCTCTAAACGTTGAGCTTAAAATATACCTGTAATTGTTTTAATGTGCATGGACACATAGGATAACATTGAGCTGCTTCTACGGGCAGAACACAAAACTCCTGTAAAAGCAGCGATTTTTAAGCCAGTGTGCATGGAGCCTTCATGTTTAGATCTCAGCACCCTTTTAGATGTGCATGCTTCTAAAAGCTTGCTTACATATGAAATGACCTCGAACAACACTTTTTTGGAATTGCCTTCTTCTAAAGGTCTTCTGGGTGTACAATCTCTACACATACCCTTTGCACTGAAGGCATGTGGTCTGTAACGGTGATCATTTAATGGATAATGGCAATGAATCTGTCGGCTAAGATGAACAATATAAGATTTAATTTGTATCAAAAGGTGTGCTTATCATTTATTATCAATTAAACCTACTATCTGTTTAAAGCAATCCTGTGTAATGCTAGACTATAATCATTCCATCTCATGAAAGAGGCATAACCGTGAAGTAGCAAAGTCTCAGACTGTAACTCCACGAAAATGCAATGATGTGCTGTGGCCCTTAGCAAATAGACTTTAACTTTAATTAGGTTATTGGAGTTTAAATAATGAGAGGATATCTTGTTGCTGTGGAGAACAGTGCATCATTGATGTTCGCCCCAAGTTATTAAACAAGGGCCACTTTGTCCACTTTCATTATTCGCAAACCTTTTTCTTACAGATTTCTATTAAAACACAGAAGTGGGGAAAGCGAGAGAAAAGAGAGTAGAGTGAACAGAGAAGGAAGCAAGTTGGATTATAATTTAAGGCCATGCTCTGGCTACATCTTAAACTGGTCATACACCAGTTAAATTTAATTTGAAAAAAAACAAACTCATGTTTGGAGCATCTTGCAATTATTAGGTTCAAATCTATGATTCATAGATGGTTTTTGACTGCCTTAGATTTTCCTTGTCACTACAAAGAGTGGAAAAAATTCTTGCATGATGTAGAAAAAAATCATGCTTGCTGTAACATGCATCCCAAAATCCAACACTGAGTTTGAAACACTGGCATGCAAATCAAACTAAATTTTCATACTAAATTTGTTGAATCCATAATGGTATTGTGGAATGCCTGACAAAAGATTTTACTGCTGGTTTACGCGTTGTGGGAAAGGTGGGAAAGGTGCAGTCCATGTGTGTTTTGGGCAACATGTTCAAAACGCACTAGGTGTGCAGTCTGTTGCAGGTGTCAAATTCTTAACACCCCAAATGCAGATTGCAAATGCAGTGCGTTTGCCTGCACCAGATCGAATGTCCTACATTTTCTGCTATTTCAGCCCAGTTGAATGAATGGGCTGAAAATTGCACCATGGTGAGTCACCCAGGAATCTCACAGGACTGTGGACCGCACTCCTGTGAGATTTTACGTGTAAACCAGCCCTTCCTAAATTTCAATACAATAATTCAAACTAAATTCTACTGTTGTATGGCCAGCTGTACTAAACCGGTCTAAAGGGGAGACGCTACTGGTAACGTGAAAGATCTTGAAGTTTTCCAAGAAGGTAGCATAAGACCTTCTATGCTGAAGTTAATCTTTAGAATGAATAGGTTTAAGTGAATTGGGTACCACAAGGATCCACAGGATTTGAATAGTAGTGTCATTTTCTGACTCTATGGTATAGCAAGAGTGTGTTATTCACAACGCTGCCTAAGCAGAATTGCAGAAATTTTGGTAAAACAGCATAAATATATTTAGCTGTTTTCTGGAACTTGGTTTAAAATCAAGGCTCTGCTTCTATTTGTATTTCAGGTACCCTCAATGAACACAGGAGTTTTTATATTTAATCTGCTGTATGAATCCCAAATTGCTGATTGTTAGGATGCATATGTTTTTTATAAACTGAATATATTTTGCTTGCACTAAGGCTACCTAGACAGTTGCACATACCTCTGCCACTTTATGAACCCATAAAACTCTAGTCCTATTAGTCTATGTCTATGAAAGCATTTTGAAGGAACTGTAGAATGAAGGGTTTCATGTCACATTTAAACTGGACCTAAGTTAAACATATGGGAGATGCAGCACTTTAAATATGATGTAATAATTTAAATGTATATGTAGAAGGTATTTGTAATTGCCCATGTCACTATTTTTTATGTATCTTGCACATATGATCATAGGTGTGCGCAGCCTATTGCATTAGGGTGTGCACCTCAAAGTTCCAACACACCGGCCTCTTCCCCACTCGTCATCCTAAAACAATGGGGGGTGGGGAGCAGGTGCAGCACATCGGGGGACCTGGGCAGCAGAAAGAAAAGGAACTGGGACAAGAGGGGTGGCATACATTGGTACCAATCCCCTGTATTTTCCTCCCATGGCAGCTGAATATCGGAGAGAGGAAGAGGAGGAGAAGCCTACTTTCGGCTGCTGCAGAAGAAAATACAGATCGGTCCCTTAATTTTCACTCCAGCCGCCTATCCTGTCCATGTTCTGGGGGTCAGAAAGTAAAGATCAAGGCTTACCTTTCACCTGCCCACAATTGATGGGTTGCCAACTCCAGGATTAGGGTGTGCCCAGGCACACCTGGCACACCCCTTGCGCACGCCTATGCATATGATACACACAGGTGCAAAGTCTGTATTTCTAGGTTGTGTAGAATATGCCACATAGGCATTCCCAGGCAAAGCTGCTGCCATTTCTACTGGCTATGTGAAACCGCAGAAACTTGTATAAAAAATGGTAAATCCACTTCATGACACACATGTTCCATCTACTTACTGGAATTCCTGTATAAATGGTTCACAACTCAACAACCTAATAAACAGCTTGATTGTACACCCTGGCTTCCGAACGTGGATTTTTGAAAAAACGTGATTCTGGTTATTGAGAATCCTTGTATGTGCGAGTGACTTGGTGATTGATTGGAAGTAAATAGATATGATCTTACCAGCATTATTCCAGGCAAAACACCACTGATCTTACTCAGAAAGCCTGCACAAACATGACATAGTTACATAGTTGGTGAGGTTGAAAAAAGACACAAGTCCATCAAGTCCAACCTATGGCCTGCAGTAATTCATGGCAATCTGGCTATTCAACAATCATTTCATTCAACAGCTCAGTTGATGCATTCATTGAAATACACAGATTGAAGACAATGTGGTGTGGGGGGGGGGCCTCAAAGCCTTCAGGTACAATGCAGGACTGCTGGTCCTGAATTCTTTGTGATGACATCAGACAGCCCAAATTGGACAGGTGGCAAAGAGAAGTGGGTTTGTGGGACTGGTGGAACAGTGTGGAGAAAGCCTGTTGAGCATAATTTTCATTTAAACTAAAACAAACAATTTGTTGTTGCTATTCGCCATTTTTACTGTTTAGCTTTAAGTATTTCTAAAGCTATCTTGCTGTCTAGACTTCCAAACGTATGAGGCCTCATCTACCAAAGTGTGCAATATAGCTATAGCAACCAAGCCATTTGAATGATACACTGTGGAATAACAGCTAAGAAATAAAAACTGGAGTCTGATTATGGTGCCCATGGACTTTACAGAACATTATTTAGGTGTCCTTTTTGCAGACATGATTCATAAACCATTGTTTTTATTCATTACATACTGACAGTAAGAATTTTAAAAAACCTTTTGGACCTAAATAGTCCTAGTGATAGCTGGTGTGATCTGTGTATGGAATCACTTGTGTATGTGCAGTGTTTATTCTGCAATAAAAGAAACCTACCTATCAGCTAGCAGTCTTCTCTGGCAGGTACACTGAGCTGTGCAAGAGCAGCTCAGTTTACATTCTGGCACAGCGTCTGTGTGCTGGAAAGACTGCACTCCTGTGCATGAGCCCCAAACCATCAAACAAGTACACAACCTCTTGCGTTTGAGAGTGGACCCCAGAGGTAGCAGTTGCCTAAATTTCCATCCTCGCTTTTGTGGACATGCCTCGCCTTACTGCCTTCTCATGACTGGGGAAGTCTGGATACACTGAAACCATAAACAAAACAGGGTGCACCAGCCTAAGTGCATTATCCTCAAAACATATTTTTTTATTGTAAAAAAATATATATAAATATACTCACAAACCAACAGCTGCATCAAAGTTTGTCAAAATAATACATGTCCAAGACCTCAATGCATCACATCTCATAACAGGATGATAAACGTTCAAAAGGCTAACACGTTTTGAGGGGCTTCCCTCTTCTTCAGAGCCAGTTGCTGGAGCGCGCTCTGTTTTTTTTTTTCTTTATGGCATGAGCGAGAGTGGCCTCATCCAGCACTGGCTAATGAGAATGGCCGCAGCCTGGCACCAGGAACAAGCTAGGTATTAATGCTGGTGCCAGAAAGAGACGTGTGGGTCCCCCAAACAAATTTACATTATTGGTGAACATAGAGGGAAAATAGGAAACTGAAGCTGCACAGTTTAGCACTGAAATGTTTGTGCAATTAGCAAACTATTTGATTAATGCCGCGTACACACGGTCGGACTTTACGGCAGACTTTGCCCGGCGGACTTTACGACGGACTTTCTGAATGAATGGACTTGCCTACACACAATCCACCAAAGTCCGTCGAATTCATACGTGATGACGTACGACCGGACTAAAACAAGGAAGTTCATAGCCAGTAGCCAATAGCTGCCCTAGCTTGGCTTTTTGTCTGTCGAACTAGCATACAAACGAGCGGACTTTTCGACCAGACTCGAGTCCGTCAGATAGATTTGAAACATGTTTCAAATCTTAAGTCCGTCCAACTTTTGAGAAAACAAAGTCCGCTGGAGCCCACACACGATCGAATTGTCCGACGAAATCCCGTCCGCCGGGCAAAGTCTGCCGTAAAGTCCGACCGTGTGTACGCGGCATTAGACAGTAACAGATAGGGATAGAAGAAAAATGTTATGAAAAACTAAAAACAATGGGAGGGAATTATCAGAAAGTGGTTCAAGCACAATGCTTGGACTACTCATCTAAACATACAAAATTAAGCAGATGCTGCTCCTAATTAACCAAAGTGACACAAGCCCCTTTTGTTAAGTAGCAGCAATCTGTTCCCTGTTCTGCTGTGACAGACACAGCACGGAGATTAGAAGAGCTGGAGCTGCATGCACTGATCTCTTTGAAACAGTAAAATTAGTCTGTATATGCAGTAAAGCATTATACTCACTGTGGAGCCTAAGGGGCTAATCCTGCACATTGTGTAAAAAGGCTGTTTGATCCTGTCTTTTCTGATCCTCCCCTTCTTCCACAGTCCCCATTTCATCCCCTGATAGTACAGAGCTTTGGGGGCACAATGCACATACTCAGTTTGGTGTGTATTGCTAGAGAGTTTATTTTTTATTTTTGGGGAGGGCGCATGTAATCGGCACAGGGCCAGTCGGCACTGTCCAGACAGAGGGTCAGGGGTCCTGCAGCCTCATAGGACAGTCAGAGGAGAATGCAAACTCCTACAAGCTTTAAACCGTGCTTTGCAGGACACTGATAGAAGTCACAAATCTGCTATATACTGCTGATGAGAGAAAGTATTCAGCAGTTTATATTTGCTAAAATAATTGTATTTCCATGTTCTGTGGGAGACCAGCTATAGTGAATGCAGGGTCCTAGGTTTAGTAAAACTTTAATTTTCCTGCACCAGGTAGCTTAGTTACTTATGAGTTGTTTTAAGTGACAGTAAAAAAGTAACAGGTAAGCAGCAGTTAGATAAGATGTTGGAAATAATACCAAAAATAATAAAAAGTTAGATTTGAATCTATTGAAACATAGTGTTGACTGAAGATATTATATTTTATTTTTTTTTAGATCTTGCGAAACTCCTAAAACACCGTAATCAGGCAGGCAGAATGTCCCTTTGGTGAGTGGAAAGAATGTCACTCTTACAAACAGATAAAAAGATCTAATTGGTGTCATGTCATTGGCTCTGCCTTGGGGAACTTGGCAAGTGCCATCCGATAGGAGGTCAAGCAGCCATAGATCAAGGAGCCCCTAGTAAAGTCTGGAGGAATCCTAGTTCAAAATGACTGGTCTAGTGGGTAAAGATCGAGCTGCTGATAGTCAAATCTATGAACAGAAGCTCTACTATAGCCTGTTTTTTTTTGTAATGAGTCCTGCCATCTTGCCTTTACAGAGCAAGTGAAGTTGTGCATTTACATACCACATGTTAAAGACATCCCATCCTTTCTGCAACAGTTACAGATGTGTAAAGCCAGGGAGAACCTTTATAGGGTGATGGGTAGGTGGCGAGCTTTGCTAGCTAGGGCCAAAAATGTGTGTGTGTGTGTGTGTGTGTGTTTTATTTGATTTAGGGATATGGCTTATTCAAATTTGTTGCATGGTTTGTTACAAACACATCTGTTCAAAAAGGTACAAATTTACTTGGTGCTGTGCTATAAAATCAATGTATCTAATTATGTATCACAATTAATAAAATATGAATCAAATGACAAGTGTCTCAAAATTCACATGACCCCATAATTATAAATAAACTATAATGAAACTGCAAAATAATTTGTGTCAACCGAAATGCAATCAATGAAGAAGAACTATGAGGTACCTGGTGACGACTTGAATGTTGTGGAGGCCTCTCTTGCACCTCCTGCCCACAACTCCTAAAGGTGGAGACAAAAAGTGTGAGGGTATGGAGTGGCATGAGTGCCGGAGTAGCTGGCTGCCAAAGTCAGTGCTTCAGGTGGATAAACCTGGGGGTCACAGTTCTCAGGGCAGGATACTGAAGCTGCTTGGCACCAGAGCAGGAGACGGGTCCAGTAAACAGGCCGAGGTCAGAGAGATCAAATAAATCAGATGAATGCAGGAGCAAAGGCAAAATCCAGGGGAAATCCGGGTCATACACAGGTAAGCAGGTATAAAGGATTGGATCTCAGTAATACAGGTACAAGCTGAAGACCATCCAGCAACTGCTTATGGTGACAGACCAAGTTAAATAGGCCACTGGGCACCAAGTGCGCACACTAATTTGTGTGTACATGTACAAGTGCACCAACAAATTTGAGCATGATGAACTGGAATAGTTTATCTATTACCTCTTTGCCTAGAAGTTTGAGCATGTGAGCGATGCACACACAAGAATATGAGCAGAAGCCTGCACTAGTTTTCTGGTGCTGGGAATCTGCCTTACCTTACAAGAACAATCCATATAAAAAGTAATTCATATAAAAAATGAGGTTCATATAAGTCTGTGATCACATGTAATCCATTGAAACTGTTCCCTGATGTATCCAACCTAAATCTCTATAGAGATGTTCCAAGTATCATCCAGTCCGGACGTGCACACACCATACCACCACCAGGAACCCCCCAACAGGTGTATGCTCACCTTGGAAATGGGCCTTTTTTTTTTTTTATAAAGGCCAATAAGCACCAAAACAATCTGGGATTCAAGATGGCTCCTACAGGTGTACATCCAATATGTGTAAAAACATTCACACCAGGTGTAAATATAGTGTAAACACCCGTGCTCAGAAAATAGAGCCCATGACGATTAAAATCAAGAAAATTATTAGTGTTCGATAACTATAAATAATAAGCAGCTGCTCAAAACCATGTACAAAATTGTTACACTGTGGCTTCTAAATCATAAATACAAAGCAGAACAGTGCTCTACTGCCAAAATACTACTGTGTGTCTCAGAAGTACAAATTGCAGAACTAAAAAAAACAACCCAAAATGCCATCTTATACAGTGCAATAAATCAAAAAAACGTGCAAACATAGCAAAGTTCATCAATTGTTAAAATACTGTGCCAGAAAACAAGTGCTATAATAAGTCCATCCATTGATAAATGCTCCATGTACCCTTAGGGTAATCACAATGTGCTCTTCCATACTCCCCCAGCAGGGTTCTCACTCACCAGCAAGAATTGACCACTTATTATTCATAAATAGGTCACCAATCAAATGCTTATTTTCTTCTCCACTGTCAGCCTCCTCCTTTTTCCTTTTTAAGTGCCTTCAGGAACCTCCTAGGTATACTCCATAATCGCCTATAATGTTTGTAGAAAAAGAAGACCAGGGAAGTGGTCATAGCGCAACATGTTTATTAATTAAAAAACCCAGTAACTGTAAAAAGTAGAGCACTCACTTAAATTGGTGCTCCCCTGGCACCCAAAATTACCTGACAAAACCTTGCTTTGGAACCAGCCAGTGTGCGTTCAAATGGTGGATGTGATGTCCCACTCCTACCCGTTTTACCACGTCAAGAACGTCATCAGGAAGAACGTCCGGTTGTGACATCACTTCCGCCATTTGGAGCACATGCTGGCTCCATAGTAGTAAGTGGTTAGTGAGGTTAGAGTCCCCTATCAGTGTTTTTTTTGCTGTGTCCCTGCTGGGGTGATTCGCCCTTTTCTAGCTGTCCAAGTCACCATTCTTACTAAAACAAACTGTGTTGGGAAAAAAAGTGTTGCCCCAGCAACAGGGAAATCATCTAAAAGACGTATTGCAGTGACGACTGTCTCAAGCTTGCCACACACCGCTCAAATGTCTGGTTAATTCCTGCCGGCACCACCTGCCCCAACCCTCCCTTCCCCCCCCTGCCAAATGTGGCAGTGGAGGGGGGGGCAAGCAAACAAGCGGAACTTCTCCCTTTTGGGGAAGTTCTACCTTAACCACTTAAGGACCAGGCCTATTTTTCAAACTTAAAGTTAAAATCCTGTTTTGTTTTGTTTTTTGCTAATTACTTAGAACCCCTAAACATATTTATATATATATATATATATATATATTATAATATAATATTGTGGCAGAGCGAGGCTCTGTCCCTGTGAAATTGGAGGTAAAAGAGACCCAGAGTTTGCATATCTGCGGACTGCAAGACTACAGAGTGTAGAGTTTAAATGGAGAAAACTGCTCTGTTTCGTTTTTATCACTTAATAAACGTAGGCTACCAGGCCCTTAACTATAAACACCTGTCTGATGTGGACTCACTACATGAAAACGCATCTACCACTGAGCTGAACAATCCCCCATGCCACAATATAAATTATATATATATATATAATCATTTTTTCAGACACCCAAGAGAAAAAAATGGCAGCTGTTGCGATACTATGTCACACCATAAAATGCACTCTTTTGGACTGAAAAATAAGAAAACAGTAAAGTTAGCCCAATTTTTTTATATTGTGAAAGATAATGTTATGCCAAGTAAATTGATACCCAACATGTCATGCTTCAAAATTGCGGCCGCTCGTGGAATGGCGACAAACTTTTACCCTTAAAAATCTCCATAGGCGACGTTTAAAAATGTCTACAGGTTACCAGTTTTGAGATACAGAGAAGGTCTTTTGCTGGAATTATTGCTCTTGCTCGAACGATCGTGGCGATACCTCATGTGTGGTTTGAGCACTGTTCACGTATGCGGGCGCGACTTATGTATGCATTTGCTTCTGCGCGCGAGCACGGTGGGACGGGTCGCTTTAAAAAATTTTTTTTTTCTTATTTATTTTACTTTTTATTTTTACACTGTCCCTTTAAAAAAAAAAAAAAAAATGGGATCACTTTTATTCCTATTACAAGGGATGTAAACATCCCTTGTAATAGAAAAAAAGCATGACAGGACCTCTTTAATGTGAGATCTGGGTCAAAAAGACCTCAGATCTTACATTTACACTTAAATGCAATAAAAAAAAATGTCTTGGATGGGGTTATCTGCTGCCATAACCCCGGTATTTAACGTCAAAGTACCGATGTATTATGGCAGCGGGCAGTCCGGAAGTGGTTAAACAAGGGGATATACCCTCACCTTGGAGAGATCTCCTCACTTTCTGTTGTCTCTAGAACAGGATGTGAGGAGAGATCTCTCCAGGGGGACATGGACAGCAAGAAAAAAAAAAAGTGCCCTTAGATAATCTTAGAATAGATATTTTACTGGAAATTTGTTGAGAGCAAAAGAGTATTGTTTACATATTGTAATTTCTTCCGCAACTCAACCTGTCCAAAAGCAAGCTCATAATATTTCCCCTGACTTCTCTGTCAAGATCAATGGCACAACCATCAACCCATCCCCACATGCCAGGGTTCTAGTTGTAGTCCTGGACTCTGAACTCTCCTTTGGCCCCACATCCAATCGCTTTCCAAAGCTTGCCGCCTCAACCTCCGCAACATCTCTAAACTACGTCCCTTTCTAACCAGTGAAACCACAAAGCTCCTGGTTCACTCCCTGGTTATCTCTCGCCTTGACTACTGCAACTCCCTCCTCATTGGAGTACCTTTAAATAGACTATCCCCCCTTCAGTTCATCATGAATGTTGCTGCCAGACTCATCCACCTTACAAACCGCTCAGGGTTTGTCGCTTTTTTTTTGTTTATAGCGCCCCAAAAAAAAAACGTCAGAGGTGATCAAATACCACCAAAAGAAAGCTCTATTTGTGGGGAAAAAAAGGACGTAAATTTTGTTTGGGTACAATGTCACACAACCGCGCAATTGTCAGTTAAAGCGATGCAGTGTCGTATCGCAAAAAAGAATGATTGAAAGACCCGAGATAAACTAAGGTGAAAAGCACTTAGGGGACATGTGTTCCCTTCTATTGTTCTAATTTTTAGTAGGTATGGTGCTGTCGGGAGGGCCTTGACGGGGGGCGGAGCTGGACGCAGGTTCCCAGGTATGTTCCAGACTATCTTTTCTTCTCTTTTCTTCTTTCCTCTTACCTAAATACTATATTGAGCCTTAACTAGTTATGGTTGGCCGTTTAAGGACAAAATATTATGTTTGTTGCCAGGTGACTAATAAGCAATGACTAAGCAAAGGAGCCGGACGGTCCTTGGAGATTTATGGCCATGAGACACCCCGGTCTGGGGGTGTTCTAGTGTTATTATGCTGATATGACTTTGTCGGGTGATTTTGGGGGGGGGCTGGTGGGATGGGAGCGCGGGGAGAGGTTAGTTGGAGGCGTATGTTGCCCCCCTCTCTCCGCGGGACCCCGCTCAGCCCACCTTATAAACTGTTTGCACAACCGAACTTAGCCTAAAACCTGGAAAAGACTTGTCAAGCTTTCATAGTCCCGGGACTAGGACAAGCATACTTTTTTTTTTGGTTACCTGGCAGATTGTTGGTGTATTTCTTTTTCCCTTTTTTCCCCTTTTCTTTATATCAATGCTAGCTACACCAGTTAAAAAGTGACTGCCCAGTATTTAATATACATGACTGATAGCATCGATGTTCTTTTTTTTTCTCACTATGTTATTCATTCTTTTTGTTAAATAACAAGAAAAAAGGACCGGTTTATCACCTAAAAACCGTCTATTTAGATGGATGTGATTCTATATTCACAGTTTTATAATTTTGCAATGTGATATCCTGTCTTTTATAAATAAAGATTTAATAAAAAAAAAAAAAAAAAAAGAATGATTGAAGTGCATTATTTCTATTATTACATTGTTATATAAAATAAAATGTTTCAACTCACCATAATGCAGAATCAGTGGGAGCCCTGAGCGTGTCACCTGCCTTCAGATGCGGATTGTCACTTGCTGCGTCACCTGCCACACGTTGCGGATTGTAAATTGTCACGATGTCACCTGCCACACATTGTAGATTGTCACTTGCCACGACGTCACCTGCCACATGTAGCGGATTGCCACTTGCCACGACGTCACCTGCCACATGTAGCGGATTGCCACGTGCCACGACGTCACCTGCCACATGTTGCGGATTTTCACTTGCCACTTCACCTGCCACACGTAGCGGATTGTCACTTGCCACAATGTCACCTGCCACATGTTGCGGATTGTCACTTGTCACTTCACCTGCCACACATAGCGGATTGTCACTTGCCACAACGTCACTTGCCACTTCACCTGCCACACGTTGTGGATTGTCACTTGCCACAACGTCAACTGCCACACGTAGCAGATTGCCACAACGTCACCTGCCACACGTTGCAGATTTTCACTTGCCACTTCACCTGCCACACGTAGCGGATTGTTACTTGCCACGACATGACCTGCAACACGTTATGGGTTGTCACTTCACCTGCCACACATAGAGGATTGTCACTTGCCACGACGCCACTTGCCACACGTTGCAGGTTGTCACATGCCACGACGTCACCTGCCACACGTTGCGGATTGTCACTTGCCACGACGTCACCTGCCACACGTTGCGGATTGTCACTTGCCACGACGTCACCTGCCACACATTGCGGATCGTCACTTGCTACTTCACCTGCCACACGTAGCGGATTGTCACTTGCCACAACGTCACCTGCCACGCGTTGCAGTTTGTCACTTGCCACTTCACCTTCACATGTAGCGGATTGTCACTTGCAACAACGTCACCTGCCACATATTGCGGATTGTCACTTGCCAATTCACCTGCCACATGTAGCGGATTGTCACTTGCCACGACGTGACCTGCCACACGTTATGAATTGCCACTTCACCTGCCACACGTAGCGGATTGTCACTTGCCACAATGTCACCTGCCACACGTTGCGGATTGTCACTTGTCACTTCACCTGCCACATGTAGCGTATTGTCATTTGCCACGACGTCACCTGCCACGCGTTGCAGATTGTCACTTGCCACTTCACCTTCCACATGTAGCTGATTGTCACTTGCCACTTCACCTTCCACATGTAGCGGATTGTCACTTGCCACAACGTCACCTGCCACGCATTGCAGATTGTCACTTGCCACTTCACCTTCCACATGCAGCGGATTGTCACTTGCCACATTACCTGTCACACATTGCGGATTGTCACTTGCCACTTCACCTGCCACACGTAGCGGATTGTCACTTGCCACAACGTCACCTGCCACACACTGCGGATTGTCACTTGCCACTTCACCTGCCACACGTAACGGATTGTCACTTGCCACGTCACCTGCCACACATTGCCACTTGCCACTTCACCTGCCACACGTAGCGGATTGTCACTTGCCACAACGTCACCTGCCACGCATTGCAGATTGTCACTTGCCACTTCACCTTCCACATGTAGCGGATTGTCACTTGCCACGTCACCTGCCACACATTGCGGATTGTCACTTGCCACTTCACCTGCCACACGTAGCAGATTTTCACTTGCCACAACATCACCGCCTACACGTTGCGGATTGTCACTTGCAACAATGTCACCTGCCACACATAGCGGATTGTCACTTGCCGCAACGTCATCTGCCACACATTGCAGATTTTCACTTGCTGTGTCTCAGAGTGAAGGCAGGCAGCGGAGAGATGATGTAATCTCTCTGCTGCCCGCGGATGCACATTGAAGGCGGAACTGCAGTGTACAGGGCGGTTAATGAGAGACGATGTCATCTCTCTGCTCCCCTGCCTGCCGGCCCACTGATTGGCCAGCAAACCGGCTCACCTGCCAACTGGCCTGCCCGCTCACTCAACCGCCGACTTGCCTGCCCGCTGAGAGTTCCCCTGTTCTGCCCGCACGCTCTTGTCTCCTCGGCGCCGGGCTCCTCCTAGTGGGATAAGCAGCGGAGTGGACTGGCTGGCGGCAATTTGCCGCCCCCCTGAAAGTGCCGCTCAGGACTAATAGTCCCATGGTAGGGCCGACCCCGAGACAGCGTATCTACACATGCAAACGTGGTGTACAGCTGAGTGCCTTTCCCTGCATAGCTAGCTACCTATTTCTATTATTACATTGTTATATAAAATAAAATAGTTCAACTCACCATAATGCAGAATCAGTGGGAGCCCTGATCGTGTCACTTGCCAACGTCACCTGCCTTCAGATGCGGATTGTCACTTGCCATGACACCTGCACCAGATGCGGATTGTCACTTGCCTTGACGTCACCTGCCACATGTTGCGGATTGTCACTCGCCACAACGTCACCTGCCACGCATAGTGGATTGTCACTTGCCATGACGTCACCTGCCACACATTGCAGGTTGTCACTTGCCACTTCACCTGCCACACGTAGTGGCTTGTCACTTGCCACACATTGCGGATTATCACTTGCCACAACGTCATCTGCCACACATTGTGGATTGTCACTTGCCATGACATCACCTGCCACACTTTGCGGATTGTCACCTGCCACGACGTCACCTGCCACACATTGCGGATAACACTTGCCACTTCACCTGCCACACGTTGCGGATTGTCACTTGCCACTTCACCTGCCACACATAGCAGATTGTCACTTGCCACAACGTCACCTACCACAGATTGCGGATTGTCACTTGCCATGACGTCACCTGCCACACATAGCGGATTGTCACTTGCCACGATGTCGCCTGCCACACGTAGTGGATTGTCACTTGTTGTGTCCCAGAGTGAAGGCAGGCAGCAGAGAGATGATGTAATCTCTCTGCTGCCCGCGGCTGCACAGTGAGGGTGGAACTGCAGTGATGCAGGGCAGGCGGTGAGAGATGTCATCTCTCTGCCCCCCCCCACCCGCTGGCCCGCTAATTGGCCAGCAAGCCCACTCACCTGCCGACTGGCCTGCCCGCTCACTCAGCCACTGATCCGCCCCCCAATTTGCCGCCCCCCTGAAAGTGCCGCTCGGGACAGATGGTCCCAGTGGGTCCCATGGTAGGGCCAGCCCTGAGACAGCGTGTTTACACATGCAGACGTGGTGTCTGGCTGGGTGCCTTTCCCTGCATGACTGTCTACCTATAGAAGTCTTGGAGTCTGCTAATTAACATTGCAAATACTAAAGGGTGTCCTGGCCCTAACTCTCTCTCTCACAGTTCTGTTTAAGAGAAAATAAATCTCTGTGCATTCACGAAGTGTCTGGCACCCATTAATCTACCTTACATTGCACCCACCATGCCTCGTAACCCACTCTACACAGAAGGATGTTAGCTGTCCCTAACTCTGGAGGTCACCATTAGGCCTGAAGAGGCCCGGGACTTGGCTGCATGTGAAAAGGTCTGGAGAAGCCATTAAGAACGTTATGCTGCCTGTAACATCATTCAGCATGACTGGTTTGATGGTGGTCAGTGATGGTCTGGGGAGGCATATCTATGGAGGGACGCACAGACCTCTACAGCCTAGACAATGGCACCCTGACTGCCATTGGGTATCGGGATGAAATCCTTGGACCCATTGTCACACCATACACTGGTGCAGTGGGTCCTGGGTTCCTCCCTGGTGCACGACAATGCCCGGCCTCATGTGGTGAGAGTATGCAGCCAGTTCCTGGAGGATGAAGGAATTGATACCATTGAATGGTCCCCCACGCTCGCCTGACCTAAATCTAATAGAACACCTCCGGGACATTATGTTTCTGTCCATCCAACACCGCCAGGTTACACTTCAGTCTGTTAAGGAGCTCAGTGATGCCCTGGTCCAGATCTGGGAGGAAATACCACAGGACACCATCCATTTCATTAGGAGAATGCCCTGACGTTGTCAGGCATGCATACAAGCACATCGGAGTCATACAAACTACTGAGTACCATTTTGAGTTGGAAATGGACTAGCCTGATGCATCATTTTTTCACTTTGATTTTTGGGGTGTCTTTGAATTCAGTCCTCTCTGTAGGTTGATAATTGTAATTTCCATCAAATGATGTGGCATCCTTTCATTCTTAACACATTACCCAGTCCATAGTGGTATAGATATCCAGCGTGATTTTTTTTCTCCATTGAGATCTGATGTGTTTTCAAAGTGTTCTTTTAACTTTTTTTTGAGCAGTGTATAATGCTTGGGGGTTCTAATGATTTGTCTAGCAAAAAAAAAGATCATTTTAACCACTTGTTGACCACTCTATAGCAGTTTTACTGCTACAGGGTGGCAGCTGTGTGTGCCAGATTACATATGTATATGTGATCTGACTATTCCAGGTAGGAGGTGAAAATGCATGCTGCCGGTGGCTTGCTCCCGCTGTAATTCTATATATATCAGGAGCTGATCAGCAGGTATCATGGACTCGATGTCTGCCGGCACCCGCCGATCATTCTGCAGAGACACAGAACGGCAATCTGCCTATGTAAACAAGGCAGATCGCCGTTCTGACAGGAGGGAAGGCATGGATCTTGTGTCTCTGCAAAGCAGGGATCCATCTCTTCCCCTAGTAAAAGCACTTTCCAGGCAGACAGGTAACCCTTTGATCGCCCCTGTTAACCCCTTCCCAGTGTCATTAGTATAGTGGCAGTGCATATTTTTTTAGCACTGATCACTGTATTAGTGCCACTGGCTCCCAAAAAAGTGTCAGATAGTGTCCGAATGTCTGCCACAATATCGCAGTCCCGCTATAAGTCGCTAATCGCCACAATTACTAGTAAAATAAATAAAATATCCCATAGTTTGTAGACGCTATCATTTTTGTGCAAACCAATTAAAATACGCTTTGCGATTTTCTTTTACCAAAAAATATGTAGCAGAATACATACTGGCCTAAATTAATGAAGAAGTTCGATATTTTCCAGGTTTTTTTATTAGCTATGTTTTATAGCAGAAATTAAAAAAATAGATTTTTTTATTTCTTCAAAATGTTTGCTCTTTTTTGTTTGTAGCGCAAAAAATAAAAAATGCAGTGGTAATCAAATACCACCAAAAGAAAGCTCTATTTGTGGGGAATAAAGACATACGTTTTATTTGGGCACAGCGTCACACGACAGCGAGATGGTCAGTTAAAGTAACGCAGTGCCGTATCGCAAAAAATGGCCTGGTCATGAAGTGGGATAAATCTTCCGGAGCTGAAGTGGTTAACCAGTTGCCGTCCACCCGCCGCAGCTGCGTAAATCGCCGTAGGTATACGTCAGCTCGTGAACTCGCTTTTGTAGGTGCGCGCCCTCATTGACCAGTGGAGGAGCCAATCAACGATCGTTCCCCGCAGAGACAGAACGGGGATCTGCCTGTGTAAACAAGGCAGATCTCTGTTCTGACAGGGGGGATCACACTGATCCTGTGTTTCTGCTAAGCAGGAAGATGGATCTGTGCGTTTCCCCAGTCACACAGTCCCCCATACAGTTGGAAAACAACTGCAGAGAACACGTTTAACTCCTAGATCGCCCCTGGTGTTAACCCCTTCCCTGCCAGTGTCATTAGTACAATAACAGTGCATATTTTTAGCACTGATTACTGTAATAATGTCACTGGTTCCCAAAAAAGTGTCAAAAAAGTCAGTTAGATGTCAGATCTGTCCACCGCAATATTGCAGTCCCGCTAAAAATTGCAGATTGCCGCCATTACTAATAAAAAAAAAAATTAAAATGCCATAAATATATCCCCTTTTTTGTAGTCGCTATAACTTTTGTGCAAAACAATCAATATACGCTTGTTGCGATTTTTTTTTTTTTTTTTACCAAAAGTATGTAGAAGAATACATATTGGCCTAAACTGATGAAGAAATTTTTTTTTTAATTCTTATTTTTTTTGGATATTTATTATAGCAAAAAGTAAACAATATTGTTCTTTTTCCAAAATTGTCGCTCTTTTTTTGTTTCTAGCGCAAAAAATAAAAACCGCAGAGGTGATCAAATACCACCAAAAGAAAGCTCTATTTGTGGGAAAAAAGGACGTCAATTTTGTTTGGATACAACATCGCACAGTTGTCAGTTAAAGCGACGCAGTGCTAGATTGCAAAAAATGGCCTGGTCATGAAGTGGGGTAACTCTTCTGCAGCTGAACTGGTTAACATGTGAAAAATTTCAAACTTTTCCCTTACAGCCAGTGGTAACAGAAAAAAACACGCCGATTCACATTCTCTTGTTATTATATCTTTATGAATAACAGAAAAAAAAACGTCTAGTTAAACAGTAGCGTGCTCTGGAATGCGTAATCCGAACGTTCAGAAAACTTGGATTTTAGACTCCGGAAAAATGGCCGCCACGTGCGCACGCCTTTCTTCTTGTGTTTTCTGAAGAGAGGAAGCGGACGTACGCGCCGTCATATTTGCAGCGAGCCTATGGAGTGAAGAAGCCAGGTTCAGCGCAGACCAATCAGCTGCATAGGAAAGACTGTTGGGCGGCGCCTGTAGCCGGGCTGAATTTTCCCGCGGTCTCGGAAGCGGAGTGGGCAGTGCAGGCAGCTGGTATTAGGTGACCAGATACTGGCAGCATGGTGAGCGCTCTATCTCTTATGTTCTATTACACGGCGTATTCTCGTATGAGAGGAATAAAACAGTGGAGTCCGTGCTCAGCATGTTCTGGATCCCTCAGACATAAGGGGCGTGTTTAGGAATTGGGTTCTCACCAATGGATGTGTACACAGGAGGACACAGGCCTCCCTCTGGGCACATTCAAGAAAACATGTCTTGTGTCTCCTATACAGGGTGAAGCCACTGGTTCACTCTAAAGTTATTTATTTTTCTGATGTTAATTATATTTTTATATTTATTTTTATTATTTATACAAATTAGTTTCCTGAAGCAAATAAAAATAATATACAGTGGGGGAAATAATGATTTTATCCTCTACAGATTTTGTAAGTTTGCCCACTTACAAAGAAATGAAGGGTCAATAATTATAGGTGTATTTTAACTTCAGCCCCGGAAGAATTGGCTGCTCAATGACCAGAGCACTTTTTGTGATTCGGCACTGTGTCGCGTTAACTGACAATTGCGTGGTCGTGCGACGCCGTACCCAAACAAAATTGACGTCCTTTTTTTTTTTTTTCCCCACAAACAAATAGAGCTTTCTTCTGGTGGTATTTGTTCATCTCTGCGGTTTTTATTTTTTGCGCTATAAACAAAAAGAGAGCGACAATTTTTTAAAAAACACAATATTTTGTACTTTTTGCTATAATAAATATCCCCATTTTTTATTTTTTTTGAAAAAAGCACATTTTTTTTCTTAGTTTAGGCCGATATGTATTCTTCTACATATTGTTGGTAATAAAAATCGCAATAAGCGTATATTGATTGGTTTGCGCAAATGTTATAGCGTCAAAATAGGGATAAGTAGATTTATAGATTTATGGCATTTTTATTATTATTTTTTTTGTGTACGACTAATGGTGGCGATCTGCGATTTTTATCGTGACTATGACATTATGACAGACAGATCGGACACTTTTGACACATTTTTGGGATGATTGACGATTATACAGCGATCAGTACTATAAAAATGCACTGATTACTGTATAAATGTCACTGGCAGGGACGGGGTTAATACTAGGGGGCGATCAAGGGGTTAACTGTATTCCCTGACTGTGTGTTCTAACTGTAGGGTGAGGGGACTGACTATAGGAGATGACAGATCGTGGTTCCTATCTATTAGGAACTCACAATCTGCATCTCCTCACAGGACAGGGATTTGTGTGTTTTACACACACACACACGTCCCTGTTCTGCCTCTCATGCCCACGATCACTCGTGGCCGGCGGTCACGAGCATTGGCATCCCCCGCAGTGCGCGCACCTGCTATCCCGCTTAAAGAAGCCGATGTATAGCTACGACGGCTCGCGGGATCGTGCCGACCTGCCGCAGTATAATAGGATAATTACCACCGCTCTAGGTGATCGGGTTCAAGCTTCCCGTCCTCCGCTGTGTGGATGATTGTGAGAGCCCCAGGTGCCGGCAATTGCTATTCTAATGGTATGTGTGTGATGGAAAAATCTGGACAGCCGCACTCCGGATTGGAAAAGTGAAAAATAAAATCCTCTTTATTGAAAAAGTAATAACATGATTAAAATCCGTACATGGCTTTGTTGGGATAATGCAGCATAACCGCTAACGCGTTTCACGCTCCCATAGAGCGCTTACTCATAGCTGGTTTGTACGAAAGTGATCACCACTTATATACACATAATTTATCTACCACATGACTACATATTGATTATCTGATTTGAAACAGCTGATCGTTAGTCTGTGTGGGATCTTTTTGGCATAGATGTGATTGGATGTGCGTCCTATAGTGGAATCACTAATGAAGACATGAATATATAAATGAAATGTATTCATATTGGCAAATGTCAACATATATAAATAATAAAAAATTCTATTCAAGGTTTTTGAAAAGGTTTTTGTTATTTTTCAAAACCACAATAATGAGATGGGTGCTGGAATTTGACGTTCAAACGTATAAATTATCATACGGATAGGCGCAAGTATGGGCAAACTATGTGAGCTGGTGGCTGCGGTATAATGTAAACGGTGTATAGGATGAGAATTGGAATTGGGTCTATATGCATGTGATAAAAAGATGTGCATCCAACACCACTATCAGTGTCTACAAGAAAAGACTAAATATGTGTGTATGGTGCATAAATATATGCAAAAAATTTTTTAACGACATAAAGATAAAAATAATGATGAAAAGCAATTCTTTATATGTGTGTGTATGTGTATATACATGATGATTTCAACTTTCAAAAAACGTGGTGACATATGTGAATTGGAAGCTGGGCAGAAAACTGGCGTCCTGTCGCAATAATGCGACCAAAAGTCTCCTGGTTTACAGGAGTCTATGTGTGAATAAATGCTTTTGCTTCAATTCCTACATGTGTGAATATTATTCTTTGCAACATATAAAGGATTGTGAAACTTATCACTCTCTGATAACCCCGCCACTCCAGCTTCACAAAAGTGCTCATTTAAAACCTTGCATCACTCCGTATGGGATGCATTAATCCCAATCAGGTAGCAACATTAACGTTGCTGAACGTCTTTCTTTGAAGCAATCACATCTCTCGATGAGTTGTCTTCAAGTGTATGGGCAGAACTATATGAGGTAGATAAAAATGGGACAAAATGCAGTGTTTATGCATCTGTCTCTATTCTTTCTATACATAGTATAATATTGGCAGTGACCATATGACAGGTTCTTCCAATATATGTGTTTATATCAATAGATAAGTAACAATCTCACTAAACCAATTACTATGTGAAATAAACAACTGGTCTACCTCTTTGAAGACCACAGCTCTTAAATCAACTCAAAACACATGGGAACTTTGCAAAGAAGGTAATGAACCATGTACACATGTGGTAAAAAACATTTGTGCAAAGTTAGGCTAGCCATACATTATACAATTCTCCCGTGCAACTCTGGTCTAGATTCACCAAAACCATACAATAGGGGGCCAAACCCAAACATCCAACCTGCATGCAATCAGGCAGGCCCTTCTACCACACAGCTGAAGACAAATCCAAAGAAAATTGAACAAGAAAATTGCATGGTGTATGGCCAGCTTTAGTGTTATGGTCTACCTGCAGCTACCATCAAACAATAATGTTTAATTAGAAACGAGATTCAAGTGACAGTGAATGCAAAAGATATAGTAAATTGTTTCTTTTAAATGAGAACATATATGCATATCACTAGTCATTTGCTCGTATGGATTGGAGTGTGTGTGGCCCAATAAAATGGATCGGTTACTGGGAATATGTGTAAAAAAGGGAACTGATATATTGATATGTGTCCCTATATGTTTTTTTGCTCCATCATCCACCAAAAAAGAATGTGGATGTGTAATCAAGGAAAAGGTTGGGAGGAAAGGGTTACAGATGTATTGCTCGGGGATATAGCTTCAATGTTGTTTTATTCATAGAAATGTGAAACGTCCCACTCAAAGTTTAACCCCCGTGGAATCCTGGTGTCTAACGAGAATATCCAAAGGACTTCTCGTTTGCACAGTAACTGGAATCTGTCACCTCCTCTCACCGGTGTGATGATTTTCTCAATGCCCTGAATAGTTAAACTGGAAGTGTCTTTGTGGTGTGTGTAAACCCAGTGCTTTGATACATTGGTTAAGATCTCCTTCTCAATATTATACAGGTGATCATGTAACCTGTCTCTGAGACGCCGTGTTGTGCGTCCAACATATTGTACCTGGCAACTGGTGCATGTGATAACATATACCACAAATTTGGTGTTACAATTAATAAACACGGGGATCGAGAATTCTTTTTGATTGCTGCATGATTTTATGAGTTGACCCGTTTTAATGTACCTGCAGTAATTACAAGTTTTTATTCCACACTTGAAATTGCCTGTGAAATTGAGCCAATTGGATTTTGTTCGGTTGGTTGAGAACAAACTGGGAGACAGTGAACGTCCCAATGTGGGTGCTCTGCGGGATACAACCTTGATCCCTTTAGAAAGGATGTTACTATATATAGGGTCATTATACAAAACAGGAAGGTGTTTCATGATAATTTTCTTGATTGTATTAAATTCTGAGCTGTATGGAGTAGAAAATACCGGGATTCTAGGGGACATGTCCCTTCTCTGTTGAATGTTTCTAGCTGGTTTTTTCTTTACAAGTGAAGGTCTTGGGATGGATCTTACTGTGTTGAGTGCTTTTTGTATTGATGTTTCTTTATAGCCACGAGCTTTAAACCTGTTTGCCATACTTTTGGCTTCAGCCTCAAAAGCATCAGGAGAGCTACATAGGCGCTTTAACCTTAAACCTTAAAAACTGGCTATATGGAATGCCTCTGATGGTGTGTTTAGGGTGTGCAGAGTCTGCTCTAAGTAGAGTGTTGCCACTGAGGGGTTTTCTGTACAGACTGGATTGAATCGCATCACCGGACCCCACCAGTTGCACATCAAGGAATTCTATGGATCTGGATTGCAGATTTCCTGTAAATTTTAAGTTTAATGAATTGTCATTGAAATATGCCAGCCAGATATCCAAATTAGCTTCTCTATCTGATGTAATAAATAACAGGTCGTCTATAAAGCGACAGAAAAAGACCGTATCTTTGCGGCGGGGACTATTTGGTCCAAAGATGCGGGACCTCTCCCACCAGCCCATATAAATATTGGCCAGTGAGGGGGAAAATTTGGCTCCCATAGAGGCCCCGCATTTCTGGAGAAAATAGTCCCCATCAAACATAAAAAAAAAAAAAAAAGATCCCACACAGACTAACGATCGGCTGTTTAACCACTTCAAAACCAGCCTCGTTTTGGATTTTAGGTGTTTAAGAGTTTAAAACAGGTTTTTTTGCTAGAAAATTACTTAGAACCCCCAAACATTATATATTGTTTTTTTTCTAACACCCTAGAGAATAAAATAGCGGTCATTGCAATACTTTTTTTTGCACCGTATTTGCGCAGCGGTCTTCTAAGCGCACTTTTTTTGGAAAAAATTCACTTTTTTGAAAAAAAAAATAAGACAACAGTAAAGTTAGCCCAATTTTTTTTTATATTGTGAAATATAATGTTACGCCAAGTAAATTGATATCCATCATGTCACGCTTTAAAATTGCGCCCGCTCGTGGAATGGCGTCAAACTTTTACCCTTAAAAATCTCCATAGGCGACGTTTAAAAAATTCTACAGATTGCAGGTTTTGCGTTACAGAGGAGGTCTAGGGCTAGAATTATTGCTCTCACTCTACCGGTCGCGGCGATACCTCACATGTGTGGTTTGACCACCGTTTTCATATGCGGGCGCTACTCACGTATGCGTTCGCTTCTGCGCGCGAGCTCGTCGGGACAGGGCGCTTTAAAATTTTTTTTTTTTTTTTTTTTTAATTATTTATTTTACTTTATTTTATTTATTTTTTCACTGTTTTTTTTTTAAAAAAAATTTGGATCACTTTTATTCCTATTACAAGGAATGTAAACATCCCTTGTAATAGAAAAAAGCATGACAGGTCCTCTTAAATATGAGATCTGGGGTCAAAAAGTCCTCAGATCTCATATTTAGACTATAATGCAAAAAAAAAAAAAAAAAAAAAAAAGTCGTTTAAAAAAATGACACAAAATAAATTGTGCCTTTAAGAGAAGTGGGCGGAGCCGTCGTAATGACGTCGCTCCGGCCGTCACATGGTATAGAGACGGGTGGGGGCCATCTTGGCCTCACTCGTCTCAGTACCTCAGCTGTGAAAAGACCCGATCGCCTCCGCCGTTACCGACGGCTCCGGTAAGCGGCGGAGGGTGCGGGAGAGCGGCGGGAGGGGGGGTGGCACCTCTCCCGCCGCCGATAACGGTGATCTCGCGGCGAACCCGCCGCATAGACCACCGTTATCGTGTGCAGAATCGCCGGCCCTAAAGATGGATACCTCGGTTGTGGCAGCAGCTGCTGCCGTTACCGAGATATCCATCTTTAAAAAACAGGACGTCAATATACAGTGGGCGGTCGGGAGGTGGTTAAAATCAGATAATCAATATGTAGTCATGTGGTAGATAAATTATGTGTATATAAGTGGTGATCACTTTCGTACAAACCAGCTATGAGTAAGCGCTCTATGGGAGCGTGAAACGCGTTAGCGGTTATGCTGCATTATCCCAACAAAGCCATGTACGGATTTTAATCATGTTATTACTTTTTCAATAAAGAGGATTTTATTTTTCACTTTTCCAATCCGGAGTGCGGCTGTCCAGATTTTTCCATCACACACCTGCCGCAGTATAATGATGGCGGCTGGTCGGCAAGTGGTTAAATGATAGAGACGGAATATCAACCAAAAATCCAAAAAAAAAAACACATGATACAAATGTTATAAATTAGGGTTGCAGTTCAGTGAGTAAAATAAGTATTTGATCCCTTACCAACCAACAATAATTCTGGCTCCCACAGACTGGCTACAGTATGTGCTCATGTGGTACACAGATTAGTCTTTTCAATTTAACCACTTGAGCCCCGGACCATTATGCTGCCTAAGGACCAGAGGTCTTTTTCCAATTTGGCACTGCGTCGCTTTAACTGCTACTTCCAAAATGGGGTCATTTGGGGGGGTTTTGTGCCACCTGGGCATTCCATGGCCTCCGAAACTGTGATAGGCAGTGTAGAGTGAAATCAAAAATTTTCACCCTTAGAAATCCTGAAGGCAGTGATTGGTTTTCGGGGTCCCGTACACGGCTAGGCTCCCAAAAAGTCCCACACATGTGGTATCCCCGTACTCAGGAGAAGCAATAGAATGTATTTTGGGGTGTAATTTCACATATTTCCATGGCATGTTTGAGCAATATATCATTTAGTGACAATTTTGTGCAAAAAAAAAAAAAAATTTGTCTCTTTCCCGCAACTTGTGTCGCAATATAAAATATTCCATGGACTCGACATGCCTCTCAGCAAATAGCTTGGGGTGTCTACTTTCCAAAATGGGGTCATTTGGGGGGGTTTTGAACTGTCCTGGCATTTTATGCACAACATTTAGAAGCTTATGTCACACATCACCCACTCTTCTAACCACTTGAAGACAAAGCCCTTTCTGACACTTATTGTTTACATGAAAAAGTTATTTTTTTTTTTTGCAAGAAAATTACTTTGAACCCCCAAACATTATATATTTTTTTAAAGCAAATGCCCTACAGATTAAAATGGTGGGTGTTTCATTTTTTTTTTTCACACAGTATTTGCGCAGCGATTTTTCAAACGCATTTTTTGGGGAAAAAACACACTTTTTTAAATTTTAATGCACTAAAACACACTATATTGCCCAAATGTTTGATGAGATAAAAAAGATGATCTTAGGCCGAGTACATGGATACCAAACATGACATGCTTTACAATTGCGCACAAACGTGCAGTGGCAACAAAATAAATACATTTTTAAAAGCCTTTAAAAGCCTTTACAGGTTACCACTTTAGATTTACAGAGGAGGTCTACTGCAAAAATTACTGCCCTCGATCTGACCTGACCGGTGATACCTCACATGCCTGGTGCAATTGCTGTTTACGTTTGACGACAGACCGCCGCTTGCGTTCGCCGTAGCGCGAGAGCAGGGGGCGACAGGGGTGCTTTTTTTTTTTTTTTTTTTTTCTTTATTATTTTTTTGCTTTTTTTATCTTATTTTTAAACTGTTCCTTTCATTTTTTTTTTTTTTTTTTTTTAATCATTTTTATTGTTATCTCGGGGAATGTAAATATCCCCTATGATAGCAATAGGTAGTGACAGGTACTCTTTTTTTTTTTTGAAAAAATTGGAGTCTATTAGACCCTAGATCTCTCCTCTGCCCTCAAAGCATCTGACCACACCAAGATCGGTGTGATAAAATGCTTCCCCAATTTCCCAATGGCGCTATTTACATCCGGCGAAATCTAAGTCATAAAATGCTCGTAGCTTCCGGTTTCTTAGGCCATAGAGATGTTAGGAGCCACTCTGGTCTCTGATCAGCTCTATGGTCAGCTGGCTGAATCACCGGCTGCATTTTCAGGTTCCCTGTTGAGACAGGAGAGCCAGAGAAAAACACGGAAGACGGTGGGGGGGGGGGCATTCCCTCCCACGGCTTGTAAAAGCAGTCTAGAGGCTAAGTAGCTGCTAGGATTGCTTTTACATGAAAGCCGACCGCTGGCTGAAAAGAATGATACCAAGATGATACCTAAACCTGCAGGCATCATTCTGGTATAACCTCTCAAAGTTGTGAATGGCGTACCTGAAGACAAAAAAATGGTTAACAATAAAGCACAGTAAACGGTAAAGTATAAAAAATTGCATACCTGAAAAGCAAACATGATAAAACATAATAACAATAAAACATTGCAGAATAGAATACAGTAAAAAAGAGCAGAACAATAGAGAGAATAGAGAGAGAGAGAACAATAAAACGACGACAATTTTTTTTTATTTTATATATATTTTTTTTATTTTTTTTTTTTACACTTTTTTTTTTGTAACTAACTTTTATAACTGTAACCGGTTCCAGGTTCGGGTCTCTCAAAATGCGATGGCATCTTGGGAGACCCTGTGAAAGTGTGCCTAGTCTGTGGAATGCTGTACCCTACGCTAATACTCAACTAGTGTATAGTAGCGTTCAAAACATTCACCAATGCAAAGACCAGGATTGTCAGGACAGGAGGGACAATAATAGCGGGTGTCACGCCTATATCCGCGCTTGCTGCAGACACAACATCTTTTTTGGGGGGGTTCGTTGGGTAGGGGTACTCGGGAGGACATAAAGAAAATGCCTCTCATGCAGCCGACTGCATTTGGTTGGGATGTGAATGGGGGAAGTACGGGCGCTGCAGAAGCGGTGGGTTCCCAATTAGGATTGGCGAATGCAGCAGGAAGGGCACTATGGGCACGACAGGCCTGTGTTTGTCTTTTTGGTGGCAGCGGGACACTACTTGTGCTTGCCACCTCACCAGCTTGAACTGCACTTATGGGACTCGCCACGTCACCAAGTGTTACTGCAGTGCTGGTTTGACTACGACCGGGGTGTACTAGGCCGCTGGTGCTTGCCAGTTCACCAAAACGCTACCAAAAAAACTGTTAGCGATCGCAGGGATCAGGCCTGACTCTGCGAACGCTGCAGTTATGCGTTTAGTCTTTTGTAAGTGCAAAACGCAGGTGCTAGCAGGTATCTGTGCTGATCCCGCTAACACTGCGTTTTTGGGAACCCTAAACTGCTGGGGACGCTAGTATAGATCTGATCGGATCAGATATTGATCCGTACAGATACTATACCACTAAGGGAGGCGTATGCTGCGTGCGTGGGTGTTAGCGGTACTGGCGCTAACCTGACGCTGCCTGGGGCTGGTGCTTGCCAGTTCACCAAAATACTACCAAAAAAACTGTTAGCGATCGCAGGGATCAGGCCTGACTCTGCGAACGCTGCAGTTATGCATTTAGTGTTTTGTAAGTGACAGTGATCGATCGATACTGCACTTGGGTGGGCTGGGCGGAGGGGCAAAACGCAGGTGCTAGCAGGTATCTGGGCTGATCCCGCTAACACTGCGTTTTTGGGAACCCTAAACTGCTGGGGACGCTAGTATAGATCTGATCGGATCAGATATTGATCCGTTCAGATACTATGCCACTAAGGGAGGCATATGCTGCGTGCGTGGGTGTTAGCGGTACTGGCGCTAATCCGACGCTGCCTGGGGCGACGCATATCACCGCCGGGCGATCAGGGGGCTAAACCTTTATTCGGTAATAAACGGCGGGTGCCCTGACACTATAAAAAATAAACAAACTAACCAGCGTCACCCGTAACACTTATACGGTGATCAGTGGTGAAAGGGTTAACTAGGGGGCCATCAAGGGGTTAAAACATTTATTCGGTAGTATATGGGAGTCCCTGTCGCTATAAAACGCTGACGGCGAACCTAAATATTTACGTCCCTAACTAGCGTCACCAGCGACACTAATACAGCGATCAGAAAAATGATCGCTTAGTGACACTGGTGACAGGGGGTGATCAAGGGGTTAAAACTTTATTAGGGGGGTTAGAGGGGTATCCTAGACCTAAAGGGGGGTAATACTCACTGTCCCAACACTGTAACTGTCACAAACTGACACCATGCAGTAATCAGAAAAAAAAACTGCTGGTGTCAGTTTGTGACAGGGGGGGGGGGGGTGATCGGGGGGCGATCGGGGGGGGGGGGATCGGGGTGTTTTGTGTGCCTGGCATGTTCTACTGTGTGTGTGTGTAGTGTTGTGCACTCACATACCTGTCTTCTCTGCTCGGGCCGGAACGGAAATTACCGAGCCGAGGAGAGATGACATCATTTCCTTTGCTGCTGTTTAAAATACAGCAGCAAAGGAATGATTCGATTGGCCGGCGGCGATCGCGAGGGGGGGGGCCACGAATGGATGGCCTCCCCCTGACCTCCGATCGCCGTGGGACAAAAGACGACTGCCTCGGGCATCGGGGGGGTCCGATCGGACCCCCCACCCGCGGAAGGCAAATCACGTACATGTACGTGATTTTGCCTGTCCGTGCCACCTTGCCGACGTACATCGGCGTGAGGCGGTCGTCAAGTGGTTAAGAAGGTGCTTCTAAAGACCAGCTTTCATCCATTCAAACCTTACCATCATGGGCAAGACCAAAGAGCTGTCAAAGGACATCAGGGACAAGATTGTAGACCTACATAAGGCTGGGATGGGCTACACCATCAGCAAGAAGCTTGGTGAGAAGGAGACAACTGTTGGAGTGATCTTTCGCAAATAGAAGAAATACAAAATAACCATCAATCGCCCTCAGTCCAGAGCTAGATGCAAGATTTTGCCTCATGGAGTAAGGATGATCTTGAGAAAAGTGAGGGATTAGTCCATAACTACACAGGAGGAGCTTGTGAATGATCTCAAGGCAGTCGAGACCACAGTCACCAAACAAACCATTGGTAACACAATACGCCGCCATGGATTGAAATCCTGCAGTACCTGCAAGGTCTCCCTCCTCAAGAAGGCACATGTACAGGCCCGTCTGAAGTTTGTCAGTGAATATCTAAATGATTCAGATTGGGAGAATTTGCTGTGGTCAGATGAGACCAAAATTGAGCTCTTTGGCATTAACTTGACTTGCCGTGTTTAGAGGGAAAAAAATGCTGACCATGACCCTAACACATCCCTACAGTCAAGCATGGAGGTGGAAACATTATGCTTTGGGGTTGTTTCTTTGCTAAGGGTACAGGCCGACTTTGCCACATTGAGGGTCTAATGGACAGGGCCATGTATTGTAAAATCTTGGATGAGAACCTTCTTCCCTCAGCCAGAACACTGAAGATGGGTCTTCCAGCATGACAATGACCCAAAACACCACCAAGGCAACAAAGGAGTGGCTCAAGAAGAAGCATGTTAAGGTCATGGAGTGGCCCAACCAGTCTCCGGACCTTAATCCTATAGAAAATGTATGGAGGGAGCTGAAACTTCAAGTTGCCAAGAAACCTTAAAGCGTTTGTTAACCCCCCCCAAAAAATGGATCATGCTCCTTTAAAGCATGTTATATGACACAGTGCTTGTCCTGTGTCATTTGACCCCCTGTAATACCTAAAAAAAAAAACAAAAAAAAAAAACCTGGCTGATCCTGCCAGTTTCTACCCTCCCCCTCTGTATACTGACAACGGTGTATCATGGCTGCTGAGCCTGACACCGTGGTCAGTTTACGTGCCACTGTCATCCGCAGCCTGCTATCTGCAGCTCTTCTCTCTGCTCCTGTGTCCTCCTCCCCTTCACCTCTGTCTATCTGCTTGTGACAGTGCTGCCCCTCCTGCTCTCATAACACTAACCTGTATACACCATCAGCACTGCCTCCTATTGCAGTGTCCCCCTCTGTGAATGATTTAAAAATATAAATGCTGTGAATACCTCATTTAAGAGCTGCGCTTGCGATCACATGACCAGCCAGCTCTCTCCTCCTCACTTTCCGACTGACGTCAGCAGGGAAATCTCAGCCCCGCCCACTGCATCTCTCAGAGCAGGAAAGGAGAAAGCTGGCTGGTCATGTGATTGCAATCTTGGCTGTGAAATGAGGTATTTGCAGCATTTATTTTTATAAATCGTACACAGAGGGGGACACTGCAATAGGAGGCAGTGCTGATGGCGTATACAGGTTAGAGTGGTTTAACAACCACTTTAAGGATTTGGAGAAGATCTGTAAAGAAGAGTGGACCAAAATCCCTCCTGAGATGTGTGCAAACCTGGTAACCAACTACAAGAAACATCTTAACTCTGTTCTTGCCAACAAGGGTTTCTCCACCAAGTACTAAGTCATGTTTTGCTTGGAGATCAAATACTCATTTTACTCACTGAACTGCAATTCCATTTATAACATTTGTATCATGTTTTTTTCTGGAAGGAAGCTTCGAGGAGGAAATTGAAAAAAAAAAAATCAAACGCATATGAGTCATTTTATTTATATCTGATTTAGGGAGAACAATTTTGACTGAAGTAATATTAAAGCTTCATCTTTTTTGTGTTTTAATAAAATAAAAAACATTATACTTGCCTGCTTCGTACACTGGTTCTGCACAGAGGAGCCCTGGCCCTCCTCTTCTCAGGTCCCCTGCAGGGGGTCCTTCTCTTTGGCAAGTGCCTCAAAAGAAAACAAAAGGGTGAACTGCTCCGGGTGGTGTACTGAAGAAAATGCCCTACTCAAAGTGGAAGCCAGGTGCAGGCTTAGCACGAGCAATATTGAAGAAATGGATTCTGGACAGCCGCACTCCGATAAAAGCCTTTATTGCAATGAGTAGTCAACGTTAGGGCTGGGAAAAAAATCGATTTAAATCTTGAATCGAGTTGAGAGGTCAAATCGATTCAAAATTTAAGCAAATCGTTTTTTTAGATTTTTTTTTTTTCACAGCGCCGGTCCCGAGGCGCTGCGGGCATGAGTTTTCAGGACGCCGCGGACTAGGCCGAAGCCGCTGCCTCGCCGAAAAACTCATGCCCGCAGCGCCTCCGGACCGGCGCGGACACCGCGCCGGGCCTGAAGAGCTGCGGGCAAGGAGTTTTTAGGTGAGGCCACGGCCTCGGCCTAGTCCGCGAGGCCGGACGCCGCGGACTAGGCCGAAGCCGCGGCCTCGCCTTAAAGCTCATGCTCGCAGCGCCTCGGGACCGGCGCGGTTTCCAAAAAAAAACTCGATTCGAATCGTGAATCAAGTTTTTTTTTAAGAGAATGTCCCAGCCCTAGTCAATGTTCATGTGACAACAGAAGCAGGACAAACAGCTGATGTTTCACAACATCATTGTTGCTTAAACATAGCATGACTAAGCAACAATGATGTGAAACGCGTCATTGGTTTTTCCTGCGCCTGTTGTCACATGAATGTTGACTATTTATTACAATAAAGGCTTTTATCGGAGTGCGGCTGTCCAGAATCAATTTCTTCAGTATGCCTCAAAAGAATGCCACTTTCTATTGACACAGACAGGTTGGCTCAGCAACGCCCCCCACTCCGTCACAAGATTTGATTGCCACAGCGGGAACCAATGGCTCTTGCTGCTATCATTCTGCCAAGTGAGGAGGGGAGAGAACTGCATAGAATGCATTAAGGTTAAAAAAACTTTAGGCTTTAGAACCATTTAATGCCTTGCCCCAGCAGCACATACCTTCCATTCATAACCTGCCACCCTGTACTGCCATTGGGAGCAGCAGAACGTCCAGTATAAGCTATGAGTGGCTGGAGTTGAAGGTTAGGTAAGGCTATGGGCTCCTGTATGACAGCACTGATTGGCTGCCACTTACAGTGAGGCTCCGTTCACTCTAAACATGACAATGTAAATCACGTTATTCTCTATGGTGCCTGCTCCCATCAATGCTATGCAATGCAGCGCAATTTTTTTAAAAAGGTGCAGGTACTACTTTTGGTGCAGCGGTGCATTTTTGGTCCTATTAACTTCAATGGGAGCGCATGAAAAATTCTGTACGAGTGTTTTTGGTAGGGTTTTGTGTTTTACCTCTTCATGCCGTCTGTACGCATATATGTGGCCTCTCGGTGTGTGGGCCTTAATGCAGAGCGGAAAGCTTGTGATCTCTAATTGCAATCAGGAGCTTTCTGTTCATGTGACCGCTGTGACAGCCAATCACGGCGGTCACATGATCAGAAACCACGGCCCGCCTCCCGGCACCAGAAACCTCTTAAAGGTTCGGGAGGCGCCAGTGTTAAGTCGTTAACAACCAGTCTCTTCCGCTTACAAAAAAAAAATGTATTAATCATTAAAAATATGCATAAAATCGCAAAAACACACTGAAAAATGCATGTTTATGCAGCAGCACTAGTATAAAACCTAGGCTTAGTCACATGCTTCCCTGTAACCAGGAGTACGATTGGAGAAATTTAGCAAGCAAATTTGTGACACTTAGCTGCAGATCAGACCACTAATACTTTACCAAAGTCCATGCAACAGTTCATTAGCAAGACCTGTACAGAGACTAATGTCAAAGCTGCCTTTGCTGACCTTTCTTAAAGTGTAAAGACTTGTTTTTACCTTAATGCATTCTCTGTATTAGGCCTCATGCACACAAGACGCTGTTAAACTCGCGTTCAGAGGCAGTTGGACACTTTTTTTCAGCTGCCCCTGAACCCATTCAATGTTATCCTATGTGTCCATGTACACAGTCTCGTTTTTTGGCGTTTTTAGGCAGTTGCGTTTAACCTCGTTTTTCCAGAAGCAAAAAAATCGGTGAAGACACAAAAGTTTTCCACGTTTCAGACGCCAAACGCAGCTAAACGCCGGTACCGTGTTTAGCCGCGTTTGCGTTTATAAGTGTTTTTAAAGGAACATTTTGTGACCCGAATTTGGGGCCCTATATCTCGGGGCCACTTGGTGCTAGGAACCCCACATTTGGTGTGCTAACACAGTTGGACTAGCACTATAACATATCCAAATTTGGAGTTCCTAGCACCAAGTGGCCCCAAGACATGGGGCCCCAAATTCAGGTTGTAAAATGTCATTTTCTGCTGCAGAAGTGCTTGACATTTTGCGACCCGACTTTGGGGCCCTGTATCTCGGGGTCACTTGGTGCTAGGAACCCCAAATTTGGATATGTTGTAGTGCTTGTTATACTGTATTAGCACACCAGAGATACAGGGCCCCAAAGTTGGGTCGCAAAATGTCATTCTCTGCTCACGCTTCTAGACGCAAACGCGGTAAAACGCGGCTAAACACGGCAAAATGGGCGTTTCTAAACGCCGGTTTCAGCTTTTAAAAACGCGTTCAGCAGAGTTTGCACCGGCGTCTCGTGTGCATGAGGCCTTAGGCTTCATGTACACTGCTGCTGGTAAACGGACATTTAGGTGCAGTTGGGCATTTTTTTCAACTGCTCCTGAACTCTCCTCTGTTATCTTATCAGTACATGTACACAGGGTCGTTTATAGTCCTTTCTAGGCAGTTGAGTTTAGAGGCTTTTTTTGGAACCCAAAAAAAAATGCGTTCAGAAGCTGTGTTTAGAGGCATTTCAAGCGCAAACGCGGCTACCCGCATTAGGCGCGTTTTAGTCTAGAAGTGTTTTTAAAGGGAAACATTTTATTTATTACTTTTGAGCCTGGAAAATGCTAAAAAATCACCAAAAACTCAATTATCACTGCCTGCAAGCTTGATATACCATGTGATATTCCCCTCATCAGCCAGTTATGCTGTACAATACACAACTTGCATTACTTGACGAAGTTGAGAGTCACCAACAGACTTTCCTCTGGTGGCACGCTTTCCTCATGTTGGTGTCCATGCGAACTAGACGGGGTCTAACCTTTTCCAAGAGAATGTGAAAGGTGGCAATTGACATGCGTGTAAAATTTAAAAAAAATTTCTGGGTAATTACGCAACTGAAGATACATATTAGAAAAGTATCCTGTGGACATGCGTTGAGCCATCAATGGATGTGTCCAGTAGCAAAGAACTCTGGTCCTCTCACGCAGTTTTCTACGTCTTTGGAGCCTCAGCAAAAGCAACATCAGGAGCATTTCCTCACACATGCTCATCATGGGATCCATATTAACAAACCAGCCAAACAATAACAGCTAGCTACAAGCACACTGCTTTCTCAGCTGTTACTCACACTATTCTTTCACAGAATGGCTGAAATAGTTAATAAATACTTGTTTTTAGTGCGTTATAATCATTTGGGAGGGTCTTCTGAGGTTATCTTTAGTAAACGCTTCTGAACGCAAACGTGGCTTGTAAACGCTGCTAAACAGATGTTTTTAAACATGGATTACTAACTGTGATGTTCCAGCGTTCAGGAGAAGTGGAGAAACGACCTGTGTACATGAAGCCGGTGCACAGAATTGCCGTCTCTAAAAGATGATACCTGAATGATGCCTTAATGCAGGGCTTGACAAATTTGCTTGGAATCTAGGAGCCAGCTAAAAAAGTTAGGAGCCAGGTTTTTTTTTTTTTTTTTTAAAACGACCGACAAAGCTTTATTTTCAATATAAAAATTAACCAATCTTTAATTTACACAGAGACGACTAGAACGAATGTGACTGCTTTTATTTCCTGCCATGCAGGGACATAGGACCGCCATATTCCTGCTAAGGATCCAATCAGGTCCGCCTGAAAAACGTACAGGCGAACCTGATCAGACAGCCCGTGTGAAAGGGGCCAAGCAGGGAGATGACAAATAATAAATTCATTTTAATTAACCACTTCCTTCCCGCAGGACGACTATATACGTCCTATCTTTGAAGAGAAATACCGTTGTTATGGTAGCAGCTAGCTACCATAACCCTGGTATCTTCTTCAAGAGCCGGCGGTTCTCTTTCAGATAAAAGTGGTCTCTGCAGCAGATTCGCAGCAAGATCACTTTTATCGGCGGCAGGAGAGGGCCCCCCTACCGCCGCGCTCCGGTGCCCTTCACCGCTTACCGTCGGTAACGGCGGAGGCGATCCGGATCTGTCCCTGGCCTGACATGGAGACTAGTGAGAGGAAGATGGGGCCCCCCCACCCTTCTCCAAGTCATTGCAGGGCGGAAGCGACGTCAAATCGTCACTTCCACCCATAGCTCTTAAAGGGACATTTTATTTATTTTTTTTCAAATGACAATTTTTTTTTTTTTTTAATGCATTTTAGTGCAAATATGAGATCTGGGGTCTTTTTGACCCCAGATCTCATATTTAAGAGGTCCTGTCATGCTTTTTTTTCTATTACAAGGGATTTTTACATTCCTTGTAATAGGAATAAAAGTGACTTTTTTTTTTTTTTAAAGAACGGTGAAAAAAAAAAGTTAAAATAAATAAGAATTTTTTTTTTTTAAATGTGCCCCATCCCTTGTAATAGAAATAAAAGTGACACAATTTTATTTATTTTTTTAAAACAGTGTAAAATATATAAGAAAAAAATATTTTTTTTAAACGCGCCCCGTCCCGCCGAGCTCGCTTGCAGAGCCAGCTGTGCCCCCCCAGGCGCCAGGTCGCTAATTCTAGTCGCAAATGCGACCTGGCCCCGGGGTTTGTCGAGCCCTGCCTTAATGTAAAAAAACCTTCTGTGCGCAGCTCCCCCCCAGCTCCTTTGTACTTCCCTGAGCCAAATTTCGATCCAGCACTGTGCACAAAAGCAAAGCTGTTTCTCTCTGCTCTCTCCCTTCTACTCATGGGCTCAGAGACAGCAGAAGGAGCTTTTGAATGTTGTTGCGGTCAATCACAGCCAGTGAGCAGAGAGGAGGGGTAAAGCTGAGCAATGGACACACAGAGCGCAGCTTAGGATCAAGCCCACACGAGTGCCCCGATAGCAAGCGGCTTGGTATGGGGGCACTTGGTGGGGGGGACCCAAGAAGAGGAGGAACTGGGCTACTTTGTGCAAAACCATTGCATGGAGCAGGTAAGTAAAAGATGTTTGTTATTTAAAAAAACAAAAAAAATCTAAACTTTAATATTGAAATTTGCCTGGCTGTTATACCAACCCACCAAGCTACCAATTTACTCCCTTGTTGCTCACCTCGACTATTGCAATTCCTTGCCTATTGGTCTACCTCTACAGAGACTATCCTCCCTTCAGACTATCATGACTGCTTCTGCCAGACTCAGTGAGGTTGATTTACTAAAACTAGAGTGCAAAATCTGCAACTTTTTATTTTTTTCCCACATTTTCAGTAACTGCATAACCTGAACCATGACATAGCTGAGGTTTGGACTTTGATAGGTTTGACGCTTAGCACTTTGTCCAGACTTGGCAGTAGGAAAGATAGGAACTCCTAAATCTATACAAAAAGGATGTACTTTCTTCCCAGACGCTGCCATATGTATTATTGTTTTTCCTTTTTAACCACTTAAGGGCCGAGCCTCTTTCTGAGATTTGTTGTTTAAAACCGTTTTTTTGCTATAAAATTGCTTAGAACCCCCAAACATTATACATTTTTTTCTCTAACACCCTAGAGCATAAAATGGCAGTTGTTGCAATACTTTCTGTCACCCTGTTTTTGCGCAGCGGTCTTACAAGCACAATTTTTGGAAAAAATACACTTTTTTGAATTAAAAAATAAGACAACAGTAAAGTTTGCCCAATTTTTTTTTTTTTTATGTGGTGAAAGATAATGTTACGCCGAGTAAATTGATACCCAACATGTCCCGTTTCAAAATTGTGCCTGCTCGTGGAATGGCGACAAACTTTTACCCTTAAAAATCTCCATAGGCAATGTTTAAAAAATTCTACCTGTTGCATGTTTTGTGTTACAGAGGAGGTCTAGTGCTAGAATTATTGCTCTCGCTCTACCGATCACGGCAATACCTCACATGTGTGGTTTGAACACCGTTTTCATATGTGTTTCTTATTTATTTTTATCTTTTTTTTTATTTATTTTTTTTACACTGTTTTAAAAAAAAAAAAGTCACTTTTATTCCTATTACAAGGAATGTAAACAATAATAACCCTTTAAGAGCTGTGGGCGGAAGTGACGTTTTGACATCGCTTCTGCCCAGCAATTGTATGGAGACGGGTGGGGGCCATCTTCCCCTCACTCGTCTCCATACCTGACAGGAGACAACACGCGATCGCCTCCGCCGCTGCCGACAGCTTCAGTAAGCGGCGGATGGCACGGGATCGCGGCGGGAGGGGAGAGGCCCTCTCTCGACACCGATAAAAGTAATCTTGCGGCGAATCCGCCACAGAGACCCTTTTTATCTTGTAGCGGACCACCCGCTGAAGAAGAGGATACCGGGGTTATGGCAGCTACTTGCTGCCATAACAACGATATCCTCCTTCAAACAGCCAATGTAAAACTGCAGCGGGCGGTCCGTAAGTGGTTAAAAAGCTGAATTAGCACTGAACTGTTATATATTGCTTTTGGGGTCTAAAGACTTAGTAAAGTATAGTGTATGTGGGCATTTGTGATGTGTTTGCCATAACTTTTATGGAGGAATAAAAAGCATAAAACCTTTCCATCTCTTCAACTAGCTTAATTCAAGCTCTTGGGCCTTAATTCACTTCATTGGCCAGAATAAATAATTTATCTGGCCATTGAAATTAAATAATGCTCAAGCACTAAACGCGCCTAGCATTTATACACGTTTAGAAGCTTTTAGTATCGGCAAGTGTTTTTTTCTGCTCAAACTCTGCTGCTCCTGGACGCACTGGCAGTGGGTTTTTTTTTCCCTGCCTCAAAAAGCCTAAGGGGTTGCTTTAGAGCCCTTGCACACTGGGGCGGTTTGCAGGCGCTATTGCGCTAATAATAGCGCCTGCAAACCGCCCAGAAAGTGCCGCTCCTTGCATTCCAGTGTGAAAGCCCCGAGGGCTTGCACACTGGAGCGATGCGCTGGCAGGAAGGTAAAAAAAGTCCTGCTAGCCGCATCTTCGGAGCGGTGAAGGAGCGGAGTGTATACCGCTCCTTTACCGCTCCTGCCCATTGAAATCAATGGGACGGCGCGGCTATACCGCCGGCAATGCGCCTCTGCAGAGGCGCTTTGCGGTGGTATTTAACCCCTTCTCGGCCGCTAGCGGGGGGTAAAACCGCCCCGCTAGCGGCCGCATACCGGCGGTAAAACGCCGCTAATAATGGTGGCGTTTTACCGCCGACGCCGCCCCCCGCCCCAGTGTGCAAGGGCTCTAACTAAAACAAGTGTACTCAGAATCTGCTGCAGTTGTGCATGGTAGCCAATCAGTTTCTAACTTCAGCTTGTTCAATTAAGTTTTGGTAATAAAACCTGGAAGCTGATTAATTTATTTGCAGAGTTGCACCAGCTTTAGTAAATAACCCCCTATGTGTGCATGGACACTTAGGCTAGCATGTAAGGGAGTTTAGAGGCAGGAAAAAAACTCTAAACACTCCTAGGATTAGCTTTAAAAATGTTCAGTGTGCATGAGGCCTTAATGGGTGATGAAATACACATAACCAATGCATCTGCTAAAGGAAGATTATTGTTTGATGTGAATTTTTTGCTTTTAATAGCAGCAATGATCTTTGTCCTTGGCCTTGTTATGAGTTTAGTGGCTCCGAAAGTCTTCTCTGCTACCATGAATCAGTTTGCTTTATGAGGGACATAACATATTTACGGATTACAACTTTGGTATTGCTTTGATATGATGCGCAGAGTGAGAGACAATATTGAGTTGTACGTGCAAATAAAAAATTATCACGTTGCTCAACTTTTGTTATAAGTACATTAAAGAGGTTGTGAACCCTAAAAAATAAAAATAAAAAATAAAAATAACCTGTAAGACAAAGGCATAATAAGCTAGTATGCATCGCATACTAGCTCATTATGAAATACTTTAGAACGAAGCTGTTGCAGCGTCGCCCGCACACTGCTGAGACGGCTGACATTTTCCCCGGAGTTTCTTCCGAGTTTACGGGCTCCGGCACTGTGATTTGGCCGGAGCCACAATGACATCACACCCGCACCGGTCGCGGCACAGGGCCCTGAATAAACGGCACGATCGGACGTTCCTCCAGTGCACATGCGCCGATGACGGCGGCAGAGTATATAGTAGTTATTTCCTAAACGGTGCAAGTTTAGTAGATATTTACAGTACCTACAGGTAAGCCTTATTATAGGCTTACCTGTAGGTACAATTATACAGGAAGACTTTACTTCCTCTTTAATACAGCTACAATCCCCTTACAGCTTTGGCAAATAACAGTTCAATTTATCTCGTAGTGTCTGTTACCGCAATGATCTCTTTCTGGATTCTCATGAGATCTTTGGCAAGAAAAAGTAGTGACATTTGCTTGCAAACATTTAAATGTGAATGGCTAAGAAAATGATTTGTGGCTTGTAGGTTCTAAAGAGCAATGCCAGAAATTGTTAAGATATAAGTGAGCAGTTAGCTAGGTATTTAAAAATCAACCTACTTGAAACTAACGCTTTTTGATGGGCCTATTTGGGGAGGGACCTATTCCATCAGGGCAAGCAAAGCTGCTGACATAAGATAAGCAGAAGGATAATTGTGTAAGTCAAAAGTTAAGTAAAGATGAGGAAGCAAAATAACTACCTGCACTGGGCTCAGTATAGAATGTGGCACTACCTAAGGCAGGGGTGCCCGACCTTTTGAAGAGTGAGGCCACTTAAGCGACTTGGTAACTGGTGGCGGGCCACAATGAGCGGAGCAGGCGGATTACAGATCCGTGTCCACTTTGCATATGCAGAACAGACACAGCCCGCTCTACTCTATTGGCCCTCTGATCTGATCCACCCAGATCCCCTTCTGTTTTTTTTTTCAGTGGATCCGTTTTCAGGTAGGCAGATGTAAGTGGACACAAGGCGGCTGCTTCATAGAGGTGAATGGAGGGTCTGATTGGGTCCACTTGTCCGTTTTTTAGTGAGACCCAATCAGACCAATAATGTGAAAGGGCCCTAAGGCTGCTTTCACATTTATGCGCTGCGGTTTACCCGCACCGCGGGTGCAGAGCAGTGCACCTGTGGCTTTTCCTGAGGGTTAGCTGCACTTTGCCATAGACTTCTTGTCTATCCTGCAGGTGTGGTGCACTTTCAGAAAGAGCACCAATCCCGCAGGTGATAGCAGAAGTCTATGGCTCAGTGCAGGTAACCCGCAGGTGCACTGCGCTGCAACTGCAGATCGTTTTGAAAGAAGGCCAGTAACCACTGCAGAACAGATATGCCCATATAAATATTGTGATTTTAGTAATAAACTGAGCTTTAATACCAGCCTTCCATTCAGGTATTGCTGGTTGTTGCTGTCTCAGACGGAGTGCATTTGGTATCACTCTGCCTATGATAGGAGCCGGCCATATACAGGAAGCAACGGCTTATGCGGTTATGCTCTGCAGCCGCTTTCCTCCTTTACCGCTCCATTCACAACACTGATGCTCTAGGATGGCGGGTTGGCACCCCGCAATCTGGGCTTGCCACCTGCCATCCCAGAGCAGGAGGTCGCGGGCCACATCAGAGGGCTCCGTGGGCCACCTGTTGGGCACCCCTGACCTAAGGCTTAGTGGAACAGGGACTACTGAGATGGTTCCAATTGCATATCATTCATTCACATTTTGCTGCCCTGACCACTACTGCCTATGCACAGTCTTGGGCTAAACTGCTATCAAAGTAGAAGCATGTCATAAAACAGATAGCCATGCCTGGATTGTGTGCACACATGCCTACAGGATGGTTAAGTAGGGGTGCCAACTGCACAAATGCCCACAACTGGCTATTTCAGGGCTTCTGTTGGGGAAAATCTTGAAGGGAAAGGTTTCATCTATGAATTGATCTAGTTGGATACCAAATAGATGTATGCTGCTAAGAGTTCATTTTTCATATAATATAGCCTGTAACCACACCGAGCAGTAGTGTGCTGCCAACACAGTTATGCCCCGTACACACGGTCGGACTTTGTTCGGACATTCCGACAACAAAATCCTATGATTTTTTCCGACGGATGTTGGCTCAAACTTGTCTTGCATACACGGTCACACAAAGTTGTCGGAAAATCCGATCGTTCTGAACGCGGTGACGTAAAACACGTACGTCGGGACTATAAACGGGGCAGTGGCCAATAGCTTTCATCTCTTTATTTATTCTGAGCATGTGTGGCACTTTGTCCGTCGGATTTGTGTACACACGATCGGAATTTCCGACAACGGATTTTGTTGTCGGAAAATTTTATATCCTGCTCTCAAACTTTGCGTGTCGGAAAATCCGATGGAAAATGTCCGATGGAGCCCACACACGGTCGGAATTTCCGACAACACGCTCCGATCGGACATTTTCCATCGGAAAATCCGACTGTGTGTACGGGGCATTAGAATTGAATCTCTTTTTTTTTTTTTTCACATTCTAGTAAAAACAAAAAGGGTCTATTTATAAATATTTTCACACAAAAGTCATACAAATTTTACCCAGGATTCATATTTTTCTATTTGAATTCAGCTCGACAATTGTGTGAACCCTGGGTGGAAAATTGTGTGAAAACATTTATAAATAGACCCTCAATTGTGTCCTGACCTTCAAATATTTATTTGGGTATACTTTATTTAGTCGCTTTATTAAGAAATGCTAACTTTAATTTTCTTCAGGCTAAGAAACGGGGTCTTAGCGTTGAGGAGAAAAGAACGAAGATGATGGAAATATTTTTTGAAACGGTATGTATCTTTATTTTATGTTGTCATTGTTTTTATAAACATGATATTGGAGGCTGAGATTGTTTACAGACCTGGTTTTATCAGTATAATAAATTAAAAAATGTAATGTTTACTGTATATCCAGTTCCTACTGCTTTCATCTATTCCTGTGCTAACTATTTTCATATGACATTTCATACATGAGGCTACAGGTAAAGTCAAAAATCTTGCACCAACCAAGAAAAAGGACCTGGGGTTTCAAATCTTGTCAGGCAGCCTTTCAAACTTCCACAGGGATCTACCGCAGGGAAGGGGAGGAAATTATATAGGATTTCCATACAAACGGGAAACTACTTTTGCCCTAGTTCTTTTCTGGGACAGCATATGAGAGAGGCTCCACCTGCATAAAACAGGAAACCCATCATCCATTTTCAGTGATGAGAGCATTGTTCACTTCCAGCCATTTACAATATGTTTCCAGTGGCCAGACGGGAACATCAAAACAGCTTATTTTCCCTCAGACCTTTGTGCTAGCTACATGGCCCTCCCAGTATACGTTCCCCTTTGATTTCAGAAATGAATGCATATCTGGGCTTTTTTTGGCTAGAATTGTTATTGTCCTAGTTGTGGGACCATTCCTCCCCATCACCTTCTCAGATTTCCACAATGTGACGTCTTCGCCTGAGGAGAAGTAATGATCCCCATGAGCGGAGAGGCTCCACTGGGGCCCTTACTTAACTCCCAGTTGGTCAGGCCCTGAGTTCTCCCCTGTGGTGCCTCAGGTAACAGTTGAGCCCCTAATGTACACTGACAAATTTTGTGGATGGACTGTGGCTGCCAGCAACCCCGGGTTCTTTTGGGTTGATTGTTCACGGCTAAAGCTCCTTCCCCTTGGGTGTCATTGAGGTTGGAGAAGAAAGGTCTGCTGTCCCTAGCTACTTTCAGAAAGAGGATGCATGTCTGCAAAGCCAGATGATGCACTCTTAATGCATGCACCAGGATGCAATGCGGCCTAGTACACGGTGGGTCTCCCTGAACAGACAGCAATACAATAGTGCGTGATTGGGTAAATCCACAGACACCAGGGAGGGAGTGCCAAAAGTTGGGGGATGGAGCAGTAGGCAGACCTAGTTTTTTGTATGGTCAGCAGTGCTAAATCATGCAGTGTTTTTCCATCATGCCAGCTGCTTCAAATCAGACAGATGTGGGCACCAATGGCTCCAAGCTGTTTCGAATCTTTAATTTTGGCTCTCCTTCCTACTTAACCCATACTGTGGGGAGGCTCAGTGTACTGTAGGGTAGTTCTTGGGGGATGTCCTCTCTTGGTGCTGGTTGCTTTGGTTAGGGGTGTTGGGGTGCCTCTTACAAGCACAAGAGATAAATGCGCTATGTGTTCAGGTCTGTCATTGGCTGGCAATTTGGAGGCCGAGGTTGCAGCCCTAAAACTTCTAAAGCTGTAGAGGTAAGCAGAAGCTCCAAGCTGGTAACGCATTCCTACACTTATGTTACATTTGTTGGTGTGTAGGGGTACTGGGGTCTTCTTACCTATACTTACTCTTATAGCAGGAATACACGTTTAGAAAATCGACCGATCGTTCGACCGCCGACCAACAAAACAGCGTTCGATGGTCGAAATCGTCGCTAACATTAACCACTTATACGTGATAATGTTCAGGAGATGTTTTAAGGACGACCTTCACACCAACTAATAGAATATCATTTGTTTGCAAATGATACGACACAATTTTTCAATTTTTTCAATCAGTCTTTCTCGTTCACAATATCGATATCGGGTATTACTTGCTGGGCATCAACCATTAGAAAAGTGACCGATCGTTCGCAGAACGGAAATTTTTGCCCGATTTTCTTATCGTATATTCCTGCCATTACTTAATTTGCCCTCAATTAAAGCGGAGTTCCACCCAAAAGTGGAACATCCACTCATTTGTTCCCCCCCTCTTTGGTGCCACAATTGGCACCTTTCGGGGGGGGGGGGGGGGGAGTGGGGACAGGATATCCTGTTCCCACTTCCAGGAGCCACAGCTGCGGATATTGACGTTACGGCTTGGCTCCCTCTTCTTCCCCCTGTGGTCGGTCCAGTAGGAGAGCGGAGCTTCGCGCATACGCAGTAGGGTTCCCGGCATGAAGCCGTAAGGCTACACCGCCGGTTTCCCTTACCCACAATGGCAGTGGCAGCACCCGACAGCTGGTGGAAACATCAGCTGTGGTGCCGACATCGCTGGACTCCAGGACAGGTAAGTGTCTTATTATTAAAAGCCAATAGCTGCAGTATGTGTAGCTGCTGGTTTTTAAATTTTGCAGCGGTGGGCGGACCTCCGCTTTAAACTCTTTTTTGTGCTACGTTTTTGGCAGTAGCCCACCCCTAGACTGAACTAAAAACCTAAAAATGTGTATTCTGCAACATTTAACTGACAGGCTCCTGGGCTAAATGCTGATGCAAAGACTACATAGACAAACTTGTGTTTAGAGGCTAAGTCCACTTTTTGCAAAAAAAAAAAAGTAAATAAATGCACATATGCTTGTGTGTGTGTGTGTGTGTGTGTATATGTTACGTGTTTTTACATGTTTTTTGCTTTCTGCAGTATGGTTGATGAGAGTAAAAGGTTTAGGGATAAGACACTTTTATGTCTCTATAGATCTCTTCTGTCTCTGGCCTCATATATGAAATTTCAAAACCATCAATATAGGTGATATTTCTAATAGTCTTTTTGAGAAATAGGCCTTGTTGCCGAAGTTTCTGCATTAGTTACTTTTTTTTGTATAAAAGAACCTCAACATTGGCCTTGTGTATTGTACATTAAAAGAGAAGTATGGCCAAAGCTAAAGCCTGCTGTCAGCTGACGTCCCTTCTCTCTCACTCAGTGCTGCAGTGAGTGCTTCAGGGGCAGAGATGAGAGCGGTGACTGTAAGTCACCACTCTCTGCTCAGAGTGCACCTGAGAACTGAGCTATCAGTTGCGGGACTGATGCAGGTAGGTAAGTATATATGTTTATCCCTTTAGTATTCCCACACGTTTTCCTTTTATGCACTATTTTTTTCATGCACGATATTTTATATACATGTATAATTGTGGATTATATTCAGGTTGCATTTGTCATTGAATATGTACTCCCTGTGCCTGAAATTGGTAGGGTTATAGAACACGGTTTCAGTCATCTACCATTTGAGAAAACAAAAAAACAAAACTTTTCTTAGTAAAGCATATACCAGAAGGTTGTGTGGACGTATACCTTGTGTATTTTGCATAACAGGTTGCTGCAGATGCAGACAGGATGTAGATTTGTTACTTTCCATGTAGCACATGTTCATATGTGGGGGTTATGGGCAGTATTGTGACCTGTAAATGTGGTATCATGACTCAATCTTTTTAACCCTTATACATAACTTGGTATGTTACAGTACTATTGGTCAATATACAGTATGTCTTTTATACAGCCCTCATAACAGAACATTATTTATCAATTCAATGTGAAAGTTTATTCTTTTGCTGCTACAGCACAGTCTTCGGAAGAAATGATCTGCAATGCACATTAGTATCACAATACACCCCATGGTGCTGGAATGGAGTCAGACTTCAAACATCGGGCAGGGCACCAGACTTTGTAAAATAGTTATGTTTACTCAACTCCTTTCTGGTTAATAGTGCATTTCACTGCAGGTGTACCGGGAGCTTGGGTATACAGAGCATTCCTATAACTGTCACATCAGCACCAGATGTGAGGAAAGTCATAGGTATGAGTGTGTGTGTATTTTGGGTATGTGTGACATTGGGGCAGAGGTCTCCTAGGTGAGTACAGGAACCTACTGTCTGTCCATATGTATCACTCTTTTGTATATTATTTAGGATGTGAGTTATCACTGTATTTGCTTTGGGACAGAGATATTGTATTCAAATGCAAGAATATACTATCTGATTGTCCTTACCCATCGCTCTAATGCAGTTTAGTCTTATTAACTATGCATTGTAAAGTAGAGCGGAAAATCACTCAATATGTTCTAGAGCTGCACGATTAATCGTTAAGACTCGTTATCACAATTTTTTTCCCTGTGGCGATCTTGACAAAATATTTCCCGATTCTTTCTATGCAGAGAATTCTCTCTGCTCTGCTAAAGCCAACAGCCGTCAAAAGAAAGGGAAGAAAAAAAACAAAAAACTGGCAGTCTGCCAAGAATCTCACCATTTTTTAGCAGTGGAACTTAAGTATAAACATTGTAATGATTTGTCCTTTAGATCAAAGGAATACACTTTGGTGTGTAAATGAGGGAAGTTTAACCACTTAACCACTTCAATACCAGGCACCTAGACACCTTCCCGCCCAGGCCAATTTTCAGCTTTCAGCGCTGTCGCCAATTTGAATGACAATTGTGCGGTCATGCAACACTGTACCCAAACATTTTTTTTTATCATTTTGTTCCCACAAATAGAGCTTTCTTTTGGTGGTATTTGATTACCTCTGTGGTTTTTATTTTTTGCGCACCAAATAAAAAAGTGACCGAAAATTTTGAAAAAAAAAAAGTTTTTCTTTGTTTCTGTTAAAATTTTTTGTAAATAAGTATGTTTTCTTCTTCAATGACGGGCACTGATATGGCTGCACTGACAGGCACTGATATGGCGGCACTGATGGGCACCAATGAGGTGGCACTGACTGCACTGATGATGGGCACTGATAGGTGGCACTGGTATGCGGCACTGATTGGCACCCATAAATGGCACCGATGGGCACTCATAGGCGGCACTGATGGGCACTCGTAGGTGGCATTGATTGGTACTTATGGGTAGCACTAATGGGTACTTATAGGTGGCACAGATGGGCACTGATAGGTGGGCACTGATGGGCACAGATGGGCACTGACAGGTGGCACTGATTGGTGACACTGATTACACTGATTGGTGGCATTGCTGGGCAGAACTGAAATATAATGGTGCCAATCGGTGCCCATTTTTAGGCACTGATTGGCACAGATGGGGTACATACCTGGCCATCCACATGTTGCCCCCTTCCCTGGTGGTCCTAGTGGCGTCCCTGGTGGTCCATTGTGGTCATCTGAGGGGGGCTGCGCTGATAAATAATAAGCGCAGACCCCCCCCTGTCAGGAGAGCCGCCGATCGTCTGTCAGACGCGAGTGAGGAAAAGCCGATCAATGGCTCTTCCTATTGACATCGTGATCAGCCGTGATTGGACACGGCTGATCACGTGGTAAAGAGCCTCTGCCGGAGGCTCTTTACCAAGATCGGTGGAGCGGTGTGTCAGGCTGACACACCGCTCCACCGATCGCAGCGATGCGCGCCCCAGCGGGCGCGTGGTGACATGTTATCCTGCCGGACATTATATGACTCCCAGTCAGGATAACGGAACCACCGCCCGGCCATCAATCTGCTATAGGCCGGGCAGGAAGTGGTTAAACTCTAAAGCTTTTTCTGACATTTGTTGTTTTTTTTGTTTTGTTTTTTTACTAGAAAGTTACTTATAACCCCCAAACATTTTATTTATTTAATGTAGAGACCCTAGAGAATAAAATGGTAGTTCAGATTAGGGGGGGGGGGAAAGCAAGGATTTTTATCTTGCAGCACAGTATGGCCAAAGATCCCTTTTGGGTTGTCATGCTGTGCAGACTGCAAAACTCCCCACAGAATTATCGTACAACCTCAATTACCTATGCATGGCTTAGTGACTAAATGGCACTCTAACATTTTCTGAGATATCATTTATTTATAGTTATCATAGGGCTACTCTAGTCACGATTTTTTGTATACTGTTGTGCAAAGACATTATTTTTAAGAAGTGTTGCTAGTAACATACATCAGGAGTTTCAATGGAAGTCATGGTTTAGCTATCACTGACTTCTACTGCCTGGTTTTCCCAGACTTGATAGTTCTTATAGATCTGAGGGTCTAAATTACATTCACCCCAGGTTCATGGGGCTTTAGGAAAGACACTACCTGCCTGGAGTTTGCATGTTCTCCCTGTGCCTGCGTGGGTTTCCTCCGGGTACTCCGGATTCCTCCCACACTCCAAAGACATGCTGGTTGGTTATTTGGCTTCTGCCCAAAATTGGCCCTAGTATATGAATGTGAGTTGGGGACCTTGGATTGTGGGCTCCTTGGGGTAGGGACCGATGTGAGTGTGCGATGTATATGTGGAGCGCTGCGTAATTTGACAGCACTATATGGGTACCTTAAATAATTAGGGATAATTGTAGACACTCACTCAGGTTGAACTGGATGGACTGGTGTCTTTGTTCAACCTTACTAACTATGTAACTAGTATAACAATGCAGAAAATTTTGTAAAATAGTGTCCAAAGTGAACAATAAGTGATTCCCTTCACTGTGGATGGTGCAATGAAAACGGCCGGTGTCTAGCCAATCCAAGCTGTGGTGGCACCTGAATGTGCACTAGCCCCTCACCTTACTGCTGAAGGGTTACAGCATAACTTGAATCTGATACTTGAAAAAAAACAAGGGGTCTTCAATTGGTCCCTCTAATGGTAAACACACCAATGCCTCTTTATCACCTCTCCAGTACTCCAATATACCTCAGGGTGGGTACAGCCTCCTTTCAAGTGTGGTACACTCGGGATAGTATGGATGAAAGAAAGATCCCAGATAGTATAATACTATATTGACTAGCATTTATTAAAATAATATAATACAAACACTCACATTTGAAAAAAAAACGATCGGATAACATTTCATGAGCCGCAAGCCCCTGATAAAGTCACGTGGTGTGACGATACGCGTTGGGATTTATTATTTCACTTGCATTATGCACTCTGCACTTTAGCCTTCTAATGTGTCACTGTTTTTTGGGATTATATTTCAGATTCATCTGCACATGCACTTTATCATAGACCATACTGTGTTTGTTTGTTTTTTTTTTTGTGTTTTTTTTATTAGGTTTTTTTTTTTTATTAATACTTAATTTGTATTTTTATACTTTATATTTATTCTCAGTAATTATCAGTGAGCCCACAGCGCAGCATCATTATTACCCAATCATATTATCTGCTAGGATCAGCTGACTAGGTGCTTAGGTTGCAGTAGGTTTTTTTAGTTTCATTTGGTAGCTGACAGTGCGGGAGTATCACCATTTTATATTTCTTCCATGTATTCTGTGCTGTAGCGAAAAACTTTGTACATAATTGGCAAATTCATTTTTTCTTGTGTAAATTGGGTACATTTCTCTTGCTTTAAACAGTATCTCACAAAAGTGAGTACACCCCTCACATTTTTGTAAATATTTTATTATATCTTTTCATGTGACAACACTGAAGAAATTACACTTTGCTACAATGTAAAACAGTGAGTGTACAGCTTGTATAACAGTGTAAATTTGCTGTCCACTCAAAATAACCCAACACACAGCCATTAATGTCTAAACCGCTGCCAACAAAAGTGAGTACACCCCTAAGTGAAAATGTCCATATTGGGCCCAAAGTGTCAATATTTTGTGTGGCCACCACTATTTTCCAGCACTCTTAACCCTCTTGGGCATGAGGTTCACCAGAGCTTCACAGGTTGCCACTGGAGTCCTCTTCCACTCCTCCATGATGACATGACAGAGATGGTGGATGTTGGAGACCTTGGCGAGGCATGTTCTGAGTGGAACCTGTCCTGTTAAACCGCTGTATGGTCTTGGCCACCGTGCTGCAGCTGAGTTTCAGGGTCTTGGCAATCTTCTTTATAGCCTAGGCCAGTGATGGCGAACCTTGGCACCCCAGATGTTTTGGAACTACATTTCCCATGATGCTCATGCACTCTGCAGTGTAGTTGAGCATTATGGGAAATGTAGTTCCAAAACATCTGGGGTGCCAAGTTTCACCATCACTGGCCTAGGCCATCTTTATGTAGAGCAACAATTCTTTTTCTTTATCGTACATCACGGGACACAGAGCCACAGTAATTACTGTATGGGTTATATAGGCACATTTTAGGTGATGGACACTGGCACACCCTAGACAGGAAGTTTAGCTCCCTATATAACCCCTCCCCTTACTGGGAGTACCTCAGTTTTTTCCGCCAGTGTCTTAGGTATTGGTCACGAGTAAAGATGTGCTAGGCTGAGCTCCACTGGAATATTCCTTTGCTGGGGCAAGCTATACAACCGGATCCATTCAAAGTGTCTTTTTAGGCCAAATTGAATGGCACCCGGGCCTTGTGTCAGAAGAAACAAGGTTTTGCCTGTAACGCTTCTCTTTATAGAGACCTGGACCCTGGGATCCAGTGCTTGGTTTTTTCAGCCATATTTCCTGGCGGGGTGCTTTACGGCCCAAGGGTGTGGAACCCCCGATAAAAAGGGGCCCCAGTCCTTGAAGGTTTTTTAAACGGAGCCCACCGTTAGTGGTGAAGATTGGGTCTGTCTGGTTTACCACAAAACCCTGCAGCTGGAAAAGGTAAGTGGAGATTCCTAAGGAATTTTTCTAATTCTTATGGGTTTTCTCCTTTAAGAGAAAATGTTGTGATTCCTAAAGTCGTCACCGGGGCTGTCAAGAGCACGTACCTGTTCCATGCTTGTCAGTCTCGCTCTGTGTCATTACAAGCTGCACGCTTCCTCCAGCCCCAAGCCTCAGGTAAGATGTTGGAGGGGGGCTTTTCTTTTAGACATCCCCCACCTGGACTGTAGTATTTCTTCCTCTCCAGGAGGCAGAGGGAGCGCAGACCAGTCGGCGGTATGCCGCGCCGCCACCGCCATAGTACGGCTGTTTTCTTCCAGCAGCTCTCCTCCTCTCCTCCACCCCAGCCCCCCCTACATGCCGATCCGGTCGGATCAGAGCTCCGCTCACACGTCTTTTTTTAAAAAAAGTGAGCGGGGGCGCGGTGGGAAGTCGGAGGGAGGGGGCGGGGCTTAGTGCCACGTTGACATGCTTCAACGTTCACAACGCAGGGGCTGTGTAGGCAATAAGTGCACCTTTTGCAGGTGCATTCAGCTGATGGAGGAACAAAGACCCTTGATAGCAGCGGCAGTTGCTGGACTATTTGCTCAGCAGTGGGTGCATTTTCTTGTAGTACCTCTGCATTTGTGCTTAGCACTATGGGCAGGAGGGGAAGTACAAATACCCCAAAAAACAGGGGCTCAAAGGGATCTCCCTAAGGCTCTGAGGACCCTCCCTCTGCAACGCCACCCCCCCCCCCCTGAAAGGCCTAGGGAGGCTGGTCGGGTTGCAACTGCTTCCGGCATTTCAGCCCCTGTATATATTACTGAGGAGGTTTTCTCCTCAGCCACAATTGGATTGGGGGAAAGATTAGCGGCTTTAATTGCATCTTCAGAGTGAAAGAAAACGCATTAGGTCCCCTTCTACCACCCAGGACCCTCAAACAGAGGAACAGTGGGAGAGGGAAGATGATTCCCCCTCAGGGGACCGTTAAGAGACTAATGACTCCTCTTCCGAGGGATCAAGTGGGGAAGGACCTTCTTCAGCTTCACAGGCTGAGAAATTGCTGGTGCAATCTCTTACTGAAATGGTCCGCTCCACATTTAAGCTACCATTAACTGAGTCGGTTGAAAAGCCCACTTGTTTGGGTTCACTGAAGCCTCCTCAAGCTTTGCGTGCCTTTCCTGTCCATTCATTGCTGGAAAAGCAAAGCTAAAAAGTTTTCAACACTGTATCCTATGGAGGAAAAATTTACAAAGATGTGGGGTATACCAGCAATTGACGCTGCTATATCCTCTGTGAATAAAAGTTTGACTTGTCCTGTTGACAATGCTCAAACGCTTAGGGATCCAACCGATAGAAAGTTGGAATCCCTGTTAAACTTTTTTCTTTGGCAGGTTCAGTAGCTCAACCTGCAGTGGCGGCAATTGGGGTATGTCAATCCTTGAGAGACCACTCAACGCCCACCTTGAGCACCAAACAGGTGCTCAATGTTTTCCCTGAAGAGCAGGCCCAGGATTTAGCTGAGCTGCCAGGGGCTTTGTGTTATGCAATTGACGCAATCTGAGATTTTATTCTTCAGACCTCTCGCCTTACGCTTGGGTTGGTGCATATGCGTAGAATCTTATGGTTGAAAAATTGGTCAGCAGAAGTGCCATGCAAAAAACTCCTGGCTGGGTTTCCTTTTCGAGCTGTTTGGGGATGATTTGGACAAATATATCCAAAATATTTTAAGTTAAGAAAATGAATAAACGCCCCTCATTTAAAGGGCTCTTTCTCCAGTGCCGGGCACATCAGCCTCCAGGCAGCTCCTCCGACAGCCTCCACCATCGGGTTCAAGTGGTAAACCTCAGGGGGGAGGAAACCTACAAGACAGAACACTAAAGCCTCTTTATGAAGGGCGAGCGGGGGGAAGACTGCTACAGTTCTCAAGGGTCTGGCAGGAGGTGTTTCAAGACAGATGGGTGGTCTCCACAATAGCTCTAGGTTACAAACTAGAGTTCCGAGAATTCCCATCTCCTCGTTTTCTCAGGTCAAATTTTCCCAAAGATCCAGGGAAAAAGAAGTTTCTCCTTCAAGCGTTAGACCGACTTTTGTCGCAAAAAGTGATCATGGTGGTCCCCATGGAAGAGCAGGGGTTGGGGTTTTATTCAAACCTTTTCACGGTGCCAAAACCAAATGGAGATGTCAGACCCATTCTAGGTCTCAAAGATCTAAACCGGTTCCTGAAAATTCGCTCTTTTCGCATGGAATCAATCCGATCAGTAGTCTCCATCCTACAAGGAGGAGAACTTCTGGTATCAATCGACATCAAGGATGCATACCTGCATGTACCTATTTTCCCTGCTCATCAGAAATATCTGTGTTTTGAAGTGGAAACACTTCATTTTCAGTTTGTAGCTCTGCCTTTTGGTCTAGCTACTGCACCTTGGGTGTTTACAAAACTTCTGGCCCTTCCTCTGGCCAGATTAAGGACTCAAGGTATAACAAACGACCTGCTCTTGATAGACCGGTCGGTAGCCTGCTTAGACCAAAGCATGGTTACCAGTCAACTACCTGGAATACCTAGGTTGGGTCCTCAACCTAGAGAAATCTTCTTTTGCATGAGGTTGTTGGGAAAGATGGTGGCTTCATTCAAAGTGGTTCCCTAGACTCAGTTTCATTCGAGACTGCTGCAAAACACTATCCTGTCTGCCTGGAACAAGAAGGTCCAGGTGCTAGATTTTCCTAATGCGTTTGTCGCCAAAATTGCGCCAGAGCCTCGGTGGTTGAATCTGCGGAAGGGAAAATCCTTACCAGTTACCTGGAAGGTGGTAACAGATGCCAGCCTTTCGGGTTGGGGAGCAGTCCTGGAAGAGGCGACTGTCCAAGGGAAATGGTCCAGAACCGAAAGGACCTTGCCCATCAACATTCTAGAGATTCGGGCAGCGTACCTAGCCCTAAAGGACATTCAGGTTGCGGAATTGTCCTGTCCTGTCAGGATTCAATCCGACAATGCCACAGCAGTGGCTTATATCAATCACCAAGGGGGCACCAGAAGTCATGCAGCCCAGGGAGAGGTAAACCATATCCTAACCTGGGCAGAAAAGCATGTGCTGTGCATATTGGCAATCTTCATTCCAGGGGTAGAGAATTGGCAGGTGGACTACTTAAGTCGCCAGCAGTTGTTTTGCGGGGAATGCCAAAGATGGGGGATTCCAGACGTAGATCTGTTTACGTCCAGGTTCAACAACAAAGTTGACAACCTTATTTCAAGAACAAGGGATCCACTTGCATACGGAACAGATGTTTTGGTGACCCCGTAGGATCAGTTCTCACTGATTTATGCATTCCCTTCTATTCTGCTGCTACCTCGACTTCTTTGCAGGATCAAGCAGGAAAGGAAGTCGGTAGTTCTTGTGGCCCCAGTGTGGCCCGGAAGATCTTGGTATGCAAAGATCGTAAAAATGGCGGTAGGGGCCATTGTACCCTACCACCACGTCCAGACCTGCTATCGCAGGGACCAGTGTTCCATCCTACTTTACAAACGCTAAATTTAACGGTTTGCTTATTGAAACCCACATTCTGAAGAATCGTGGGCTTTCAGGCTCAGTGATATCTACATTGAATAATGCAAGGAAGCCAGCTTCCAGGGTCATTTATTATAGAGTCTGGAAGGCATATGTTTCCTGGTGTGAATCCAGGGGTTGGCATCCTAGAAAGTATGTTATAGGTAGAATCCTTGCCTTTCTGCAAATGGGGTTAGAGATGAAGCTGGCCTTGAGTACTATCAAAGGCCAGGTCTCTGCCTTATCAGTATTGTTTCAACGACCACTTGCTTCGCATTCTTTGGTCCATAGCTTTATACATGGGGTAACACGGCTTAATCCACCGGTTAGGTCACCCCTGAAACCTTGGGGCTTGAATTTAGTTCTGTCGGCATTACAGAAGCAGCCTTTTGAGCCGATACAACATATTCCCTTGGTCCTTTTGACAAGGAAGCTAATTTTTCTGGTGGCCATATCTTCTGCAAGAAGGGTATCAGAATTGGCTGCTCTTTCTTGTAAAGAGCCATATTTAATCATTCACAAGGTTAGAGTAGTATTGCGTCCTCATCATAATTTTTTGCCGAAAGTGGTTTCAGGTTTTCATCTAAACCAGGATATTGTTCTACCTTAATTTTTTCCAGAACCCTGTTCTACGGAAGAAAAGTCACTACATTCTCTGGATGTAGTGAGAGCAGTCAAAATCGATTTGGAGGCAACTGCTCACATTCGGAAAACGGAAATGTTTTGTTTGTGTTGCTTGAAGGTCCTAGAAAAGGACAGGTAGCGTTGAAATCTACTATTGCTAAGTGGATTCGGCAAGTAATTATTCAAGCTTATGGTTTGAAGAGGAAAGTTCCACCTTTTCAAATCAAAGCGCACTCCACCAGGGCTGTTAGTGCTTCGTGGGCAGTGCATCACCAAGCCTCCATGGCTCAAATCTGCAAGGCCGCAACTTGGTCTTCACTGCATACATTCACCAGATTCTATCAGGTGGATGTAAGAAGACATGAGGATATTGCCTATGGGCGCAGTGTGCTGCAGGCAGCAGTATAGGTCCTCAGGTCTGATTGCACCCTACTTTTGTTTGTGTCTCCCTCCCCTCAGATAGCATTGCTCTGGGATATCCCATACAGTAATTACTGTGGCTCTGTGTCCCGTGATGTACGATAAAGAAAATAGGATTTTTATAACGGCTCACCTGTAAAATCCTTTTCTTGGAGTACATCACGGGACACAGGGGTCCCTCCCCTCTTTCTAATTACACGTGTATTGCTTTGCTACAAAACTGCGGGTACTCCCAGTAAGGGGAGGGTTTATATAGGGAGCTAAACTTCCTGTCTAGGGTGTGCCAGTGTCCATCACCTAAAGGTGCCTATATAACCCATACAGTAATTACTGTGGCTCTGTGTCCGTGATTTTTTCAGATCCTCAGAGTTCTTTGCCATTAGGTGCCATGTTGAACTTCCAGTGACCAGTATGAGAGAGTGAGAGCGATAGTACCAAATTTAACACACCTGCTCCCCATTCACACCTGAGACCTTGTAACACTAACAAGTCGCATGACACCGGGGAGGAACAATGGCTAATTGGGCCCAATTTGGACATTTCACTTAGGGGTGTACTCACTTTTGTTGCCAGTGGTTTAGACATTAATGGCTGTATGTTGTTATTTTGAGGGGACAGCAAATTTACACTGTTATGCATGCTGTACACTCACTACTTTACATTGTAGCAAAGTGTCATTTCTTCAGTGTTGTCACATAAAAAGATATATTTACAAAAATGTGAGGGGTGTACACACTTTTGTGATATACTGTATAGGGTTTTTGACTACCAGTAGCATTGTGGGTGGGTGCTAGCATGTCTAATGAGCATATTGTTTCCCCTATGTGTTCATTCAAGTGTGTGCATGTTTGTGTAAAACAATAAATACATTTTACACGTGTTATCGTGTGATTTAATGGAGGTGTACTTTGCCATAAAAACTCATGCTACAACGCACCACACAAAAACATGAAGGTATATATATGTTGATTTTACATTTGCCTTGTGTTTTAAATATGTGTTAAATGTACTTTTTTGTTTTTTTGTTGTTTTTGTTTTATTTCTCTCTCCATGTTATCTCTTATTTGTAAGCTGGGTGGAGGAGTCTGCTGTCTTATCATTGAAAACAATGTTCTTTTTTGCAAATAGAAAGATGTGTTCCAATTGAAGGATCTGGAGAAAATTGCCCCAAAAGAGAAAGGGATTAGTAAGTAAAATTTTTCTTTAGTATTGTAATTGTAAGCAGTTTGTAAGACATCAGCAAAGGTTTTAGTTTTTTTAGATTATATTTGAAGGGTTAGAAAAATACTTGTGTTTTTTTTTTTTTAGATCTAGGCATATGCATTAAGATGTGTTTTTTGTAGTGTTCGGCAGGTTTGTTCTCATAGTTACATAGTTACATAGTTAGTAAGGTTGAATAAAGACACCAGTCCATCCAGTTCAACCTGAGTGAGCACCCACAATTGTCCCCATCCCTTCACATTGCGTCCCATCAAGATGCCCATCCACTATATTATTATTTTTTTTTATATTTAAGGTACCCATGTAGCGCCATCAATCATACGTAGCCCTCCACACACACACCCACACCAGTCCACACCCCCAAGGGGTCTGCAATCCAAGGTCCCCAACTCACACCCATACACCAGGGCCAATTTTCCTTTTTTTTTTTGGACAGAAGCCAATAAACCTAACAGCATGTCTTTGGAGTGTGGTAGGAAACCGGAGTGCCTGGAGGAAACCCACGCAGGCACAGGGAGAACATGCAAACTCCAGACAGGTAGTGTCATGGTTGGGATTCGAACCAGCGACCCTATAGCTGCGAGTCGAGAGTGCTACCCACTACACCACTGTGCTGCCCAAACATGCATTGATGTATATTTTGACACACTGAGGCATTTGAATATGAAGTGGATATGGTTAACAGCCATTGACACACACAATACTTGTTACCAACACATAACACATGTTATATGTGTTTTGCTCTGCTGCCATTAAAGTGGTAATAAACCCAAAACCAAAAATGTAATATATTTCAGCTTGCCAATCATTAGATGAGGTGGCTGCATTCATTTTTTTTTTTTTTTTTTTTTTTTTTTACCTGGGTGATCTGGCCAGTAGCAGATCTTGCCATACCTCCAGTATTATGCCCCGTACACACGGTCCGAATGTCCGATCGGAGCGTGTTGTCGGTTGGACAGCAGGAGATAAAATTTTCCGACAACAAAATCCGATCGCGTCAATTCCGACCGTGTGTGGCCTGTTCCGACGCACAAAGTGCCATGCATGCTCAGAAGAAATTCCGAGACGGGACAGCTCGTTCTGGTAAACTTAGCGTTCGCAATGGATACAGCACTTTCGTCACGCTGCAATGTTAAAAATGGTTTATTACAGCGCACTCTCTTCTTTATAATGTGACAATAATTAAGTAGTTTTGCTGCTCATATTCACACAGACTTCTCACAAACGTTTATTTGTGTATTTTTTTTGGGATTCCCTCAATATATTGTTATTAGTTGTCACATCTGACAGTTTTATATATATATTTTTTTGGATTTTAAGCCTTTTTTTTTCTGTAATGTTTGTATTTTTTCAAAGGCTGATCTTTGTTTAGTGTTATTTTTATTTTTACTCCAGAATATTTTTGTGTGTGTTTTGTGTGTCAAGTTAACCCAACACCATTGATATCTTGTATTATTTAATCTCAAGGAGATTGTTTGTTTGTTGTTGGTGACCCTTGTGCATTTCACATTGTATATTTGAAATGTACCTGAATACTCACAAACTGTCATTTTTGAAGTAAAACACATAGAGTATAATTCAAAACAAAAATCCTTTATTAAGGGATCAGAACCAAACAAAGAGGGAGGCAACACTGGATCAACAGGAGAAATTAGTGAAGCCTGGGACCCCCACGGCAGACATCAATTCTTCAACATCAAAATTGGTGGCCTGAGGAGTCCATATGTAGGGGAGGGCAGTCTGGTCCGGGATTCGCAGAGATCCAGATAGCAGCAGATGACATCTGTGTCCCCAGGCTGTGGTACCACAAGGGGCTGCATTTTTTGGCCGACCAGACTGGATCCAGGGTCCTCACTTTCTGGTCTTCCTTTCACGCGTCCTCCCCGGCTGTGGCTGTGCAGTTGGAGATGTGGCAGGAGGAGGAGGAGGAGGAGAAGGAGGAGGACCTGGAGGAGAAGGAGGAGGACCATCACAAAGGTGTGTCTGAGGTGTAATTTGGCCACTCATACCTTTCTCCAGAGCCTCCGATATGAGGGCCTCACACATGACTTGTTGGCCCTCCTCCATCCTCTGCATTTTATATGCAATGACGGCAGCAATGTCCTCCTCCACGGTGTGTCGTGCTCCCAGGACCTCTGTAGCCCTCCAAAAGACTCCTCCGGTAGCCTCCTCTAGGGCACTCCTCCTCCTGCCACTTTCTCTTTCCAGGGGGGGTGGAAGGACCTGCAGATCAGCCAGCCGGCTCGGCCCGGCCACCTCCTGGCTGAGACTTCCCTGTGTATGAAAAAGGGACATGGTTTTATGTTTTGCATCATCAATCACAATCCTAAATTAGTACTCCCAACTAACATCTAGTTAACATCATTGATTGGACAAGCAGAAATATTTAGAGGAATGCTATACCTGGCTCAATCTGGGCTCCTCCACATGTGGCCTGGAAGGCCCAGGTTGGGTGTCAGAAGCCTCAGCCGGGGGGGGAAGGAAGCGTGGAAGGAAGACTGGAGAGGGATGGCCTGGGTTCAGTCTGGCCTGCCAGAAAATGCAACCTGTCGTAGTACAACATCCTGGGGACATAGATGTCATCTGCTGCTCCGGATCTCTGTGAATCCAGGACCTTCTTGCGCTCCCTCAGATATGTGCTCCTCAGGCCACCAATTAATTTCTTTAACCACTTCAGCCCCGGAAGGATTTACCCCCTTCCTGACCAGAGCACTTTTTACAATTCGGCACTGCGTCGCTTTAACTGCTAATTGCGCGGTCATACAATGGTGTACCCAAACGGAATTTGCGTCCTTTTCTTCCCACAAATAGAGCTTTCTTTTGATGGTATTTGATCACCTCTGCCGTTTTTATTTTTTGCGCTATACACGGAAAAAGACCGAAAATTTTGAAAAAAAATGATATTTTCTACTTTTTGTTCTAAAAAAAATCCAATAAACTCAATTTTAGTCATACATTTAGGCCAAAATGTATTCGGCCACATGTCTTTGGTAAAAAAAATGTCAATAAGCGTATATTTATTGGTTTGCGCAAAAGTTATAGCGTCTACAAACTAGGGTACATTTTCTGGAATTTACACAGCCTTTAATTTATGACTGCCTATGTCGTTTCTTGAGGTGCTAAAATGGCAGGGCAGTACAAAACCCCCACAAATGACCCCATTTTGGAAAGTAGACACCCCAAGGAATTTGCTGAGAGGCATGTTGAGCCCATTGAATATTCATTTTTTTTGTCCCAAGTGATTGAATAATGACAAAAAAAAAATAAAATAAAAAAAATTACAAAAAGTTGTCACTAAATGATATATTGCTCACACAGGCCATGGGCATATGTGGAATTGCACCCCAAAATACATTTAGCTGCTTCTCCTGAGTACGGGGATACCACATGTGTGGGACTTTTTGGGAGCCTAGCCGCGTACGGGGCCCCGAAAACCAATCACTGCCTTCAGGATTTCTAAGGGCGTACATTTTTGATTTTACTCCTCACTGCCTATCACAGTTTTGAAGGCCATAAAATGCCCAGATGACATAAAACCCCCCCAAATTACCCCATTTTGGAAAGTAGACACCCCAAGCTATTTGCTGAGAGGCATGTTGAGTCCATGGAATGTTTTATATTTTGACACAAGTTGCGGGAAAGTGACAAATTTTTTTTTTTTTTTTTTTTTTTTTGCACAAAGTTGTCACTAAATGATATATTGCTCACACAGGCCATGGGCATATGTGGAATTGCACCCCAAAATACATTTAGCTGCTTCTCCTGAGTATGGGGATACCACATGTGTGGGACTTTTTGGGAGCCTAGCCGCGTACGGGACCCCGAAAACCAATCACTGCCTTCAGGAATTCTAAGGGCGTACATTTTTGATTTTACTCCTCACTGCCTATCACAGTTTCGGAGGCCATGGAATGCCCAGGTGGCACAAACCCCCCCCCAAATGACCCCATTTTGGAAAGTAGACACCCCAAGCTATTTGCTGAGAGGCATGGTGAGTATTTTGCAGCTCTCATTTGTTTTTGAAAATAAAGAAAGACGAGAAAAAAAAATTTTTTTTTTCTTTTTTCAATTTTCAAAACTTTGTGACAAAAAGTGAGGTCTGCAAAATACTCACTATACCTCTCATCAAATAGCTTGGGGTGTCTACTTTCCAAAATGGGGTCATTTGGGGGTTTTTTTTGCCACCTGGGCATTCCATGGCCTCCGAAACTGTGATAGGCAGTGAAGAGTGAAATCAAAAATTTACGGCCTTAGAAAGCCTGAAGGCGGTGCTTGGTTTTCGGGGTCCCGTACGCGGCTAGGCTCCCAAAAAGTCTCACACATGTGGTATCCCCGTACTCAGGAGAAGCAACAGAATGTATTTTGGGGTGTAATTTCACATATTCCCATGGCATGTTTGAGCAATATATCATTTAGTGACAACTTTGCGCAAAAAAAAAATAAAAAAAATAAAAAATTGTCTCTTTCCCGCAACTTGTGTCACAATATAAATTATTCCATGGACTCAACATGACTCTCAGCAAATAGCTTGGGGTGTCTACTTTCCAAAATGGGGTCATTTGGGGGGGTTTTGAACTGTCCTGGCATTTTATGCACAACATCTAGAAGCTTATGTCACACATCACCCACTCTAACCACTTGAAGACAAAGCCCTTTCTGACACTTATTGTTTACATAAAAAAATAATTTTTTTTTGCAAGAAAATTACTTTGAACCCCCAAACATTATATATTTTTTTTAAAGCAAATGCCCTACAGATTAAAATGGTGGGTGTTTCATTTTTTTTTTTCACACAGTATTTGCGCCGCAATTTTTCAAACGCATTTTTTGGGGAAAAAACACTCTTTTTTACATTTTAATGCACTAAAACACACTATATTGCCCAAATGTTTGATGAAATAAAAAAGATGATCTTAGGCCGAGTACATGGATACCAAACATGACATGCTTTAAAATTGCGCACAAACGTGCAGTGGCGACAAACTAAATACATTTTTAAAAGCCTTTAAAAGCCTTTACAGGTTACCACTTTAGATTTACAGAGGAGGTCTACTGCTAAACTTACTGCCCTCGATCTGACCTTCGCGGCGATACCTCACATGCATGGTGCAATTGCTGTTTACATTTGACGCCAGACCGACGCTTGCGTTCGCCTTAGCGCGAGAGCAGGGGGGACAGGGGTGCTTTTTTTTTTTTTTTTTTTTTTTTTTTTTTTTTTTCTTTATTATTATTATTTTTTTATCTTATTTTTAAACTGTTCCTTTCATTTTTTTTTTAAATCATTTTTATTGTTATCTCAGGGAATGTAAATATCCCCTATCATAGCAATAGGTAGTGACAGGTACTCTTTTTTGCAAAAATTGGGGTCTATTAGACCCTAGATTTCTCCTCTGCCCTCAAAGCATCTGACCACACCAAGATCGGTGTGATAAAATGCTTTCCCAATTTCCCAATGGCGCTATTTACATCCGGCGAAATCTAAGTCATAAAATGCTCGTAGCTTCCGGTTTCTTAGGCCATAGAGATGTTTGGAGCCACTCTGGTCTCTGATCAGCTCTATGGTCAGCTGGCTGAATCACCGGCTGCATTTTCAGGTTCCCTGTTGAGACAGGAGAGCCAGAGAAAAACACGGAAGACGGTGGGGGGGGGGGGCATTCCCTCCCACTGCTTGTAAAAGCAGTCTAGAGGCTAATTAGCCGCTAGGATTGCTTTTACATGAAAGCCGACCGCTGGCTGAAAAGAATGATACCAAGATGATACCTAAACCTGCAGGCATCATTCTGGTATAACCATTCAAAGTCGTGAATGGCGTACCTGAAGACAAAAAAATGGTTAACAATAAAGCACAGTAAACGGTAAAGTATAAAAAATTGCATACCTGAAAAACAAACATGATAAAACATAATAACAATAAAACATTGCAGAATAGAATACAGTAAAAAAGAGCAGAACAATAGAGAGAGAGAATAGAGAGAGAAAGAACAATAAAACGACAACTATTTTTTTTTTATTTTATATTTTTGTATGTGTTTTTTTTTTTTGTAACTAACTTTTATAACTGTACCCGGTTCCAGGTTCGGGTCTCTCAAAATGCGATGGCATCTTGGGAGACCCTGTGAAAGTGTGCCTAGTCTGTGGAATGCTGTACCCTACGCTAATAGTCAACTAGTGCATGGTAGCGTTCAAAACATTCACCAATGCAAAGACCAGGATTGTCAGGACAGGAGGGACAATAATAGCGGGTGTCACCCCTATATCCGCGCTAGCTGCAGACACAATATCTTTTTTGGGGGCGTTCGCTGGGTAGGGGTACTCGGGAGGACATAAAGAAAATGCCTCTCATGCAGCCGACTGCATTTGGTTGGGGATGTGAATGGGGGAAGTACGGGCGCTGCAGAAGCGGTGGGTTCCCAATTAGGATTGGCGAATGCAGCAGGAAGGGCACTATGGGCACGACGGGCCTGTGTTTGTCTTTTTGGTGGCAGCGGGACACTACTTGTGCTTGCCACCTCACCAGCTTGAACTGCACTTATGGGACTCGCCACGTCACCAAGTGTTACTGCAGTGCTGGTTTGACTACGACCGGGGTGTACTAGGCCGCTGGCGCTTGCCAGTTCACCAAAACGCTACCAAAAAAACTGTTAGCGATCGCAGGGATCAGGCCTGACTCTGCGAACGCTGCAGTTATGCGTTTAGTGTTCTGTAAGTGACAGTGATCGATCGATACTGCACTTGGGTGGGCTGGGCTGGGCCGGGCGGAGGGGCAAAACGCAGGTGCTAGCAGGTATCTGGGCTGATCCCGCTAACACTGCGTTTGTGGGAACCCTAAACTGCTGGGGACGCTAGTATAGATCTGATCGGATCAGATATTGATCCGTTCAGATACTATACCACTAAGGGAGGCGTATGCTGCGTGCGTGGGTGTTAGCGGTACTGGCGCTAATCTGACGCTGCCTGGGGCTGGTGCTTGCCAGTTCACCAAAACGCTACCAAAAAAACTGTTAGTGATCGCAGGGATCAGGCATGACTCTGCGAACGCTGCAGTTATGCGTTTAGTGTTTTGTAAGTGACAGTGATCGATTGATACTGCACTTGGGTGGGCTGGGCCGGGCCGGGCGGACGGGAAAAACGCAGGTGCTAGCAGGTATCTGGGCTGATCCCGCTAACACTGCGTGTTTGGGAACCCTAAACTGCTGGGGACACTAGTATAGATCTGATCGGATCAGATATTGATCCGTTCAGATACTATACCACTAAGGGAGGTGTACGGTGCGTGCGTAGGTGTTAGCGCTACTGGCGCTAACCTGACGCTGCCTGGGGCTGGTGCTTGCCAGTTCACCAAAACGCTACCAAAAAAACTGTTAGCGATCGCAGGGATCAGGCCTGACTCTGCGTACGCTGCAGTTATGCGTTTAGTGTTTTGTAAGTGACAGTGATCGATCGATACTGCACTTGGGTGGGCTGGGCTGGGCCGGGCGGAGGGGCAAAACGCAGGTGCTAGCAGGTATCTGGGCTGATCCCGCTAACACTGCGTTTTCGGGAACCCTAAACTGCTGGGGACGCTAGTATAGATCTGATTGGATCAGATATTGATGCGTTCAGATACTATACCACTAAGGGAGGCGCATGCTGCGTGCGTGGGTGTTAGCGGTACTGGCGCTAATCTGACGCTGCCTGGGGCGACGCATATCACCGCCGGGCGATCGGGGGGCTAAACCTTTATTCGGTAATAAACGGCGGGTGCCCTGACACTATAAAAAATAAACGAACTAACCAGCGTCACCCGTAACAGTTATACGGTGATCAGTGGTGAAAGGGTTAACTAGGGGGCAATCAAGGGGTTAAAACATTTATTAGGTAGTATATGGGGGTCCCTGTCACTATAAAACGCTGACGGCGAACCTAAATATTTATGTCCCTAACTAGCGTCACCAGCGACACTAATACAGCGATCAGAAAAATGATCGCTTAGTGACACTGGTGACGGAGGGTGATCAAGGGGTTAAAACTTTATTAGGGGGGGTTAGGGGGGTACCCTAGACCTAAAGGGGGCCTAACATTCACTGCCCTAACACACTAACTGTCACAAACTGACACCAATACAGTAATCAGAAAAAAAAAAAAAAAAAAAAAAAAACCTGCTTTGTGTCAGTTTGTGACAGGGGGGGGGGGTGATTGGGGGGGATCGGGGGGCGATCGGGGGGGGGATCGGGGTGTAATGTGTGCCTGGCATGTTCTACTGTGTGTGTGTGTGTTGTGCACTCACATTACAGTCTTCTCTCCTCGGCCCGGAACGGAAAATACCGAGCCGAGGAGAGATGACATCATTTCCTCTGCCTCTGTGTACAATACAGAGGCAGGGAAATGATCCCATTGGCTGGGAGCGATCGCGAGGGGGGGGCCACGAATGGATGGCCTCCCCCTCACCACCGATCGCCGGGGGACATTTGCCGACCGTCGCAGGCACCGGGGGGGGGTCCGATCGGACCCCCCACCCGTGGGCAGGCAGGGACGTACAGGTAAGCCCTTTTGCCTGCCCGTGCCGCTTTGTCGACGTACATCTGTGTGCGGCGGTCGGCAAGTGGTTAAATAGTTGATGTCTGCCTTGGGGATCACCTGCTTCACAATTTCACACAATTGCACCAGTGCTGCCTTCCTCTTTGCTTGGTTCTTGTAATGGGGGTGTTTAATCTCCCACAGACATGGCAGCTCCCTTAGCATATCTATGAATACTGACATGAAGTCATTATCTTTGAGTACCATATCCATGTTCACTGCAAGACACAACACAAGACAAAGCCTAATGTCAGACAAAACTCTCCTAATCTTCTTACAATATAGGCCTCAATGTAGAAGCAGTATAGGCACAAGTTTGTCTCTTACCTTCGTTCTTACGATCGGCGCGTCCAATGCTCCTTCCTCCGCTCACAGATCGTACGTAATACGCACGCGTGTTACGCTTTATACACACTGCGCATGCGTGTAACTCCGCCCGCCCCTGACGTTCTTTCTAGTCTATTCCCCGCCCCTTTTCGTTCGGCGCAGTGGGGGAAGAGCACATGGCGGAGTCACAGCAGGTGCGTGCTAATTGCAGGAAAGAGGAGGAGAAAAGCCCGGATCCGGACACGTCCCGATCCAGAAGGAGACGTTTTAAGGCCACAAATATGTCCTTTGGGGAGATGTTGGAGATGATCGACATCATGAAGAAGTCCGACTATGACGGAAAGTATGGGCCTTACCCCAACCCGAACATCCGAAAGGCCAAGATCATGGCGAAAGTGGTCAGGAGTCTGGAGAGGAATTTCGGGGTCCGAAGATCAAAAGATCAGCTCCGGAAGCGGTGGTCGGACCTGAAATTAAGAGAGCCAGAGCAGTACCGAAAGATCCAGAGAGTGCTGCAAAAAAGTAAGTAGTTGTGCTGTGTTCCTATTCTTTCTGTCTTTATGACGTTCGTTCTGCTCCATATGCTTTAAGTAATTGTAACGTTTAAAAGGGCAACTTTAATGTTCATGGGCCCATTATTCGTTCATATCTAACATTTTTCTTTGGGCCTCGAAAACACCATTGTTTAGGCCATATGCATTTTCCCACATTTTTTTGGGGCCTACTTGGATGCCAAATATTTGTTTGTGTAGATGGGTTTGTTACTAGAATGAAATGCCAACTAGATTGTGTGTAAGGAGAAGACACTGAGCAGCTGTTTTCACATCTGGACACTGGAGCACTAGTGTGGGACCCCAGAACCACATTTTTAATAGGGGGGGCCACACAGGTGCTCCAGTGTATACTATAGGGGGGTCTCCATCTGTGAAGTTTGTACTAAACAGGTAAAGTATTGCAGCTTGACAAAGGGCAATAAAAAAAATACATCTTGGCTAAAATAGACAATTGTACCCCACTTCCAAGCAATGTTTGCTATTTCTAGTTCTGCCATCAAATATCTGTGTGCTAATTATACCATTTTTGTTTTACATAGGGGAGAAAAGACTCGGACACCCCTCATCCGAGGAGACCACAGACCCCCCACCTCTGGAAGAAGGTGAAATACCGCAAACCCAAGAAGAGCAGGAGGAAGAAGAAGACGTGGTGGAGATTGGCACCACAACAGGTGAGTGTCTGCGACCACAGGCTCAGGTAAAAGAGATGGATGGTGGCAGATTTTTGATACCTGTTTTTGTTTTCTTTATCTCTTTTTAGGTGATCGTGATGTGAGGGATCCAGAACGCTTTACTTCAGAAAGTGCCCAGATCCTGATCGTGGAGATCATGGGGTGTAATCTCGAATTGCACAACATACAGCAAAGAATAAATGATGTTATTAAAAAAAATAATAACATCATTGATGTTTTGGGGCGAATTTAAAACCCCACAAAATATATTTTTGGGATTGGGTTCCAATTTTTAAATTCTTTTTGCAATGTTTAGAAAAGCCAAATTTGGAGGATGCACACAGTGTGTCAACATGTGCTATCTGCCATCACGGGAGATCAATGGACGTGTTTTGGGGGTGCAACCCCTTCCTCAATTATAAAGTAGCGTTGAGGAAGGGCTTGCTCCCCCAAAACACGTCCCTTGATCCCCCCCTGATGGCAGGTCGCACATGTTGACATTCGGAACTTGGTGTGCATCTTCCAAATTTGGCTTTTCCAGGGGTGATTTCCCCCCATCTGAACGCTATATCAAACCCAGTTCCTAAATACTGATGTCTGATATAGCCTTCAGGTTTTACCTAATGTGAACTTTGTAAGTTCAAGTTTTTTGGCTTTCTTTTGGGTTTTACACATGCCTGTTTTATCTTAAATGGACATTTTGATTTTTGATAATGCTACAGCAAAAATTGTTATACAACAAACATGTTGGTTTGTTTTAAAAACCTTTGGTAAATGCACATGTGATTGTGCAGGTATAAAAAAGTTGCTTACTCAAGAATGTGTGGATTATTGTCTCAACACTACAACACTTTTGGGGTGATGTAATAGCTGTTTTATGCAAAAATGGGGGTTATTTCCTAAGGGCAAATCCACTTTGCACTACAAGTGCAGTTTCAGTGCAGTTGCAAGTGCACTTGTAGTGAAATGTGTTTTTGCATTTAGGAAATACCAGCCAACAGTGTTTTTTATAAGGTTACCCAATCACGACATTTTCTGCACTCAACACATTTCTGTCAGGGTCAGCTAAAACAAACACAAGCAGTAAATGTCCACAAAGAATTTCTTTTTTTTTTTTTTTTTTTTATTAGAAAAAGGCTTCACATATTGTCTGGCATATTGATAGCCCCCCTACCCACAAAGAACTCCAGGTATCGTAACCGGACATCACGGGCACTCAGGGAGGGCAAGCCAGGACGGCCACTTTCAAGTGCCATCAGTGTTGTTGGATGTAGGATTCCGGCCTCGGGCCCAACTGAGCCAGCATAGTTTGCCGAATGTTTTCTTAAAAAATTATGGAGAACACAGCACGCAAGTATTATATGGTTCAGTTTATACTCCGCCTTATGGATGGGTGTCAGAAATAGTCGGAACCGGCTGGCCAGGATTCCAAATGTGTTCTCCACCACTCTTCGGGCTCTGGCCAGCCGGTAATTAAAAACCCTCTCTTCCGGGGCGAGGGTCCTCATCGGGAATGGCCGCATCAAGTGGTCCCCCAGCGCAAACGCTTCATCAGCAACGAACACAAATGGGAGACCTTCAACATTGTCCTCTAGAGCTGGCAAGTCCAAGCTGCCATTCTGGAGACGCCTGTAGAACGCCGTCTGGGCGATGACTCCACCATCGGACATCCGGCCATTCTTCCCCACGTCCACATACAAGAAGTCGTAATTAGCCGACACCACCGCCAACATCACTATACTATTAAACCCCTTGTAATTATAATAGTACGACCCCGAGTTGGGTGGTGGGACGATGTGGACGTGTTTCCCATCAATTGCCCCTCCGCAGTTAGGAAAGTCCCACCGCTGGGCAAAGTGGGAGGCCACAGTCTGCCATTTCTGTGGCGTGGAAGGAAACTGTTGAGGAAAAAACAATAAACATTACTATTTTTTCACAGAAACATGGCAAGCAGATTAGACACAAACATTATGGGGCAACCTCCAGATAGCATTTCTTAAGGGGAATTTAACAACGCCAAAGTATAAGGTACACCTATCATATTCCCCCCCCCCCCCTCTCATGGGCCATTTCTAACATTATAGGGGGGGGAACTCTTGGACAGGTAACCCTCTTCACTTCATTGAGAGATGAATGCCTAAATAATGGGTATTACTTTGAACAGACCCTCCTTACTTACACTATTTGCAGCCCACTGGACAGGTAAGAAGTGTCATAATACAAAGATATAAATACACACTGTACACATTTGAGGACATTTGGACATTCTGCTATTACCTATCAAGATAATAATAGGATACAAAAACTTTAAACAGTACCATTTGAAAGTATACAGGCAGGCCCTTGCACTACATGCTTTGGGGAATTCATCCATAAATCTGACCAGTAAAAGAGATGGGTATAGTGTGTATGGGTTTGGCAAAGTCAGCAGATAGATGATTGAGGATAGATATAGAATTGGTATCAGCTGACTTAGCAGTTGGGGGGAGGGAGGGTTACTAAAAATTATTTGGGGACACCACAAAAAAAAGCCTCTGGCACTCTGCATGAATTTAAATCAAAAATAACATTTACAAACATTTTAGGGGGTGTTTGGGGTAAAGCACTACTATGGAGCTGATAAAATACATTGTTAAGTGACTACATGAGGTGAATATAGGGCAGGAGACACCATGCTGGGGAGGTTAGTGAAGGGCAAATATGTATGAAGGACCTAAACTAATAATTACATAAAAATCAAGCATGCATGAGGACAAAGGGGACATTCACAGCATATTCCAATCATGGTAATTAGGGAATGAGGAAAGAAATACAATATATTAGCAAACATTCAATACAATAAAATGTGATATTAAAGGATAAAAATCTTACCTTCATATACTCCTTCTGCAGGACCTGGATGATGGCAGAACAGGTCTCTGGGATAATGATCCCCAGAGCCTGGGGGGAGATGCCTGTCGAGAACTTGAGGTCCTGCAGGTTTCTCCCTGTGGCCAAATACCGCAAGGTAGCGACCAACCTCTGCTCTGGAGTGATGGCTTGCCTCATGCAGGTATCCTGCCTGCTAATATAGGGGGTCAGCGAAGCCAACAAACGGTGAAACACGGGGTCCGTCATCCGGAGAAAGTTCCTGAAATCATCAGGATTATTCTCACGGATCTCACGGAGCAAAGGCATATGACAGAACTGGTCACGCTGAAGCAACCAATTCTTGGTCCATGAACTCCTCCCCACCCTGTTCATGGACTGGACTTGTGTCAAGGTCAGGACCCCAACACCAAGCCCCCGCACAGCACGAACTCTACGAGGAGTACGCATACGAAACATGGCTAGAAAACGGTCGGCTGCTCAGAACGAAGTAACAGAACGCACTGAAGAACAGCAAGGCCTGTGAAGAACGACCTGAAAAACAGCAACGAGCAGGCAAGATCACACAGAAAACTCTGATACGAACTGACTGCACGCACTGAAGAGCAGATACAAACCCACAAGCACAAACTGAACGGCAGAAAACTATCTGAAAGCCACAAGTCTGAAAAAGCGCGAATCGTCTCTCACCAAACTTTTACTAACACGAGATTAGCAAAAGGAGCCCAAAGGGTGCCGCGCTTGGTTCTGAACCGGCCTTTTCTAGTCTCGTCGTACGTGGTGTACGTGACCGCGTGGTTGGCGATCGGAAATTCCGACAACTTTGTGCGACCGTGTGTAGGCAAAACAAGTTTGAGCCAACATCCGTCGGAAAAAATCCTAGGATTTTGTTTTCGGAATGTCCGAACAAAGTCAGACCGTGTGTACGCTCTATTAGAGTGCCCACACTCTGGATGAAGGAGCACATGTGACACCTTTTGGACAGCAGCAATGTCAGTCTGGAGGAGGGGCGTGTTAGATGGACTAGCAGATTTAGATACACTAACAAATTGAAGCCAAACTCCAGCTAATACTTTATAAGCAGTTACAGCAAACTTTTTTTTTTTTTTTCCTTTTTGGATAAAGGTTCTGCATGAATAAATACGTTTAAAAGTTTATCATCGTAAGCTCCCGTGCCAGTGTTAAATGGTTTGTCCCATTCCTTTAACTGATGCATTCTGCTGGAGAGCTTGTTCTTTTGAAAAGCAACACACTAACTGGTCAGATCCCCAGATGGAAATAGAAGAAAGAAAGCCTAAAAAAGAAAATGAATGCAGTCATTGCATCTAAGAAATGGTAAGCTGTAATATAATAAATGTTTGCATGTAGGTGTAATACCGCTTTCAGTTCTATGGACCTTCCAATCCACTAAAAGACAGAAAAACAGACGTTTCATATGGGTTTTTTTTTTTTTTTTTGCTTAAATGCACCTTTTGAGATGGGAACATGCACTATTTTTAATATGGGGATGTTAGACCCTTCCATCTTAGCATTAAAACACAACATGGTATATGGGCCCTTAAAGAAATATTACTATAATTTTTTAAATTCTTGTATCCTCCAGGGGGCCCAGTGCATGCTGCTTTTGGTCCCTTTCTGTTCTATGACTTGGTTGCTGATCTACCATGCCCCACTTCCCCCACTGCTGTCTGAGCACGCTGCTAGCAAAAAGATTAATAGGTGACTGACAGGCAGGGGCGGCCTGTCCATTAGGGGCGCCTGTGCGCCGCCCCCCTATCCATGCGTCTGGCCCCCATGCAGGACGCCGGACGCATGAATTCCAACGGGGTATTTTTTTATGAAGCACCTGATTGGAGCCAGAGGCTCTTATAGGCTTCAAAATAGGGTGGGCTTGGGGCAGGGGAAGCAGCCGTAATGCCGGCAGAAAGCAGGGGAAGCTGCCATGATGCCGGCGTAGAGCAGGGGAAGCTGCCGTGATGCCGGCGTAGAGCAGGGGAAGCTGCCGTGATGCCGGCGTAGAGCAGGGGAAGCTGCCGTGATTCCGGCGTAGAGCAGGGGAAGCTGCCGTGATGCCGGCGTAGAGCGGGGGAAGCTGCCGGTGATGCCCGCCACCAGGATGAAGCACTGCCCGCCATAGATGGGGTAAGTACTCTGGAACTGACCGACCGGACTGGGGGGGGGGGGGGGGGGTTGGGGTGGCTCTGAGTGCACTGCATGCCGCCCCCCCCCCCCCCCAAAAAAAGATTACAACCATTCGCCACTGCTGACAGGCACACATAGTTGCGGGCACAATGATGGATAGCGCAGACAGAGGAGAGGCATAACATCTGCAGCTCTGTGCATCTTTTGTCTACCGCGTTTCTTCTAATTCAAGACCTGCCCGCCTGCTGTTCCAGGGAAATAGACTACAGTACTACCGGTAGTTGTTGGCTTATGTTGTGAATTACTGCATGCTGAGACAAGTGCTGTCTTTCACAAAAACATTAGCCCACAATATAAGCTAGCAGCTAGTTCTGTAGTCCCTCTACTTGGAATGACATGCGGACAGGTCTGGGCTTAGTTTACTGAGAGAGACTATAATACTAGCTGCTGGCTTGGATTGTGGGCTTCAATTTTTAGGAATAATGGTGGATGTCTCTAGTGCACTGTCATCCACAAGTTTGATGTGTTACTGGCAATATCTCCTTAATATGGATTTCAATTGTCCACTTTTATTTTGTGTATTGCACTTGTTTAGCAGAGAACAGCACTAGACATCATTCTTCAATTTTTTTATAGTATCCATTAGAGCTCCACGATTAATCGTTAAGAATCGAGATCGCAATCTTTACTCCCTCCTGATCTTGACAAAGCATTTTCCCTATTTCTTTCTATGCAGAGAGCTCTCTGCTGAAGCCACAGCTGTCAAAAAAAAACAAGAAAACGGGCAGACTGCCAAGTATCACAACATTCCTCAGCTGCTAAGCTAACTATAAACATTGTACCCTTTTGTCCTTTAGATCAAAAGAATGAACTGTGGTGTGTAAATGAGGGAAGTTTAACCACTTAAAGGCTAAACCTTTTTCTGACACTTGTTGGTCTCAAGTTAAAATCTTTTTTTTTTTTGCTAAAAAATTACTTAGAAACCCCAAACACGTATTTGCGCAGCGGTCTTTCAAATGCAATTTTTGTGGAAAAAAAATACACTTTAATGAATTAAAAAAAAAAAAACTAAACGGTAAAGTTAGCCCAATTTTTTTGTATAATATGAAAGATGATTTTACGCCGCAAGCATTGTGAGAGAATCGTGATCTTTATTCTAAGCAAAAAAATTTGGATTCTCATTTTGGCCAGAATCGTGCAGCTCTAGTATTCATTTATTAAACCTGTTAAAGGGCAAATTACATTGCTTATGCTTTTTAAGGTTGAAGAACGCTCTTGAGATTAGGATGTTTTTAAAGCTGTAGTCCAAGAATTCAGACACTTTCTAAAATGTGTGTTGGCTAAAGTCATTATACCATTAATGCCATAGTAGAATTTTGTTTGAAAGCATGCATTTGTTTTAACCATTTGCTGACCTGCCACAGTACATACTGCGGCAGGCAGGCAGAATCACGTACGTGTATGTCATATGCCTGCACTGGGTTTAGGAGCGCTCCCCCCCCCCCCCCCCCCCCCGGCGACTGCTGTGTCTGCCGGACTGCGGATCCCGGTAATCGGGGCCCAGTGATCACGTGAGCACAGTCAACAAAGCTGCTATGAATGAATTCATACATAACAGCTGTGTTGCCTATGCTGTGATTGGCCCACAGCTATCACATGGTACCTGGGCCAATCACAGCAACCTGTACCATGTGATTAGCTGTACTTTGCTGTTACAATGATCTTTATGTAAAAAAAATAATCCCTGATCACTCCCCCAGAGTGGTACGGTGTTACTATGGTGACACTGAACTACTCTGACGACAGGATGTTAAAAGAAAATTAGTAAAAAAATGAAAAAGAAATGCATAACATTTTTTTTTTTTTTGAAACATATGGTCATCAGTCAGTGTCCCTGATCACCGCCACATCAGTCATATGATGACGCTGTACTGCAGTGTACTTTCTCACAATTTTTATGAAAATGAAGAAATTGAATAAAGTGTTACAACTTCAAAAAGCTCACCATGCACATGCATTTTACGAAATGCCTCAACTGTCTACTTTGCAAATAGGGGTTATTTGGGTATAATTTGTACTGTCCTAACATTTTAGGGCCTCAAGAAATGAGATAGGACATCAGTACATCAGAACTGACAAATTTTTAAATATATACACCATAGTTTGTAGATGCTATAACTTTCGTACAAACCAATTAATATACAATTATTGGGATTTTGTAGCAGATAGCAGAATATATGTTGGCTTAAATTAATGATTAAATTTATGTTGCAAAAAATAAAAAACCCAGTGATGATCAAATACCACCAAAAGGAAGCTCTATTAGTGTGAAAAAAAAAAATACATGACAAAAACGTATTTTGTATACAGTATTGCATGACCCGGCAATTGCCAGTTAAAGTAGCACAGTGCTGAATAGAAAAAATGGCCTGGTCATTAAGGGAGTAGAATCTTCCAGGTAGCTGAAGTGGTTAAGAATGTTTGTTTTTGATTTTCTAATCACTAGTGGAGTTTGTTTTGACCACAGTGACAGAAAATTCAAAGGAGCAGGGTTTAAATTTTTTCTTGAGCAAGTGAATCTCAAATGGTGTATGTGGTTTTCAATTGATAAAGCCCATTCATTCCGAAATCGAAAGTTAAAAAATCAAATGAAATTCTGAAGTACTTTCAAATGATATTCATCAGCCATTGAATGTACTGAGCATTTTTGTGTGAGTGTTCCTGCAAAAATCTACTAATGTATGGCCAGCTTTACAATGGGTTAAGTCCAGTGAAGTGCATGGTGGGAGTACAGTTATCTCTTATCTTTTGTTGCTCCCGACTCTGGACTTTTCGGTCTTTGCTCCTGTAGCTGCAGAGTCGTCTGTATCCGCTCCGTGTGTCCCACCTATCCCCTTTCTCTGTGACAGTTTCCTATTCTCTAAACCTATTCACATAATACAAAGCCTTCTGTCAATGAACAGCAGAGGGGAGGGGGCGGGCAGAGCCTGCTGTGTGAGAAAGCAGCATCGGGAGTGTAGTATAGCTGTACTCCCAGGCTAAAACTGTCAGTTGTAAATAAGGTATACATCCATCAGGTGGCATGGACTTTTAACCCAAAGTAAGCCAGCACGTTTTTAATGAAGTGACTGAATTCCTGAAGTTCAGCTTTAAAAAGTAGGTTTTCCTATGCTAAACAAAAGCGAGATGCCTTTTATGTAAACCGTATTCTTCTTAAAGCAACGCTGTTGTGTCACCAGAACTAGTGTCCCCATTGGAAGATTTCTTCTTTTCTTATAGTACATCACGGGACACAGCCATAGTAGTTACTATGTGGGTTATAGGCCACCTTCAGGTGATGGACACTGGCATGCCCTAAGAGAAAAAGTGCACTCCCTATAGTAGTGCACTCACTACTGGGATTACCTCAATTTTTTCGCCAGTGTCTAAGGTGTTACATAGTAGGTGAGGTTGAAAAAAGACACAAGTCCATCAAGTCCAACCTATGTGTGTGATTATGTGTCAGTATTACATTACATATCCCTGTATATTGCGGTCATTCAGGTGATTATCTAATAGTTTCTTGAAGCTATCAATGCTCCCCGCTGAGACCACCGCCTGTGGAAGGGAATTCCACATCCTTGCCGCTCTTACAGTAAAGAACCCTCTACGTAGTTTAAGGTTAAACCTCTTTTCTTCTAATTGTAATGAGTGGCCACGAGTCTTATTAAACTCTCTTCTGCGAAAAAGTTTTATCCCTATTGTGGGGTCACCAGTACAGTATTTGTAAATTGAAATCATATCCCCTCTCAAGCGTCTCTTCTCCAGAGAGAATAAGTTCAGTGCTCGCAACCTTTCCTCATAACTAAGATCCTCCAGACCCTTTATTAGCTTTGTTGCCCTTCTTTGTACTCACTCCATTTCCAGTACGTCCCTCCTGAGGACTGGTGCCCAGAACTGGACAGCATACTCCAGGTGCGGGCGGACCAGAGTCTTGTAGAGCGGGAGAATTATCGTTTTATCTCTGCAGTTGATCCCCCTTTTAATGCATGCCAATATTCTGTTTGCTTTATTAGCAGCAGCTTGGCATTGCATGCCATTGCTGAGCCTATCATCCACTAGGACCCCCAAGTCCTTTTCCATCCTAGATTCCCCCAGAGGTTCTCCCCCCAGTCTATAGATTGCATTCAGATTTTTGACACCCAAATGCATTATTTTACATCTTTTTACATTGAACCTCATTTGCCATGTAGTCGCCCACCCCATTAATTTGTTCAGGTCTTTTTGCAAGATTTCCACATCCTGCGGAGAAGTTATTGCCCTGCTTAGCTTAGTATCGTCTGCAAATACAGAGATGGAACTGTTTATCCCAACCTCCAGGTCGTTTATGAACAAATTAAATAGGATTGGTCCCAGCACAGAACCCTGGGGGACCCCACTACCCACCCCTGACCATTCCGAGTACTCCCCATTTATCACCACCCTCTGAACACGCCCTTGTAGCCAGTTTTCAATCCATGTACTCACCCTATGGTCCATGCCAACGCACCTTATTTTGTACAGTAAACGTTTATGGGGAACTGTGTCAAATGCTTTTGCAAAATCCAGATACACCACGTCTACGGGCCTTCCTTTATCTAGATGGCAACTCACCTCCTCATAGAAGGTTAATAAATTGGTTTGGCAAGAACGATTCTTCATGAATCCATGCTGATTACTGCTAATGATATCATTCTTATTACTAAAATCTTGTATATAGTCCCTTATTATCCCCTCCAAGAGTTTACATACTATTGATGTTAGGCTAACTGGTCTGTAATTCCCAGGGATGTTTTTTGGGCCCTTTTTAAATATTGGTGCTACATTGGCTTTTCTCCAATCAGCTGGTACCATTCCAGTCAATAGACTGTCTGTAAAAATTAGGAACAACGGTCTGGCGATCACCTGAGTTCCCCAAGTACCCTCGGATGCAAGCCATCTGGTCCCGGTGATTTATTAATGTTAAGTTTCTCAAGTCTAATTTTAATTCCGTCCTCTGTTAACCATGTAGGTGCTTCCTGTGTTGTGTCATGAGGATAAACACTGCAGTTTTGGTTACTGAAGCCCCCCGAAGCCCCCCGTGTTGGTCACGAGTGAAGATGTGCTCCACTGGGTCAATCCTTTCTGGGGCTAGCCATGCAGCCGGATCCATTCAAAGTGTCTTTTAGGTCGAATTGAATTGTACCCGGGCCTCGTATCCGAAGAAACAAGGTTTTGCCTGTAAACGCTTCCCTTTTAGAGAGCAGGACCCCAGGATCCAGTACTTTTGGTAGTAAGGCCATAAAGTTTTACTGGTGGTGGTGCTATTACAGGTCCAGGATTGTGGGTTTCCTCGAGGATCCCCAGCTCCTGAAGGTTTTTAACGGAACCCACCGTGAAGGGTGAGGATTGGGTCTGCTGGTTTTACAACAGAAAACCCTGCGGTGGGAAAGGTAAGTTGAGTTTTCTAAGAAATGTTTTTTTAAATTTTCTTATGAATGTCTCCTTTAAATTTAGTAAATGTTGTCATGCCTGTGTGTCACCACTGGGGGCTGTATAGAGCACTTACCTTCTCACGCTTCCTCAGAGAGCTCACGTTGTGTCCGGAACAAGCAAGTTTTCCTTCCAGCCAGCAGCAGACTTCCGGTAACTCTGAGGGGGGGGGGGTTTCCCCACCAGACGCCCCCCTGTGCTGTTTCTTCTCCCCCTCTTCACGAGGAAGAAGCACAAAAAAAAGCAAACGGCATGCCGCCTTACTCGGCGGCTTCCAGGCCCCCCCTTCGCCATTTTCTTCCCCTCACTGCTGATCCTATAGGATCGGAAGCTCGCGCGGGAAAGGCTCTTTTTCAAAGGAAAGGCGAGGGGCCATAGGCGACGGGGGGCGGGGCTTAGTGCGGCGTTGGCGTCCTCCAACGCCCAGCGCGGGAAAAAGTCTTTAACCACTTGCCACCTGCCATATAGCAGAATGATGGCGGCAAAGTGGTTTCAATACCCTGACTGGGCGTCATATGACGTCCTCAGGATATTGAGCCGTTGTGCGCCCCTGGGGGCGCGCATCGCGGAGATCGTTGTTGCGGGGTGTCAGACTGACACCCTGCACCACCGATCTAGGTAAGGAGTCTCTGACAGAGACTCTTTACCACGTGATCAGACGTGTCCAATCACGGCTGATCACAATGTAAATAGGAAGAGTCGGTGATCAGCTTTTCCTCACTCGCGTCTGACAGACGCGAGTAGAGGAGAGCCAATCGGCTGCTCTTCTGACAGGCGGGGTCTGTGCTGATTATCAGCACAGCCCCCCCCCCCCCTCGGATCCTACCCAGGACAACCAGGGAAGCCGCCCATGACCACCAGGGAAGCCATCCACACTGGACCACCAGGTATACCCCCTAGACCCCCAGGGAAATACTAATCAGTGCCCAGGCAGCTGCCAATCTATGCCCAGGCAGCTGCCAATCAGTGCCCACTCACAATGCCTACCACTGCCAGTGCCACCAGGGATGCCTATCAGTGCCGCGTATCAGTGCCGCCTATCAGTGCCCAGCAGTACCTCCTATCAGTGCCCAGCAGTGCCGCCTTTCAGTGCCAATCTTTGCAGCCTTTCAGTGTCGACCATCAGTGCCGCATATCAGTGCCCATCGTCAGTACCCGCTCATTGGTGCCACCTCATCGGTGCCGCCTTAACAGTGGCTGTCAGTGCCGCCTTATCTGTTCCCATCAGTGTAAGAGAAAACTTACTTATTTACAAAAATTTTTAACAGAAACAAAAGCAAAACTTTTTTTTTTTCATTTTTTTTTTTTTGGTTCGCTAAAAATAAAAACCACAGAGGTGATCAAATACCACCAAAAGAAAGCTATATTTGTGGGAACAAAATGATAAAAAAATTTAGTTTGGGTACAGCGTAGCATGACCGCGCAATTGTCATTCAAACTGCGACAGCACTGAAAGCTGAAAATTGGTCTGGGCAGGAATGTGTATAAGTGTCCTGTATTGAAGTGGTTAAAAAAGCACCATTGTTGCTGCTGCAAGCTGCGGAGGGACATCAGCAAAGGTGGCATTAAGAGGTTTGGTGACACAGGCATTCCTTTTGACACATTTACTACTGCATCAGGCTGAACATTAATAGCAGCGACAGGGCTGGACTATTGCTCAAGCAGTGCATGCATTCCTTCTCAAAGTAACTCTGCTTTGTGAATCGGGCTATGGTCGGAAGGGGGGGTAAAAGCACCTCAAAAAAGGGCTATAGAAAGACTTCTATAGTCACACGGAAGCCTAGAACCATCGCAAAAAAGATGGCATCCTCCCCTGAGAGTAATATGGCTGGTCAGAGTGAGCCATCAGGAGTGACGAATGTTGCAGCTGCGCTTAACACTGCAGCCCCTGTATATATTACCAAGGAGATTTTTTTCTTCAACCATTTTAGACTTGGAGCAAAAAATTGAGGCTTTAATCGCATCCCAGAGTGGGACTAAGCGTAACAGGTCCCCGTCCATTGCTCAGGACCCTCATGCTGAGGAACAAGGGGCGTAAGATGACGAATTTCTTTCAGGGGACCAGGAAGAGACTGGTTGACTCCTCTTCCGAAGAACCTAATACGGAAGGATCAGGTTCACAAGAAAGATTGTTGGTACAATCTCTCACTGAATTGGTCCGCTCTACATTTTTGCTGCCAGTAGCGGAGTCAGTCGATGAGCCCACTTCTGGTTTGGGTTCACTAAAGTCTCCCCAAGCTGTTCATGATTTTCCTATCCATTCATGGCTAAAAAAGCTTATGTATTCTGAGTGGGAGCACCCAGATAAAGTTTTTTACTCCAAAAAAGTTTTCAACACTTTATCCTATGGAGGAAGAGTTTAATAGGAAATGGGTGATTCCAGCAACTGACGCTGCTATATCCTCTGTGAACAAAAACCTGACTTGTCCTGTGGACAATGCTCAAATGCTGAAGGATCCAACAGATAACAAGATGGAATTCCTTTTTAAAAACTATATTTTGCTCGCAGGTTCAGTGATTCAGTCTGCGCTGGCAGCAATCGGGGTATCTCAGTCCCTAAAGGACCAGTTTATAGAGGTACTCAAGGTTATTCCTGATCAGCAGGCCCAAGATTTGGCCGGTATATCAGAAGCGTTGTGTTTTTACAGTAGACGCTATGAAAGATTCTATTCTCCAGGCCTCACGGCTTATGCTAGGGCTGGTACATGTGCGTAGAATCTTATGGTTGAAAAATTGGTCAGCTGAAGCGGCATGCAAAAACTCTTGGCCAGTTTCCCATCTCACGGTGAACGGTTATTTGGAGACGATTTGGATAAATACAACCAAAGAATTTCTAATGGGAAAAGTCCCCTTTTACCGGTTAAGAAGAAGTTTGTGTTTTTTCTTTTAGACGAGCTTCTTCTCCTGTGACAGGAGCATCAGCCTCAAGGCAGTCATGACGGCCTCCATCGTCAGGTTCAAGAGGTAAACCTCAGGGTCAGTCCCAGGGTCAAAAGAGGCCTTGGGGGAGGAAACCCACTAAACAAAATACTAAAACCTCCTTATGAAGGGGTGCCCCCACTCGCTTGAGTGGGGGGGAAGACTTCTGCAGTTTTCAAGGGTCTGGCAGGAACAATGTCAAGACAGATGGGTGGCTTCCTCAATATCTCTAGGTTACAAACTAGAGTTCCGAGAATTCCCATCTCCTTGTTTTCTCAGATCAAACGTTCCCAGGGATCCAGTAAAAAAAGTCTTTCTAGCTTTGGAACATCTCTTGTCTCAAAGAGTGGTATCGGTGGTCCTCTTGGAAGAGCGAGGATTAGGGTTTTATTCAAACATTTTCACAGTACAAAAACGGAGATGTCAGACCCATTTTAGATCTCAAAGATCTAAACCGGTTTTTGAATATCTGCTCTTTTTGCATGGAGTCAATCCAATCAGTAGTCTCCATCCTCGAAGGTTGAGAACTTCTGGCATCAATCGACATCAAGGATGCTTATCTCCATGTGCCGATTTTCGCCGCTCACCAGAAATATTTACGCTTCGAGGTAGAAAATCTTCATTTTCAGTTCGTAGCTCTGCCCTTCGGTCTAGCTACTGCACCTTGAGTGTTTACAAAGGTCCTGGCTCCTCTGGCCAGATTAAGGGCTCAAGGTATAACGATACTAGCCTACTTGGGCGATCTACTCTTGATAGATCAGTTGGTAGCCCGCTTAAACCAAAGTTTGGTCTGCACAGTCAGCTACCTGGAATACCTAGGTTGGATTCTCGACCTAGAGAAATCCTCCTTAAAACCATCAAGGAGATTGCAGTACTTGGGGCTGATCATAGATACAGTTCAGAAGAGGGTGTTTTTGCCCCAGTAAAGGATTAGTTCCATAAGGCTCCTGACTTCCCAATGTGTTTATCCCCCAAGGTGTGTCAGAGCCTCAATTGGTGGTTGATATCCAAGAATCTTCAAAAAGAAAAATCCTTTCTACCAATTACCTGGAAGGTGGTAACAACAGATGCCAGCCTTCTAGAAGGTGGTAACAACAGATGCCAGCCTTCTGGGCTGGGGAGCAGTCCTGGAAAAAGCGTCTGTCCAGGGGAAATGGTCCAAATCAGAAATGACCTTGCCTATCAATATTCTAGAGATTTGGGCAGTACGCCTGGCCTGAAGGCCTGGATGCTCAGACTATGGAATTGTCCTGTCCGAATCCAATCCGACAATGCCACAGCAGTGGCTTATATCAATCACCAAGCGGGCACGAGAAGTCGTGCGGCCCAAAGAGAGGTGAATCATATCCTATCTTGGGCAGAAGACAACATTCCTTGTCTGTCAGCAATCTTCATTCCAGGGATAGAGAATTGGCAGGCGGACTACACCAACAGTTGTTCCTGGGGGAATGGTCTCTTCACCCTGACATCTTTCTGTCAATATGTCAAAGATGGGGAATTACGGATGTGGATCTGTTTGCGTCGAGGTTCAACAAGATCGACAACTTTGTGTGAAGGACACGGGATCCGATGGCATGCGGAACAGATGCCTTGGTGTTTCCGTGGGATCAGTTTTCACTGACCTTTGCGTTCCCACCTGTTCTGCTGCTACCGCGCCTTCTTCGCAGGATCAAGCAGGAAGGGAAGGAGGTGATTCTTGTGGCCCAGGAGATCTTGGTATGCAGACATCGTAAAGATGGCGGTAGGGGACCCATGGACTCTACCACTATGGTCAGACCTTCTCTTGCAAGGTCCGGTATTCCATCCTACCTTACAAACGCTAAATTTAACGGTCTGGCTATTGAGAACCACATTCTGAAAGACCGTGGGCTGTCAGCTTCAGTAGTTTCTACTTTGGTTAATGCTAGGAAGCTGGCCTCCAGAGTCATATACTATAGACTCTGGAAGGCATATGTCTCCTGGTGTGAATCCAGGGGTTGGCACCTCAGGAAATATGTAATAGGTAGGATCCTTGAATTTCTGCAGATGGGATTGGAAATGAAGCTGGCCTTGAGTACTATCAAAGGCCAGGTGTCAGCCTTATCGGTGTTTTTTCAAGGACCACTTGCTTCACACTCTCTGGTTCGTAACTATATTCAGGGGGTAACGCGGATTAATCCTCCAGTTAGGTCACCCCTGAACCCTTGGGACTTGAATTTAGTCCTGTCGGCATTACAGAAACAGCTTTTTGAGCCAATACGAGATATTCCCTTGGTCCTCTTGACAAGGAAAATAATTTTCTTGGATGCCATATCTTCTGCAAGAAGAGTATCAGAGTTGGCTGCTCTTTCTTGTAAAGAGCCATTTTTTGATTATTCATGAGGATAAGGTTGTATTGCGGCCTCATCCTAATTTCCTACTGAAGGTAGCGTCAGTTTTTTATTTAAACCAGGATATTGTTCTGCCTTCATTTTCATTCAACCTCGTTCTGTGGAAGAAAGGTCTCTACATTCTCTTGATGTGTTGACAGCGGTCAAGGTCTATTTGAAGGTGACCACACAGATTCGTAAAACAGATGTTTTGTTTGTGTTGCCAGACGGTTCTAAAAGAGGACAGGCAGCATCGAAATCTACTATTTCTAAATGGATTTGTCAAGTGATTGTTCAAGCTTATGGTTTAAAAAGGAAAATTCCACCTTTTCATGTTAAAGCGCACTCCACTAGGGCTGTTAGTGCTTCTTGGGCTGTGCATCACCAAGCCTCTATGGCTCAGATCTGCAAGGCCGCAACTTGGTCTTCAGTCCATACATTTACCAGATTCTATCAAGTAGATGTAAAAGGTCATGAGGATATCGCCTTTGGGCGCAGTGTACTGCAGGCTGCAGTATAAGTTCTCTAGTCTCTTAGTGCCTTACTTTTGTTGTGTCTCCCTCCCTTCAGTTGCCATTGCTATGGGACATCCCACATAGTAACTACTATGGCTCTGTGTCCTGTGATGTACTTCAAAGAAAATGATTTTACAGTTGAGCTGTTTTAAAAATCCTATTTTTCCTATTCTGGTGACACCCCAAAATTTGCGATTTTCTTTTACTTTCACTCGCTGTAATAAATTTAAACCGGACAAACGGAGAAGGTTAATTTCTCTAATGGGGCAAAAACAGCAATAAACATCTGGCAGGCTTTCCAATCCCTTTCCACTTCATCCAAAATAATAAAAAATGCCTTTAGTTGTACTTTAATGCTTCTTCCTGTTGGTGTACAGGCTAATGAATGCTAAATGAAGTTCCATATGACGCATAGAACATATTAGCAAAGTCGTTCTTTGCTTTGTAGAAGAGAAGGACTTTTTCTTGCCCAGAATATCATGTCATAGCCCTATTGATGTGCACCTTCTTGATCCATGAATGAAATAGCAGGTTATTTTGTAAATCTATTGCATTTCCACAGTTAAGATAATTCATTCTTTCTTTCTTTTTTTTTTTTTTTTTTCCAGCATCCATGTCGGTGAAAGACATCTTGCAAAGCCTAGTGGACGATGGCATGGTAGATTCTGAGCGCATTGGGACTTCAAATTACTTTTGGGCTTTTCCCAGCAAGGCTCTTCATGCTCGGAAGAGAAAGCTGGAGACTCTGGAAAGCCAGGTAATTCTGACACTATCCTGCCATGCGGTATGTGCTGCATGGTATGTTTTGCAATTAGTTTTTTTGTGTGATTTTAAAAAAAAAAATATTTATTTATTTTTTTTTGCATTAAAAAAAAAAGTAGGGACTTTTACACAAAATGCTATTATGTTATGACCATGCCTCATTTAGAACTTTCTGCTTGCGTTAATCATTACATAACCACTAGAGGGGGTGCTATATCTGTTCAAATATGTAAAAGGAAATAAAAGAGAAGAATTTTATGACCTAATAGTGAAAACTATGTTCTTTGGCAGCTGCCTTGTGGGTTGTTTAATGTCAGTAGAATGAAGCGGAAATCTTCTTTAGGGCAACTACCCATTTGTGTATGTCTAATATTAAGTTACTTATTATTTTGAGAAATGCAGTTTCCTATTTTGTACACATTGAATTCACATCATGAAGTTTTTTTTTTTTTGGCTGTAGAGTGTCACATATGTAGTTTTTAAGAAAAAATAATCAAAATAATCAATAGGAATAGAAATATGAAGCATAGCGGTCAAGTAAATGTAGAAGACACACTGATTTACTAAAACTGATGCACTCAGAATCTGGTGCAGCTATGCATGGTATCCAATCGGCTTCTAACTTCAGCTTGTTCAATAAAGCTTTGACAAAAAAAACTGGAACCTGATTGGTTTCTGTGATGAGCGCACCAGATTTTATATGCTCCAGTTTTTGTAAATAACCCTCACTGATTTATTACAGAGTTCACCATAAAAGTAATGCACAAGAATGAAGCCAGACAATAATGAAACATGCTCAAGGCTTACAAGGAAAAAAAAAAGACTTGCACAGACATAAAAATGCTGCAGTTTGACAATGGTGGCGCATAATGTGTTAATACATTATGTGGATGATTTCAATTATGGGGCTGAGAGATGTAAATCCTTGTTGGAATTGCCTAATTTGCAACATAACGGTTTTAATGTGTTGTTAATGGGGTTCTAGCCAGCAAGAAGCACTTAGTAACATAAGCTTAAAAAATAACTAAGGGCTTCCGTATGACAGTCTACTCTAAACCGTTACCAAATCCAGCTACTGTTATGCACAAGCCTCATAAAGTAGACAAAAAGCTTCCTTTACCTTCCCTGACTAAACCAAATCTTTAATTATTTGTGTCTCACATGTTCCTCTTTTCAGACACTGTAGCTCACAGTGGGAGGGCTTCATCTGCGCAGGCAGTGCTGCCAATCCAGAAAGCACTGGGCAGGGCTAGATAAGTGATTTAGCAGCGGTAATGCCGATAGCCACCCTTGTAGCCACATTGTTTCATCCAACTGTAGTGAAAGCATATATAGCCTACATGAGAGTGGCAACATTACTTTGAATTTGGGATCAGTGCAGCATTATTGCCACACCATCACAGGAACTGTATTAGGTGGACCTAATTGGCAGGATCAGCAAGTACCAATTCAGTCTTTATTGGCACAGTACACACTTGCCTTGATTTAGAGCTGCCTGCGCCGGCCTTGCCAAAGGTCACCAGCAGGGGCACCTTCAAAATACCTCTGCCTGCTAAAGCCTCCCTGGTACACTCTAACATTTCTTTACAGTTCTGTAACCTGTCTCTAAATGCTTTCTAACTAAAATTATGATTACCGACATGCTCCCTTCCCCTCCTGCGGGCCTCAGATCTTTCAGGTCTTCTGTCACAAGGACTGGTTTGCTACCCTGCTTCTCAGTATTTTTTTTTTTTTTTTTTTTTTTTGTGCTTGGTAAAGTCGAGGTCTTGATGAATAGTTATCCCTACACTCTTAAAGACTAAAAAGTCAACTTCTTACATAGTCTTCAACTGCATCTTGAAATCAAATTTCTTGTGGTGCAAGGCCAGAAAAGTTTATTCAAGGAAGTACTCTGTGGGATCAACATCTGGCCTTAAAGGATCAATTCTTTTTCAGAGACTGCTTGCGTCACACTCCCTTGTGAAGGCACTTCAGGATGTCGCTCACATTATTTCTCCTGTATACTCCCCAGTGACTCCATAGGATCGCAACATGGTTCTGTTGGCACTTCAATAAACGCCCCTTGAACCTTCAGTATTTCACAAAATTGAGTATACCCCTCACATTTTTGTAAATGTTATTATATATTTTCATGTGACAACACTGAAGAAATGACACTTTGCTACAATGTAAAGTAGTGAGTGTACAGCTTGTATAACAGTGTAAATTTGCTGTCCCCTCAAAATAACTCAACTCAGCCATTAATGTCTAAACCGCTGACAACAAAAGTGAGTACACCCCCTAAGTGAAAATGTCCATATTGGGCCCAAAGTGTCAATATTTTGTGTGGCCACCATTAATTATTATTATTAGCACTGCCTAAAACCTCTCGTGCATGGAGTTAACCAGAGCTTCACAGGTTGCCACTTGAGTTCTCTTCCACTCCTTCATGATGACATTACGGAGCTGGTGGATGTTAGAGACTTTGCGCTCCTCCATCTTCCGTTTGAGGATGCCCCACAGATGCTCAATAAGGTTTAGGTCTGGAGACATGCTTGGCCAGTCCATCACCTTTACCCTCATCATCTTTAGCAAGGCAGTGGTCATCTTGGAGGTGTGTTTGGGGTTATCATGTTGGAATACAGCCTTGCGGCCCAGTCTCTGAAAGGCGGGGATTATGCTCTGCTTCAGTATGTCACAGTACATGTTGGCATTCATGGTTCCCTCAATGAACTGTAGCTCCCCAGTGCCGGCAGCACCTATGCAGCCCCAGTCCATGACACTTCCACCACCATGCTTGACTGTAGGCAAGACACACTTGTCTTTGTACTCCTCGCCTGGTTGCCACCACACATGCTTGACACCATCTGAACCAAATAAGTTTATCTTGGTCTCATCAGACCACAGGACCTGGTTCCAGTAATCCATGTCCTTAGTCTGCTTGTCTTCAGCAAACTGTTTGCAGTCTTTCTTGTGCATCATTTTTAGAAGAAGCTTCCTTCTGGGACGACAGCCATGCAAACCAATTTGATGCAGTGTGCGGCGTATGGTCTGAGCACTGACAGGCTGACCCCCACCCCTTCAACCTCTTCAGCAATGCTGGCAGCACTCATACGTATATTTCCCAAAGACAACCTCTGGATATGACGCTGAGCACATGCACTCAACTTCTTTGGTCGACAATGTTGAGGCCTGTTCTAAGTGGAACCTATCCTGTTAAACCGCTGTATGGTCTTGGCCACCATGCTGCAGTTCAGTTTCAGGGTCATGCCAATCTTCTTATAGCCTAGGCCATCTTTATGTAGAGCAATAATTCTTTTTTTCAGATCCTCTGAGAGTTCTTTGCCATGAGGTGCCATGTTGAACTTCCCGTGACCAGTATGAGAGAGTGAGAGCGATAACACCAAATTTAACACACCTGTTTCCCATTCACACCTGAGACCTTGTAACACTGAGTCACATGACACAGTGGAGGGAAAATGGCTAATTGGGCCCAATTTGGACATTTTCACTCAGGGGTGTACTCACTTTTTTTGCCAACGGTTTACACATTATTGGCTGTGTGTTGTTGTTTTGAGGGGACAGCAAATTTACACTGTTATACAAGCTGTACACTCACTACTTTACAATGTAGCAAAGTGTAATTTCTCCAGTGTTGTCACATGAAAAGATATAAAAATAAAATATATTAACAAAAATGTGAGGGGTGTACTCACTTTTGTGAGATGCTGTATTAGTAATATTCCACTTTCTTACATGGATGATTGCCTTTCTTTTCACCATCACTTCTGCAAGGCAATTTTGTGTCTTGGTACCTTAGCCTGTAAAGATTATTATCTTTTACTACATAAGGGCAAAGTTGTTCTGAGGCAGAGGTCCTCCTTTCTTCCCATAGTGGTTTCTTCCTTTTATCTTACCTAGGACATTGCTCTCTCTGTCCTGCACCTAAACCACTTTCCCTTCATTGTCAGGATGTGGTGTGTGTGCTGTTTTGAGCTTTTCTCCCAGCTACAGCTTCCTTTAATCAGACTCTCTCATTGTACTTCCACATCGGGAACCGCCTACTTATTGTTCCACTAGTGCTGGGTCGATTTGTCAGCTTACGACCTTGGGGGCAAGGGTCCCTCTTTTTCTGATCAATGCACACTACACTAGATCAGTTGATACTTCATGGACTTTATAGAACAGGCAGTTGTTCATCAAATTTGTAAGGCTACCGACTGGTCTTTTGTTCACGTTTACGTTTTACCAGGTGGACTTTCAGTTCTCGGCTTCCCTGATAAGGTTCTTCAGCCTGCTGTGTAGGCTCCATTGCACTGCCTTTGTTGGTTTGTCCCTTGTGGGCCAGTTAGCCTTTTGTTTTGCTGTTGCTCACCCCTCAGTTGGACTGTTTTGGACATTCCATTGGTTCTTGAATGCTTCATTTTGTGTCCTACAAGGCAATGTGAAGAAAACAGGATTATTGTCTTACCTATAAAATCCTTTTATTTGAGTATATTATGGGACACTGTCCCCTCTCCTCTGTTCCTATGATCCACTCCTATCATTGCTACTATACTACCAGTTACTATTAAACTAAGGCATGCTGGGGACAGCAGGAGTTATACTTAACTGATTTAACATAATTTCTTGCTAGTGTCTATTTCTGAAGGTGGCATTAAAACCCAACGGTCCCAGAATACTTCATCCTGTGCCCTGTCATGTACTCCAAGAAAAGGAGGGATGGTTGTGTGTGGCCACCTTTTTAGTGTTATTCTAGCCATAGATGAGTAGATATTTTGACAGAAAATCTTATTTCAGAGGGCATTTATCAATCCTCAAAAGCATTGCAAAGCTGCAGAGACTCAGTGTGATCTCAAAGTTGGCCTACTTCCAGTATGCAGTGTGGTTCATGAGCAGATAAATAATTTTAGTTCCTGTTTCTCTGCCACCCATTTGCTCAGATCGCAGAAGGCATGCAAAGTTTGCTCCATGTATGGCCATAGTACTGTTAAAATTATGTGGATATTTGTCTATTAAGTGTTTATTACCTAAGCACATTCTCCTTTATAAAACTGTCTTATGCACAGATTAATACTTGGTTTCTTTCCTAAGCCTCTGGCTGTCTATGTGTTTGGCTTTATAAATTGTTACTTAGTCTGTAACTAAGACTTAAGTTTGCTTAACCAGTGATTTATGGGCACTTTTACATTTGCTTATACAAATTAAATGACACATTTAAATGTATAGTTTCTTATATATTTTTAGCTAGTGCTGTGGAGGTTTTAAATACCCTTGGCCTTCAGCCCGATATGTAGCAATGCCTTTGGCATTAACGCTTATCTCTGTTTAACGATACTGGTTTCTACTAATCCTCAGCTTGTTGACCTTTTGTGATTTAACTACTGTGACCTATGAATCCAAGGCTAAACTGTTTTAAAGCATTACAGGAATTCTGATATTGAGTAATGAACGATAAATTATGTTAGTACTCAACAGTGGACTAATGTATCTTTGAGAAGTTTGTCCCTAACTAAACATGCACAAAATTAGATCTATGTCAGGGCTGGGCTCAGCCCTTCCTTCTCAAAGCTGGCCGCTCAGCTGTCGGCTAATTGCCAGCTCATTTCTCTTCACAGTGACTCACCTGTTGATATCCTGCTCATCAGTCCTGCCTACTTAAGCCGTTCAGCCCAGATGATCTCTGCCTTCACCTTGGTCACCTCTCTAGAGACACTCTCTTGTGTTCCTGTTAAAGATTTGCTTGGCTGACATTCCTTCTGGCTCCAGAACCTGCTTGCTGTTCTACTACGCTCATCTCTGGTTCCCTGACATTTTGGCTTGTCTGACTATCTGTTCCGGTTCCTGAACTCTGTTTTGACTACGTTTACTCGGTTTACCTTTTTATTATTATTAAACAAGTGTGATTTAACTGTATTTCTGTCTCAGTTTGATTCATTGTTTCTGACAGTAGGTGAAGGCCATGAATTCAGAATATGCAGTCAATCCACTTGTTGGTAATAATTTTTCCAGATTGGATGAGCAGGATCACCACATGGATCAGTTTGCCATGGCGTTACAAACGCTTCTGAGTCCCACGGCTCACCTGGAATCTCCCACTGTGGCTGCTCCGGTACAACCTGTGTTGCAGGCCGTCGCTGCTGCTCTAGTCTCTGTGCAGGCACCCGCCTCGAGTATTACCTCTATAAGAGGTATGTCTGGTTCCGTTCCGCTTCCCCAGTGATTTGGGGGCGATCCAGTCCAATGCAGAGGGTTTCTCAACCAGGTTGAGATGCTGCCCCAGGCGTTTCCCACGGACTGAAGCAAAGTAGGATTCGTGGGCGCATACAGTATCTGGTGCATTGGAAAGGGTACGGTCTGGAGGGACCCTCTTAGGTCTCATCCTCGGACGTACATGCCTCTGTCCTCCTTCGTGATTTCCATAGACGTTTTCCCCTCAAGCCTGGTGGTCCTCCGAGGGGGAGGGGGGGTCATTGAGGAGGGGATACTGTCAGGGCTGGGCTCAGCTCTTCTAAAAGCTGGCCGCTCAGCTGTCGGCTAATTGCCAGCTCCTTTCTCTCCACAGTGACTCACCTGTTGATGATATCCTGCTCGTCAGTCCTGCCTACTTAAACTGTCCAGCCCAGATGATCTCTACCTTCGCCTTGGTCACATCTCTAGAGATGCTCTCCTGTGTTCCTGTTAAAGACTTGCTTGGCTGACATTCCTTCTAGCTCCAGATCCTGCTTGCAGTTCTACTATGCTCATCTCTGGCTCCCTGACGTTTTGGCTTGTCTGACTATCCGTTCCAGTTCCTGAACTCTGGCTATGTTTGGACTAGGTTTACTTGATTAACCTTTTTATTATTATTATTATTATTATTATTAAACAAGTGTGATTTAACTGTACTTCTGTCTCAGTCTGATTCATGGTTTTTGACAATATATTAGTATTCATGTCAGTAGGTTTACATCCGGTCAGAGTGAAACCACCCCTGCATAGATTGTCTGCAGCTAATTGGAAAGTGATAAATAATGAAAGAAGAGTTTTTTTCACGTAGCCTTTTTTATTAAAGGAGCCAAATCTTGATATGTGATCAGTGATGAAGCTTTTTCTTCTACAGCAGATGTATTTGTGCATCATATGGTGACAGAGGAGGTCCCAACCACATCTCACTGCTCTTTTTTTTGGTCTGGTGTTTAGTCCTATATAAATATGTACTATTTAAATACCAAAAGTGTTATACCACATCAAACGTTTTATGCATTTGTTATTTTGAAAAGTCAGTATTCATAAAAAGTAGTGGTAAAGAAAGCATTTTTTGTGTTTTTAATTTGTCATGGTCCATGTAACAGGGTGTAGCAGGGATGTGTCATTTGCCTAATTCCTTTGCAACTAAAGGTGTCCCTCGGTCTCATTTCAGAAAACTGTATATTAGGGAGAATATTTATGTAAAACCTTTGAAAACCTAGAAAATATTATAAAGTCAAGAGAGCGTAGGCAATTCTACATATAGAAATACTGACATAAATATCTATTCGACACAGGCAGCACAGTTTCTTTAAATGCTTTCATGAACTGAGTAATGAAATATATTAGGTATTTCAGTATTAAAATGTAATTTCCTTGTGCAGTTGCCTAAGTTTTCAAAAAACATTGCACACATGACTGTGGGAATGATGACATTTTTGTTTGTGGAAGATCAATTTTTCAGATGATACAGATTGTATAGAATTTGAGGCCTCTACCAGCTTCAGTAAAAAGAAAATGTAGCTGCCCATTTCCTTATTTGTTTTAGAAAGGAGGAGTGGTGCACAATTGTGATATAAATATATTGGCCATTTTATCCTACGTTGATACTGGGTTCCAGCTCGTCTTGCTCATGCCAACCCTAGCTCTAGTGACCTCTGTTTCTGGGGCTATCGCGGGGACGTCCTAAGCATATGGTGGACCTGTCCACGTTTGATAGGCTTTTGATCCTGATTCTTCAACACTTTCATCTGCCTATCCGAAAGAATGCTACATTAGCCCTGCTGCATTGCAGGGCTGGGGAAAAAATCAATTTAAATATTGAATCGAGTTGAGAGGTCAAATTTAAGCAAATCGATTTTTTTTAGATTATTTTTTTTTTTTCACCAGGACCGGCGCTGACACTGCGCCAGTCCTGAGGAGCTGCGGGCAGGAGTTTTTAGGCGAGGCCGCCGCTTCGGCCTAGTCCGCGAAGCCGGATGCCACGGACAAGGCCGAAGCCGCGGCCTCGCCTAAAAACTCCTGCCCGCAACTCCTCAGGACCGGCGCGGTGTCCAAAAAAAGAAAATTTGAATCGTGAATCGAGTTTTTTTTTTTTTTTTTTTTTAATTGCCCAGCTCTACTGCATTGCCCTATCTGGGTCCCCTATGCTCGTCAGAAGAATTTGGCAACTTACTTATTTTTGTCTGCCAAGAGGATAATTGCCCGGGCCTGGAGGAAGCCTTTGGTTCCTTTTCAGGGCGTTGGAGATTGTATGACTTTTCTAATGCTCAATGAGCAGGTGTCCAGAATTCTAAAGGACTCTCATGACAAATTTTTAAAGATTTGGGGCTCCATTACGCCTTCCCTTCACTTCCTCCAGCTAGCATTGGACGCCTGTGACTGACCCGCCTGACGATACCAAGTCCACATATCCCCTTTGCCCTTCCTCTCCTTCTTTTCTTATGTTGGCTTCTCTCTTCTTCCCCCTTTCCTTTCTCTTATGTTTTGTCCTCCTTTTTCTTCTCCTTCCTCCTGGGGCTCGAACTCCCCTCCATTTCTATGTTGTTACCTTGCGCTCCCTGAGTGCTTAATTATACTGCATCACTCTCGGGGATATAGTCTGTCCAGGTTTGACATTGACATCCTTGCGGATTTTCCTGGACCCTGCTTCAGCTGTCTAGGTCTTTTGCCTTTAACCAATGCCACTGTTTTCTTTTATTTGGTTGACAGTATGTGAAGTCTTACTCTGAGGTATGCTAACACTCCAAGCCTCTGTGTGGGCAGATTGGATGCTTTTTTTGTTATTCTTTTAAAAATTGAGTAAAATATTTGTACCAGAAAAATATGGGCGATTTATGGGAGTGAAAAAGAAAATGCCTTACAACCGTGCTGCTCTAATAAGAGATCTGCTGATAATACACCTTTATGCTTTGTAGGTTATATCTGTCAAAAAAAGTGTTTGCTGTATTCTCCCAGAGGATATCGTATGAATGAAGTGCAATATCTGCGTGGAAACAAAAAGTTTGTTTTTAATACAAAGTTGCTCCCAACAAGAACTTAGAGGAGCTCCAGTCCATTTTGTGTTTATTAAGTCCGCAGCTACAAAAACTCTGATGGCTAACTTTTAATAAACACACACTCACCTGTCCCGGGATCCAGCAATCTGCTCACTCGAGCCATCACTTCTCTCCCTCTTTTTTTTCCCTGGCACTAGCATCCCAAATGTGGGCACCTGGCTGTGACAGCTTGCGGCTTCACAGCTGGGTGCCCACTGTGCATGCAATGTTCTGGGACCTATGGCATATCCCAGATGACTGCAGGGAGGGAGGGTGAGAGGAGTACTTTTTTAGGCGATCCGAGCAGAAATGATAGAGGGTACCTGTAAAACTAGGTACCCACTCCCCCTTCAAAAAAATGACATGCCAAGTGTGGCAGGGGAAGAGGGAAGGAGTACTTAAAGTGGTTCTTAAGTCTCAAGGTTGTTTACCTTCATGCCTTCTCTGTGCACCAGCCCCCCTAATTGCTATCCAGCGTTGTGCATGAGAGCTGTCAATCACAGCCAGTGAGCCAATGAGGAGAGAGAGGGGGCAGGGTGGGGCCCAGTCATGGCATTGTGAATGGACATGCAGAGCTGTGGTTCGGGAGCAAGCCTGCTTGGGTGCCCCCATTGCAAGCTCTTTGCTCTGGAGCCAGCTGAGTCCTGCTGCTAGGAGGGCACAAGTCAGGTGCTGGGGACTGTGCTGTCTTCCTGTCCTCCACATAGACAGACTTGTAGAGTAGGCGCAGTGCTGCAGTGACCACTGTAAGTAATCCCCCTGAGGAAGCCACGTGACCATGTGGCATAATGCGTAGAGGAGGGTCAAACAGAATGGCACAGCACCCGAACACATTGTGGAGATACTGGCTTGTGTGGTGTTGAGGAGATATCATATAAACTATAAAGCGTGGATAGACTGGTGCGCTGGAAGCATCAGACAAATGTGAGTAGTGTCTTTAGCAATCTTAATAAAGAAAAACTGTTTTTACGGTATACTGTAAGCACTATTGGCGTTTCTTTCCCTTCACATATGCTATTGGATGAGACTGACTTGGTATGAGGCAGCGGCACGGAGGAGGAGGAGGAGGAAATCGGGGATCTAGATTACTTACACCCTAGCCCAGGAAAGACTAAAATGTGCTTCTTGACCAAACTTAATTGCGAGGTCACATTGTTTAAGGTGAGAGTACACCCTTAAGGGGGAACACGAGTGTGGTGATTTACTATTATGATTACCAAGCACTATAAGCAGCAGATGTAATAGAGAGCACTGGTGGGATTGGTGAATGGCAATTAGACAACACATCACAGGATTTATTATATGGACTTCACATTGTAATTGATAACTACAATATAATTTCATTACGGAACTTTGGATGCACGCATATTGCATATGTTATCTGTTTATCACTGTATATACTGTATGTCAATGATGCACAGAATATTTATGTGGAATACACTTATTGTTTATCTAGATTTTTCAAAATATATAAGATTACATATGTATTGTTTAGGGAGCACAGCGTGGCTCTATTGTTTTTGTTTTTTTATTAGAGAAGTATAACATGTTTGTTATTTTTAAATAAAAAAAACCCTTTACTATCGCTTTAAAGCTTTCCCCTTTTGGGATTCAGAGATCAGTTAATGTGTTGTGCGATATAATTTAAGTGTTTTTTTAAGTGTTAAGAGTAATTTTATTGTTTGAGAATTATTATCCCATTGAGGGAAAGAGAGAGAGAGCACTAATTGCTGTGATACTGAGAGATCTGATCTATGGGAGTGTTTTCTTACTGGCTGTAAAATTTAAAATAAATATAAAGTATATCAGGGCTCTGGGCCGGCCGAAGACATTGTGCTGCCTGGGCCCAAGAATGAAATGCTGCCCCCCCCCACGCCCATTACGCCCACCAAAAGCCCCCCGCATCCATTATTTTATATCATGACAATTAACAACTTAAGCCCCAGACCATTTGGCTGGCCAAAGACCAGAGCACTTTTTGCGATTCGGCACTGCGTCGCTTTAACTGACAATTGCGCGGTCGTGCGACGTTGCACCCAAACAATATTGACGTCCTTTTTTTCCGACAAATGGAGCCTTCCTTTGGTGGTATTTGATCGCCTCTGCGTACCATGACGGCGATTTGCGCAGTCGGGCCACGCTGCCGCAATACAACTGCGACGGCTGGACGGCATGCGGTTAAAACTAAAATTAAATGTATCAGGAAGTCAGATTTACATGCAACAGTGGTGGTGGTAGTGGGGGGTTTTGTCCAATGCAGCTGAGGTTGTAAGGGGGGTTCAGACAGGCGGCGGTGGTGGGGGTGTTCAGTCAGAGGCAGATGTGGTGGTGGGGGGTTCAGTCAGAGGCAGTGGTGTTGGTGGGGGGGTTCAGTCAGAGGAAGCGGTGGTGGTGTTGGGGGGGTTCAGTCAGAGGCAGCGGTGGTGGTGGGGGGTTCATTCAGAGGCAGCGCTGGTGGGGGGTTCAGTCAGAGGCAGATGTGGTGGTGGGGAGGGGGAGGTTCATTCAGAGGCAGCGGTGGTGGGGGGTTCAGTCAGAGGCAGATTTGGTGGTGGGGAGGGGGGGGGGGGTTTAGTCAGAGGCAGTGGTGGTGGTGGGGAAAGGGGTTTAGTCAGAGGCAGTGGTGGTGGGGATGGGATCAATGGCGCTGGCACTTACTTGCTTACAGTGTCAGTCGTGCCTCCAGCGATGCCTTTTCCAACATGGGATCTCTGCTCACAGCAGAAAGCTCCTCCCCCTTCACGCTGTTGGCCGCCAGCTGAGTTTCTCCTGCAGTTTCTGCCTCTTGTCCCGACATGGCATTTGTCTGCAGCAATGGAGGGTAGCCGCGGTGAGGATGGGTGGGCAGTTCACTGTGCGGGTATGGCAGCAAGTGCTCTGCCTAGAGCTGGACTGGGACAAAAGATTGGCCCTGGTCTTGATCCAGACCGGCCCACTTTACTCCATTAATACATTGTAATATATAATGAAATAGTTCAACTCACCATAATGCAGAATCAGTGGGAGCCTGAGCTTGTCACTTGCCACCAGATGCAGAATGTCACTTGCCACTTCACTTGTCAGCAGATTAAGCATGTCACTTGTCAGCAGATTCAGCTTGTCACTTTCCAAGTCACTTGTCATCTGATGCAGCATGTCACTTGCCACGTCACTTGCCACGTCACTTGCCACCAGATGCAGCTTGTCACTTGTCACTTGCCACCAGATGCAGCTTGTCATTTGCGACGTCACTTGTCAGCAGATGCATGTCTCATATTTGAGAAATGGGTGGTCCTGTTGACACCACCCAGTTCAACAAACTTCAGTAAAGAAATTGAAGGAACCAAGAGAAAAAAAGTCGTCCAAACTGTGTTTGCAGCCAGTCACTGTTTGAGTGTTCTGACATCCATGAGTGCTGGATGTCAGAATACAATAGCCAGCAGAAGGAAATGTATCCATCCACACTGCTCAGTGTGGATAGGGAAATCTATGGATTTCTCTTGCTTAGCCCACTTTGCGTGTATGGCCATCTGAAGGGGCCACAGTTATCAAAGGTGCTGATGCAACAATGTAGCTTCCACATGTATTTGCAAATGTGTGCAACACAATGGTCCCTTCCAGTGTGAATGCCCCTGCACTGCAAGAGTTGCATTCTTGTTTAGGTCTAGGGCAAATTTCTTACCCAAACCTCCTCTTCCGCAGGCGCCCTTCAGGCTGTATAAGCAGTCCCTGCAGCCTCTTCTCCCCTATGCTCTGACAGTTTCAGATCCTCTGACTTCATCAAGTTCAATGCAGAGCCCATACCTCTGCACTGGATGAGAGGACACAGAAGAAAAATCCACCTCTAATGCATAGAGGAGAGTGCCAGCTGTGAGAGTGGAGAATTAGGTAAGTAAAACTGCTTTTTGGGGCCCCCTAGACCTAAATGAGTGTTTAACACTAGCAGCATGGATAACTGTTAATATTAATCCAGGCAGTCACATTTGTATAATTTTTTATTAAAACAAATAAAAATAAAACAGGACTTATAAGAGCTGTTGGTGCATCACTCATTCAGAAAAGAGAGTAATAAAGGAGAAGTGGTGAAGAGAAAGAGAACACACTACTGCTTCATTGTTTTAAACATTGCTCACATAGCCTCGAAGCAGGCTAAATTTAGACTGGCTTACTGCCACTGAAAAAACATACTAACCTTTGTTCCTTTAACTGAACAAGTCAACAAGACATCACTTTTTAGAGTTTTGATCCACTATTTTTTATTAAGTTTTGTACAAAAAAGAAAAACACACACAAAAAAAGAGGGGGGGAGAAATACAGTAAAATGGACAGCAGCTTTGCAATCCTGAACAGTGCTAGCATACAGAACAGCTTAAGATGTATGGTTAATAAATCAAAATGCAGTCTCTGCATAATCAAAAACATGTCTAATGCACTAGGCCAGTGATGGCGAACCTTGGCACCCCAGATGTTTTGGAACTACATTTCCCATGATGCTCAACTACACTGCAGTGTAGTTGAGCATCATGGAAAATGTAGTTCCAAAACATCTGGGGTGCCAAGGTTTGCCATCACTGTACTAGGCTGATTATCCCATTAATATGCAGTACACTACACTTTTCGTAAGTCTACACAAAGTACAGCATTTAACTCAAGATTATATAATAACTGTCATAACTACTAGCACATCGGGGAAAAAATGCCACCGTCCCAAAACATATACAGTCAGTGCCTGCCTTTAAGTCAGTGCATACCTGTCCCCCAGTATACCATCAGGGATATGTCAAGTGACCATACTTAGCTAGGATTGCAAGTAAAAACGCATGGATCAAGTAAACTGTTATACCTTTTAACATCCACAGAGACGCTAATGCCAGCTGAGCTAAACTAGGGGGCTGCAACCATTGATCCCACAACTTCTCAAATCTACAAGGAGTATCCCTTTGTTGATAGATGTGGCGCTCTTTAAAGAGTGTGGAATTGACATATAATCGCCACTCCTCAAGCGTAAGGGGAAGAGGAGACAGTCGTTTAGACACCAGTTAGACATTTATGTGCCAAAAATCACAATCTTGAAAGATGGATTCTAACGTTAGGTGGGAAAACTTCTTCATCCAGAAATCCCAACACGCACACACATCAGCAGATCATTTACTAAATTAACATTAAATGCCCTATTGGTAGTATTGATAATTCAATGCCAGTAGCAAACCAGCTTGGGACACCGCCAAATCAGTTCTAAAAGTCTGCTGAGGAGCCGTGGCAACGTGGGCAATCCGAATTCTCCCTACAGTTACTCCGATGGAGTTGTATGGCTGTTCTGTACAGTTTATGGATTTCACATAGTTGGGATAACCTAAGCGCGGGTGAAATGGAAACAGTTAAAACCTGATCTACCAGGGATTCAGAGGTTAGCCAAGGATTTATCCAACAGACCCATAATCTGTTTTAGCGTCACATAATTTATTAATCAAGTGCGGTATTTTGATGAGTAACTAAACCCACCCACCTCCAATTGAGCCAGGAGATATTTGGCCTCTCAGAAAAGTAAAATTGCTTGATTAGGGTCATGCAATCATTGAACTCTCCACCCTGCTAGGTGTTGTAATTGCACAGTGAGGAACTGCTAGGCCCCCGAGTCAATTCTTTTGAAGCAGCTAGTGGTGATCTATATAGGAGAGGTATGTAAAATATACAATAATTGTGGAGCCCAGATAATTTTGATGAGGTTTGTCCGACACACCACAGATAATGGTCATTTGGTCCAGCCCTTACTTTTCAGTTTAAACTTATCCAAAAGGGGTTGTAGATTATATTTTAGATATGTTCTACTTTAGGGTGAACCCGAACCCCCAGGTATTTAAGAGTCAACCACTATTATTTGTTGTGCACATTGAGGAAGCAGTAGTTGCTAGGAGTCTATGGGCATAGGAACGGACTTATCCCAAAAAATTCTGAAACCTGATAGGGATTCAAATGCCATAATAGTGTACATGAGGGATGACAATGAGCTGCTAATGTCCCCTAGGAATACCAACGCATCGTCCACGTATACAGTGGGGAAAATAATTCTCTGATCCCCTGCAGATTTTGTAAGTTTGCCCACTTACAAAGAAATGAAGGGTCTATCATTTTTATCATAGGTGTATTTTAAATGAGACAGCATATCAACCACAAATCCTGAAAAAAAACATTATACAAATGTTTTAAATTGAGTTGCAGTTCAGTGAGTAAAGTAAGTATTTGATCCCCAAACAAAACATGACTTAGTACTTGGCGGAGAAACCCTTGTTGGCAAGCAGAGAGGTAAGATGTTTCTTGTAGTTGGTTACCACCAGGTTTGCACACATCTCAGGAGGGATTCTGCTATACAGATCTTCTCTAAATCCTTAAGGTTTCTTGGCTGTCGCTTGGCAACTCAAAGTTTCAGCTCTCTCCATAAATTTTCTATAGGATTAAGGTTCTGGAGACTTGGTAGGACACTCTATGACTCTATGACCGTAATGTTTCTTCTTGAGCCACTCCTTTGTTATCTTGGTGGTATGTTTTGGGTCAATTCATGTTGGAAGACTCATCCATGACCCATCTTCAGTGTTCTGGCTGAGTGAAGTTCTCATCCAAGATTTTACAATACATGGCTCCATCCATTGGCCCCCCAATGCAGCAAAGTCATCCTGTACCTTTAGCAGAGAAACAGCCCCAAAGCATAATGTTTCCACCTCCGTGCTTGACTGTAGGGATGGTGTTCTTAGGGTCGCTTTTCTTCCTCCAAACATGGCGAGTTGAGTTAAAGTGGATGTAAACCCGAATTGTTTTTTTTTAATATCATACTGTAGATTATAAGATTGCCTATCATTTGAGCCCAGTCTTGTTACACAGAGTTAATCCATCTCTGAGCAATCCTCTTTTATTGTTCAGTGAGAAAAATCTTGACAAACTGAGAAAAACTGCACTAGCCTAAGACACGGGCATTATTTTTTAATTCCCTCCCCCACTCCTTTCTTCGCAGCTCTGAAAGGATTGGCTGTTCCATACCTCAGCATGTTTTGGCATGCTGAAGTCATGTGGTTACTTTCCTGTCTTTTCACTGGATGTTAGAGATCATAGCAGAAGTTCAGTGTTAGAAATACACAGGAGAAAATGCATATTGACAAGGGAAGTGTAGAGGTGGGTGGGGAGTCTACTGACATCACGACTCCACCCACCGAGCTCCAGACAACAGACCCACCCACAGAATATGCAGTTTTTCGGGTCTCATAACAGACAGAGAGGAGACATTTGACAGGTAAAGATACATGCAGGAGGCATGTATATCCTTATAGATAACCCCTATGGCAGTAGTTTAGAAAGGATGACATTGGGTTTACATCCACTTTAATGCCAAAGAGCTCAATTTTGGTATCACCTGACCACAGCATTTTGTCCCAATCCTTCTTTGAATCATTTAGATGTTCATTGGCAAGCTTCAGATGGGCCTGTACATCTGCTTTCTTGAGGAGGGAGACCTTGGGGGCGCTGCAGGATTTCAATCCATTGCGACTTATTGTGTTACCAATGATTTGTTTGGTGACTGTGGTCCCAACTGCCTTGAGATCATTTACAAGCTCCTCCCGTGTAGTTTTTGGGCTGATCCCTCACTTTTCTCATCATCCTTACTCCATTAGGCAAATTCTTACATGGAGCTCAAGACCGAGGCTGATTGATGGTTATTTTGTATTTCTTCCATTTGTGAACAGTTGTCTCCTTCTCACAAAGCTTTTTGCTGATGGTTTTGTAGCCCATTCCAGCCTTGTGCTAGTCTACAATATTGTTCCTGACGTCCTCTTGACAGCTCTTTGGTCTTGCCCATGATAGTGGTTTGAATGGAAGAAAAAGATTCTGTGGACACGTGTCTTTTATACACATAAGGAGTTGTCGTTGGGAGCACCTTCCTAAATTGACAGGACTAATCTATGTACCACATGAGCACATACTGTAGCCAGTCTATGGGAGCCAGAATTATTGTTGGTTGGTAGGGCATCAAATGCTTATTTTACTCCCTAAACTGCAAATCAATTTAGAACATTTGCATCATGTTTTTTCTGGATTTTTGGTTGATATTCTGTCTCTATCATTTAAAATACACCTATGATAACTATTAAAGACCCTTAATTTCTTTGTAAGTGGTCAAACTTACAAAAGCTTCAGGGGATCAAATAATTATTTTTCCCACTGTAAGGAAATTTTGTTTCCCTGCTCACCCTCTCCGAAACCCAGAAATTAAGCCTGACTGCTGAATAGCTGCCGCTAGCAGCCCAATCACCAGGGCGAAGAAGAGAGGGGACACCTCTGACGCATTCCTCTATGAAAAGAAAAGACCTCAAAATATTATCCATTGACTTAAATGGTCACCTTTTGAGGCAGAGTACAGCAATTTAATCCAACCAATAAAGCTTTCGCCCAGGCCAAAGTTTTAAAACTTCCCAAAGATAGGGCCATTCCACACTATCAAACGCTTTGGCCCTATCTTCCATATTCTCTGAATGGAGTTGTTTGTTAAGGTACAACCTTGGAATATTAACTGCCATTGATCTGGCAAGAATAAAACCCGACTGATCAGGATGAACTAAGTGCTGCATAACCCAACAAAGTCTGTTTGCGAGCACTTTAGCCAGGATTTTAACATCCGAGTTAAATAACGAAATCGGAAGATATGATTCTGGATAAAGCTTGTCTTTTCCAGGTTTCAAAAGAACTACAATACTGGCCACATTCATAGAGTCTGGCAATTGATGTGATGCATAAGCCTCAATTAATATTTTTAACAGCTTAGGGAGCAATACGTTGCCATAAGATTTGTATATTTCGGCCGGGATGCAATTTAGCCCTGGTGCTTTACTACTTGGAGTCTGTGCTACAGCCATGCTAAGCTCTTCAATAGTTTAATGAGGAATTCAAAAGCTTCCTGTCCTCTTGGGTAAGGTAAGGCAGGGTTACAGAGTCCAAAAATTCTCTGTTGGGGGTGGAGTATTGTACCTTACTACTATTATAGGTCACTATAAAACTTGTGAAATACATTCAAAATACCTTGAAGGTCTGGAGTAGATTTACCCAAGGAGGTGGCAATAAAAGTAATATACTGTGGGGGGGTTTTGGGAGCTTGCAATCACAGCAAGGAGATGACCCAGATTTTCACCATCAGCAAAATACCGTCAGTGCGTTAAAACATTTTTATTTTCAGCTTTTTTGTCTATAGACCATTTGAGCAACCTTTCATGATGCCCGATTCTATTTGGTATGGGAAGAGAGATACTGTGCCTCTGTTCTATAAACCTCAGCTGAAAGGAAGCCCTCCCACTCTGTTGTGGACTTTTTGTATGCACGGATCTATTTAATCCGAAGGCCTCGTAAATAGGCCTTCATAGTATCCCACACCATCATGGGCGAGGCAGACTGAGTGTTTAACAAAAAGAATTCTGTAAGAGAGTCCCTTATGGAATCAACCCGTGGGAGTGCTCATAACCAGAGTGGGTTGACTCTCTCCAGTAAAAGTGCCTAGGGGTATGAGAGAATAACAAAGTCAGTGCTAAAGGGGAATGGTCTGACAACCTCCTAGCGTGATACTGAACATTGGTCACATAAGGTAAAATAGAGTCAGTACCCAAAGCCATATTAATCCTGGATAAGGTACTATACGTGCTAAAGCAACAAGAATATGGTAGAATGTTGGGGTTGTGTAGCCTCCAAAAATCTCGTAAACCCAGTTTCTGAGTTTGAATGGAAAAGGATGTATCAGATCGTGCTTCCGCACGTTAACAATCCAAAGTAGGGTCACTCACAGCGTTGAAGTCCCCCATTATCAGAAAAGGAACCCCAGGGTGATCAGCCAACAAGTGGGCCACAACCCTGAGCACCTCACTGTTATACAGGGGAGGCATATACACGTTACCCGGGATACATAACAACATACTATCAATTTCACATAACATAAAAATATATCTGCCTTTGAAACCTATAAACTGCAAATGCACTTTAAAATGCACTTTAGATGATATAAGCCTACTAATACCCCTTGCATAATTGGAAAACACAGAATGATATTGCAGCAGGTATAGTCTGCTATTCAACAGATGGGTGGTATCAGTGGTGAGGTGCGTCTCCTGCAGACAGACCACCAGGGAACCATAGTGGGATAATGTAACAAACATTGCCCTTTTCATCTTTGAGTCCTTAAAGTGGGGTTCCACCCAAAAAAACAAACATATCTAAAAAATTCTAAAAAAAAAAAACAAAAAAACATTTGGATATTTTTTTTTTTTTTTTACTTACCTCTAAATGCCTGTTGCTAGGTGGTCCCTCGTAATCTGCCCCTTCGTCTGCCTGGGCTGATGACATCACTTCCCCCTGGCACAGGAAGGGCTCGGCTCTTCTCCCTCCCTCCTGTCAATCATCTGGGACCCATTGCAGGTCCCAGGTGATTGAGCGGCCAATCACGGCGCTCGGCGCCGCTCGCGCATGCGCAGTGGGTGCCAGGCTGTGAAGCCACAGCCCGGCGCCCACAGTTGAAATGCCGGCGCCGACGAGCGGAGGGGGGGGGACGAGCGGGGCTTCGATCCCCCGCACCGCTGGACCCAGGGACAGGTGAGTGTCCAATTAAAAGTCAGCAGCTGCAGTATTTGTAGCTGCTGACTTTTATTTATTTATTTTTTTTAATGGCCCCCCTGGGTGGAACTCCTCTTTAAGTCTTCATATATTCCAAGAAACAAAAGTCAATACAGCAGCCATAGCAAAGGGAAAAAAAGAACTGATCGAATCCTTCCAGGGAAAGAGGATTCTCCACAGTTCAAGTGGAGATCACTCAGTAGAATTATAAAGGTGAAGAACAGCGGGCAGTCATATCAATGTCCAATTGTGAGGGGCACCTGACAGACGGCAAGGCAGATAAATAGTGAGTGCAACTCAAAGGCCCAGGCACAATGTGCGGAACTCCACACAAAAACAGGCCAATAAAAAAATAGGGTGAGCCAAAGATTCCCACAAAAACAGCCATGGGGGGGAAAATATACCATCAATGCCGAAACATGAGCCAGCTGATGAACTTGCAGCCCTGAGTGGATCAAACCTCTATATGAAGAAAAACACTAACTGTATATAGGTGCCGCTTGTTACAGATAGTAGTGAGAACATTAATACATCCAAGAGCTAGAGAAAGCATGTTCAGGATGGGGTGTGTGGACGGGAAAGATATTGCTTGTTTCTATCCAGCTGATGTAGTGCTAATTTAGGGGTAACAAAAAAGTGAGTCTTAAGGAACATGGAGGGCACGCGGCCTGTGTTTAACATCATCATATTGTGCCCTAAATTTTTGCACTTCCACCAAAAAATCTGTGAAAAAATACACTTTTGAGTCGTTAATTTTAAGGGTTCCTTTTGTGTGAGCCATGGTGAGTATGTTGAAATGATCCTTGTAGTGTAAAAGTTTGAGAATGAAAGGACGAGTGTGGTTATCAGGTGGAAGAGGACGAGTTGGAACGCGATGTGCCCTTTCCGCAGCAAAGCAAGGCGCGAAATTGTGCTGGTCGAAGGTAGCTAGCAGCCATTTTTCAATAAAGGCGACTTGATCCTGCGACTTAATCCCTTGCTTCAATTCACTTTGGCAAGCCCAGAATCCGAACATTATCTCTGCGTATGCCATTTTCGATGTCATTAATATGATTAGCTTGGGTTTGGCTCTAATGTCACGCTTGGCAGGGGCCGTCTTCCAATGAGCTCATTCTACCTTCCAGTGCCGTGGTGTGCTTCCGCTCCTTCTGCATGTCATGGCCTCTCCTCTGTTATTTCTTGTCATTGTCCTGGTGACCAGGCGGCAGTGCAGCATGAACTGGGAGGTGCACCAATCCCACAGCCAGGTAAGAGAAGAGCAGCCCTCAGAAGATATCGCCAAAGCTGATAGCAGATGTTCAGCGGCAGGTCCGAGGCTAGCACCCGCTCACATCTGCAGTTTGGCCACGCCCCCCACTTTTTAGAGTTTAGATATTCTTTGATTAAGTTCTGTTATTACAAGCCAAGTGTTTGCATACCTCCTGATGCTACAATGTAGAACCAGTTACAGAAGTCTGTTCAGAGCTGCACATTAGCATTGTGAACTCTCATACCTTGAAGCTGTTTTAATGCTATAATATGAATTAATGGGATAATTCTGGAAATCAGTTGACCTCCTGGTGATATTTATTGTTGGACTTTATTTTCACATTGGTAAGAGGACCCTGATAGTTATGTTGAGCTCCTGCTACTGCATGCAATCAATGCAACTGTGATATTGACAAAAAATACTTGTGGGCTGCCACTACCCTCCCCTACACTACTTGGTGCTGCTGCTAACACTAATAATGTGTTCACACATCTATATGAAAGATAAAAATTAACTAAGTGCAGCGGTGCTCCTATTTATATAGCCAAAATACACGAAATCTTTCAATACAACAAACTAAATACTAATCAACAAAAACATAAACATTTGTGTGTGAAATATATATATATATATATATATATATATATATATATATATATATATATATATATATATATATATATATATATATATAATATTACACATATATATTACACACTCCCTTGGGCACTTGCTTAGGTGCACCTTGCAAGTAACAGGTTGGACCCCCTTTTGCCTTCAGAAGTGCCTTAATTCTTTGTGGCATAGATTCATATTGACATGATAGCATCATGCAGTTGCTGAAGATTTGTCAGCTGCACATCCATGATGCAAATCTCCCGTTCCACCACATCCCAAAGGTGCTCTATTGGATTAAGATCTGGTGACTGTGGAGGCCATTGGAGTACAGTGACCTCATTGTCATGTTCAAGAGACCATCTGAGATGATTTGAGCTTTGTGACATGGTGCATTATCCTGCTGGATATAGTCAGCAACAATACTCAGGTAGGCCATGGCATTTAAATGATACACAGTTGGTACTAAGGGGCCCAAAGTGTGCCAAGAAAATATCCCCCACCATTACACCACCACCACCAGCCTGAACCATTGATACAAGGCAGGATGAATCATTGTTTATGCCAAATTCTGACCCTATCATCTGAAGGTTGCAGCTGAAATTGAAACTTATCAGACCAGACAACGTTTTTCCCATCTTCTATTGTCCAATTTTAGTGAGCCTGTGAAAATTGTAGCCTTGGTTTCCTGTTCTTATCTGACAGGAGTGGCACCCGGTGTGATCTTCTGCTGTTGTAGCCCATCTGCTTCAAGATTTGATGTGTTGTGCGTTCAGAGGTGGTAATCTGCATGCCTTGGTTGTAATGAGTGGTTATTTGAGTTACTGTTGCCTTTCTATCATCTCAAACCAGTCTGCCCATTCTCCTCTGACTTCTAACATCAATGAGGCATTTTCATCCACACAACTGCTGCTCACTGGATATTTTCTCTTTTTCGGACCATCTTCTGTAAACCCTAGAGATTATTGTGCGTGAAAATCCCAGTAGATCAGCAGTTTTTTAAATACTTAGACCAGCCCATCTGGCACCAAAAACCATGCCAAGTCACTTAAATTCCCTTTTCTTCCCCATTCTGATGCTTGGTTTGATCTTCAGCAAGTCATCTTCACCACGTCTAGATGCCTAAATGCATTGAGTTGCTGCCATGTGATTGGCTGAATAGCAATTTCTGTTACCAAGCAATTGAACAGGTGTACCTAAAAAAAAGTGGCCAGTGAGTGTATATATGTGTAATAACACAAGCTCAATATTTTAGTCCAATATGTAAAAAATAACAAAAACAGTGACACAATCACACTTTCAGTGCTATAAATGCATATAAACAAAAAAAGGCCATCTCTCCCACTAACGTGAGTCCATATGTGATGTGCACTGATCGCCCCAAGGGGGTGATCGGTGGATATTCCACCACTGTGCACCCTATATTCTAACTTCAATGATTGGACACATGTAATGTGTATCGTATAGTTCTGAACCACTCAGGGTCTTCGATAGGACTTTTCTCTCTCAAGATGGAATCCATGTGTGCATGTCAGGGGCCCTTTAAAGCTTTATGCTCATCGCTCCACCTCAGGGGTGTCACTTCAGCCAAAAAAGAATAAACGTCAATGGTTCAACAAACGTGTAAACAAGTTGACTTTTTGCACTGCTCAAAAAAAATTAAAGGAACACTTTTTTTAATCAGAGTATAGCATCAATTAAATTAAAGTCCTGGGATATTGAGCTGGTCAATTAAGTAGCAGAGGGGGTTGTTAAACAGTTTCAGCTGCTTTGGTGTTAATGAAATTAACAACAGGTGCACAAGATGGGCAACAATGAGACTACCTCCAAAACAGGAATGGTTTTACAGATGGAGGACACTGACATTTTTTCCCTCTACTCATCTTTTCTGTTTTTCACTAGTTTTTTTGCATTTGGCTAGGGTCCTTTTGACTACTGTTAGCATGAGGCGATACCTGGACCCTATAGAGGTTGCACAGGAAGTCCAATTCCAGGATGGCACATCAATGTGTCATTGCCAGAAGGTTTGCTGTGTCTCCCAGCACAGTCTCAAGAGCATGGCGGACATTCCAGGAGACAGGAAGTTACTCTAGTGTCAGGTCACCTGAGATCAGGTGACAGATGCACTCCGTGGAAGTCAGGAATGCACCGCTAAGGTAGTGGACCCTAGGACTGACTGCTGCGGATTGAACCCTGGGAAGTTCAGGAAGCAGGTCTACTGGAACACTGACACAGATCCCACTGGGAGCTAGAGCATAGATTCCCCAGGGCGCCGAGTCTAAGAGCCAGCAGGTGTTCACCAGAGCCTCTAGTGGTGAGGATGGACTGCGCTGCAGTCTGGCTCCAGGTCGTGGCCCCCAGGGTCTCACAGCTCACGGTAGACTACAGGAGAAGAGGTAGGAGGCAGCAGGCTGGAGCAACAAGGAAAGTAAGGGATAGCCAAATGTCGGGGCGACTAGCAGACAAGGATAAACATAACACGCCAAAGGTCAGGGTCACAAGCAGACGGCGATAGTCGAGAACAGGCAAAGGTCGGTAACTGGAATCAGACGTAGGAAACACAGCAAGTACACACGAAAGCTAACACACAATGGCTGATCAGCCCTGCAGGCTTGCAGTGCACAGGTTAATATAGGGTTCCCTGATAGGAGCTGGGGTGGAGCCATGCTAGAGGAGAGTTTACAAAAGCAGCCAGGTGAGGGTCAGCTGGTCTCTAGAGATGAACACATGGAGACAGGTAAGCTGACAGACAAACTCTATTGCATAACCATGACATCTAGGAGATCTGGACAGGGCAGTAGAAGGTCCTTAACCCATCAGCAGGACTGGTATCTGCTCCTTTGTGCAAGGAGGAACAGGATGAGCACTGCCAGAGCCCTACAAAATGACCTCCAGCAGGCCACTGGTGTGACAATCAGAAACAGACTTCATGATGGTGGCCTGTGGTGGTCTGTGCTCACTGCCTGGCACTGTGGCGCTTGAATGGCATTTGTCATTGAATACCAGAATTGGCAGGTCGGCAACTGGTGCCCTGTGGTTTTCACAGATGAGAGCAGGTTCACCCTGACCACATGTGACAGACGTGAAGGGGTCTGGAGAAGCCATGGAGAATGTTATGCTGCCTGTAACATCATTCAGCATGTCCGGTTTGGTGGTAGGTAAATGATGGTCTGGGGAGGCATATCCATGGAGGGATGCACAGACCTCTACAGGCTAAACAATGACACTCTACCTGCCGTTGGGTATCGGGGTGAAATCCTTGGACCCATTGTCAGACCCTACACTGGTGCAGTGGGTCCTGGGTTCCTCCTGGTGCACCACAATACCTGGCCCCATGTGGCGACCGTATGCAGCTAGTTCCTGGAGGATGAAGGAAATGATACCATTGAATGGCCCCCACGCTCGCCTGACCTAAATCCAATAGAACACCTTTGGGACATTATGTTTCTGTCCATCTGACACCGCCAGGGTGGCCTGAGGGCCCAATGTCCTCTAGTGGGCCCTGTGCTCATTGGAGCTGGATTGGCATTTGCCATTCAACACCAGAAGTGGCAGGTCTGCCACTGGCACCCTGTGCTTTTCACAGATGAGAGCAGGTTCAGCCTGAGCACATGTTACAGATGTGAAAGGGTCTGGAGAAGCCGTGGAGAACGTTATGGTGGTGGTCAGTGATGGTCTGGGGAGGTATATCCATAGAGGGACGCACAGACCTCTACAGGCTAGACAATGGCACCCTGACTGCCAGTAGGTATCAGGATGAAATCCTTGGACCCATTGTCAAACCCTACGCTGGTGCAGTGGGTCATGGTTTTCTCATGTGGTGAGAGTATGCAGCCAGTTCCTGGAGGATGAAGGAATTGATACCATTGAATGGCCCCTTACGCTCGCCTGAGTTAAATCCAATAGAACACCTCTGGGACTTTATGTTCATCCGAAACATAATGAGGTTGCATAGCTGAGGTTGCACCTCAGTCTGTTCAGGAGCTCAGTGATGCCCTGGTCCAGATCTGGGAGGAAATGCCCCAGGACACTATCCTTCTCATTAGGAGAATGGCCTGACGCTGTCAGGCATGCGTACAAGCACGTGGGAGCCATACAAACTACTGAGTACGATTTTAAATTGCTGCAATGAAATTTCAGCAAAATGGACTAGCCTGCTGCATCATTTTTTCATTTTGATTTTCAGGGTGTCTTTGAATTCAGTCCTCTCTGTAGGTTGATAATTTTCTTTTCCATCAAATAATGTGGCATCCTTTCGCTCCTAACACATTACCCAGTCCATATCAGTATAGATATCGGCTTGATTTTTTTTTTTTCCCCCATTGAGATCTGATGTGTTTTCAAAGTGTTCTTTTAATTTTTTTGAGCAGTTTATTAATTGTATGCACGAACATTTTAAAACAACATAAGCCAGAGTGTTATGTAATATAGTTTGCAAAAGACCCTGTTTCTCATCAACTTCCAGTTTCGATCCAGACTGGGCGGAGCCGGGTGATTCACTCTTTAACCACTTGCCGCCCGCCCACCGTCACGTGACGGAGGAGCAGGCGGGTCTAGTTCTGGGGCGACGTCGTCCCAGAATGGGCGCTCTCGCACGCCTTCACCGTGTTGCTAGGACACAGTGTGACCCTCATTTTTGTAAAGTGCCACGGCTCTTTGACCATGTGATCTGCTGTGTCCAATCACAGCCGGTCACATGTAAACACGGAGATGCCGGTAATCGGCGCTCCTCACCTTACACAGAGTGTGTGGTGAGGAGGGCCGATCAGCGGCTTCTCCTCGCAGGAGACATGTACACATGTAATCAGTGCACTGATTATCAGTGCCCTGATTACAATAGCGCCCCCAGTGCCAGCAATCATTGCCAGAGATCACTGCCCACCAGTGCCCACAAGTGCTACCAATCAGTACCCATTAGTGATGCCAGTCAATGCTGGCTATCAGTGCTGCCTATCAATGCTGCCCATCAGTGTCACCCATCAATGCCCACCAGTGCTGCCTATTAGTGCACATTAGAGTCGCCCATCAGTGCCACCTCATCAGTGCATCCTATCAGTGCCGCCTCATCAGCGCACATCAGTGAAGGAGAAAAATGACTTGTTTACAAAATTTACTGACAAACTAAGAAAAAATTTCGGGCTTTTTTTTAAAAATTTTTTTATAGAGTATGAAAAACCCAGCAGTGATTAAATACCACCAAAAGAAAGCTCTATTTGTGTGAAGAAAATGATAAAAATTTCACATAGTTATAGTATAGCATGACCGCGCAATTGTCATTCAAAGTGTGAGCGCTAGGGGCATGGCCTGGAGCTGCATGCGGTGAGGCGATTCAGTTCGCATAAGCAGCGCTATACAAATCATTCATTCATTCATTCATTCATTCATTCATGAGACGTGTTTGAACTGAGCTCCGCCGGCGGTACCTTTTTATTCTATGATCTTGTCCCCAACAAACAGAACCACCAGCCAGGTAATATACCACCACAGTCTCGGCACCTAGTGGAGATATGTCGCCACCCCCCAGAACGGCTGATACGGCTGCCAAACTCGAAGTACTGCCGTCAGGACGGACAGACACAAGCCCAAGATGGCGGCTCCCCGTCCTCTTCATCTGTGGCTCGTGCAGCCAACAAGAGTGAGATCCTGCATGCCAAACATCCCTCACCACCAGGATAGAACAGGAACAGGATAGATTGATATCTCTTTGCTCAGACAAGATATGCAGCAATTAGGGACAGAGTCGGGGAATCAGAACAGCGCCTGGGCCGGGTAGAGGACGCCATCCCTCCATTACAGGTGTCGTCTGACCAGGCGAGTTGCCTCATTGCCCAACTCCAACAGAAGCAGGATGACCTCGAGAATCGCACTTTTGATTCCCTGAGGGCACAGAGGGTAACAACCTAGCTACCTTCCTAGAGGAGCTATTAATCACTGCTTATGGGCGCGAGGCCTTCTCACAATCATTTGTCGTGCAACGTGCACACCGGATGCCTGCAAAGAAACCACCCCAGGGAGCACCCCCACGGGTCTTCATTGCCAGATTCCTTAGCTATAAGGACTGTGATGCCATACTCCGCTTATCCAGGGAGAAGGGCAACATACCCTTACACAACCATCAAATCATGGCCTTTCCTGACTTCTCTGCAGAGGTACAGAGACAGCGTAGCCAATTCACAGACATGAGGCGCCTGCGAGTTTGTCATCTGAAATATGCCATGCTGTTCCCCACCTCCGGGTCGTTGGAGAAGACCGGGTCCACTTTTTTGAGGAACTGTGGGCTGCCAGCAACTGGCTTGACCAGCTTAACCCCGCCTGAGCCGTGAGTACTGTATAGATCTGTACTATCTCCCCTTTACCCACCATCCCACTTTCATCATGGCCTGGGCCCCTGACATACACAGAGGGCTGTACACTCATATTCAGACTGTTCCTTTTGGCTTGAGTTTTGTTTCTGCTCCCTGTCAGTGTACTCCTCTCAAATAACACTGAATATACTGATGCCCAGGCAAGATCACATTTCTCATTCATTATGAGACTACCTCATGCCATATTACCGCCCGCAGACTTGGAGCTACACTGCGGTTAATTTCCCCATCTTTATTACACACGACCGGTGAGTCACCAAGGTCTCACTGCAGGCAGTAATCTTCAGAGGTTTTTCGTCAACCCCCCCCCCCCGCGCCCACCCCCGGAAGTTCATTTCAGAAAGCATCCTCTAAATAACTATACCGTCTATGGTTTTAAGTAAGCTACCCCAGCCGGTGTCCCACTATTTGTGGGTACTGATTTGGCGTCCAGTACGATACTTCTATAAGTTGGGCACTTTTTTTGGGACTTATGCTCGCATGAGTTGGGGTATGTGCAGAGCTGGGAGGGTTAGGGTTTTTGTTATTACTGTTATTGACGTTTTGATGTTCTGTTATTGACGTTTTTTAATGACCATTGATGTGCTGCTGTCTAGTATTGACTTATGGGTACAACTGCATGGGCATACTACAATATCTATACCATATAGAGGTGTATGGCTAGGTTGAAGGCTAGGTTAGCCATTGTTTATGGCTAGGTTGAAGTTCCTAACAGGGAATGTCCGTGGGTTGGGTGATAAATTAAAGCGCACTGCAGTATTTTCCTTCCTTAAAAGTCAAAGGGCAGACGTGATTCTGTTGGTAGAGACCCATGTGCAGGGATATCTGTAACGGGCGCTGCGATGCCCCTGGATTGGCTGGGCATATAATGCCACCCATACCTCATACTCCAGGGGTGTCTCGGTGCTGGTGGCCAAGTCAGTGCCCTTTGAACTTCAATCTGTAACATTGGACCCCCAGGGCAGATATATTTTTTTACATCCTAAAATAGCAGGTAACCCCATATTGATAATGGCTTGGTATATCCCCCCTCCCTTTAATTCTACCATTCTCAGTGAGGGATTCTCGCTCATGGCCAAATACCCTGCCATGTCGGCAATATGGCTGGGAGACTTTAATATGATGACCAATCCCTCCCTTGACCGCCTGGGACAGGGCTCACAACCACCCATGCCAAACCATGACACCAGGTTTAGCCGCCTAATGACGAGCTTTGACTTAGTAGATACCTGGCGCCACCTTTATCCCAAGCGCCAAGCCTACTCCTGCTTCTCTAGCTCCCATTCTTCCATGTCCCGAATAGACCACATGTGGATATCCAGTACCTTCATCCCCAGACTGCACAATGCTGGAGTTGGCCCCAGAATACTATGTGACCATTCCTTTTACTGGATTAAGCTGAGGTCAATTGACCTCCCCTCAGAACTGGAGGCTAAACCCCTTCTGGTTGACCATACTTCCTGACACAGATAGGTTAGTCCTGAAATGGGGGTTCTCCTTTCAGAATAATGACACAACCACCCCACTGACCACCCCACTGACCGTATGGGAAGCTTTCAAAAAACACGCTAGAATGCGCCTCACACAATGCATTTCCAGGTTCAGGAGAAATTCTAAGTTGGCCTACACCCAAGCTGCTACGCAGTTAGCTGAAATGGAGGATGACTACGTGACATCTCCCTCGCCAGCCACACTGGCACAGCTGAAGCAACAAACCAGGGCGGTTGACCAGCTGTGCCAGGAGCGGGCTCGGTACAAGATGTTCTTTAGCAAACAAAAAATTTTTGAGCAAGGTGAACGCATAGGCAAGCTACTTGCTTACTTTGGCACACCTGGACTCCAGACCTCCAGTGGTCATTACCCTATGATCTGCTACGATGGGTGACATTACAGACCCCGCTTTTATAGTTAGGAAATTTGCGGGATTCTTTAAGGAAGCATACACATCCAAGGTTAGCTATCCTTACAAGATCTGGAAAATCTATTTGGTACCCTTATGCTCCCTAAATTAACCGAAGAACAAGTTGAGATGCTTGAGGCCCCACTTGCCCCAGATGATATTAAACTCGCAATTTCACACTTTGCCAAAGCTAAACCCCCTGGCTCTGACGGATTACCAATCGAATTCTATGCTCACTTTTCAGAAACCCTCATCCCTAGACTTCTCACCTTATACCAAGCAATATGCAAGGCCATTGCTCTCCCCGAGTCTATGCGTGAAGCCATAATCGTTCTAATCCCTAAGCCAGGCAAGGACCCTCACCTACCCGAGCCATATAGGCCTATCTCACTCCCACAAACAGACCTCAAAATACTAGCAAAAATTCTAGCCCTACGTCTAAACAAGGTTATTCTTTCCCTCGTACATCCTGACCAAACAGGCTTCATGCCAGTGAAAAACACAGCCTTCAATACTTCATGAACATTCAGGCCTCCCACAACCACATAGGATCTAGAGCAGTTGTCTCCCTTGACGCAGCCAAAGCATTTGACTCAGTTGAGTGGCAATATCTATGGCATTGTCTACGATATTTCGGGTTTGGTCCCAACTTTGTCAAATGGCTCACTATCCTATATAATGCTCCTCAGGCCAGGGTGGTGGCTAATGGATGGACATCTGCCGCCTTCCCACTTTCACGGGGGACGCGTCAGGGATGCCCCATCTCACCCCTACTGTATGCACTGGCAGTGGCACTTAGGGAACACCCGGATATTCACGGGCTGATATCTGGCTCAGTGGAGGAGAGGGTGGAGCTTTATGCCGATGACATGCTGTATTGTATTTACTGTATACTGTATCTCTCGGACTCAGGCCCCTCACTCCAGACTGCCCTACAAATTATCGAGAACTTTGGTAGGTTCTCAGGACTTAAAATGAATTGGGACAAGTCCCAAATACTTCCCATTGATATATTCCTCCCCATCAAGGGAACAGGCCAGGCTACCCCTAGTAAGAGTAAGTACCCTTAAGCACTTGGGCATACAGATCCCAGGTCACTGGCTGACTTCATCCCCTTAAATGTAGAACCTTTAATTCCACTGATTAAGTCTAAAATCCAAAAGTGGCTGAGACTACCGGTGGGGGTGATGGGACGCATAGGCCTAATTAAAATGATACTTTTACCTAAAATCCTATATGTGATATGGCATTCCCCAACATACATCCCCTTCAAATACTTTAAAATCATGGATACACTTCTACAATCCTTCATATGGGGGCCAAGTAGTCACAAACTCTCATGGAAGGCTCTACAGTGTCCAACGACATTGGGGGGGCCTTGCGGTCCCAGACTTTGGGACCTATTACTTGGCAGCACAACTCTCCCACTTCTATCACATAGACAAATCAGATAAACACAGATATTTGGCCCTGGTGTCCAGCCCGGCGGACTCACATTTCCCACACCCCTTTTGTGATGTACTGAGAGGGCTAAAGAGTTCGATATCTCCACATCGTTCCGGACTCTCATTTCAACATAAGAGGATTTGGCACCTGGTGGCCTCCAGGATGGATTTCTCTGTATTTCACGATAACACCCCACTATGATATAATAAACTCCTTCCGGCGCTCCTCCAGGTACCTGACCCCTCCATCTGGATATCTCGGGGTATATATCTACTGTCGCAGGTTCTCCATAATGGAGAAATTTAAAACTTTTAACCAGTTGAACGTACAATTCAATCTCCAAAATGATATGCTCTTTCGCTTCTTTCAGTTACGCCATGCTCTCCACACTCAGTTTACGGACACGTATCCTACTCTATCCTCCCTCGACGTACTTGAGGTGATCTATCAAGAGGAACCACGTCCGCTTATATCCCTTTTCTACAATATGCTCATCACGCCATCTACACCAAGCTAGCATACTCCATTAAACAGAAATGGGTAGATGGGGTGGGTGTACTGGAGGATGAGGACTGGGGTGAAGTGTTAGAGACTCCTAAGCTGGTATGCCCCAAACTGTCTGACAGGCTTATACAACTTACATTACCCACAGGGCATACCTGACGCCACAACGCCTAGCCAAATTCTGCTCATCTTGCAGCGATATGTGCCCCAGGTGCCTGATCTCTGTTGGCACCTTTTGACCATATTATTTGTGCCCTCGGATCCAGGGATACTGGTCACAGGTGGTCCAATTTCTGCACGACCAAATGGGCTTGCCAGTATCGGTGGATCCCAAACCACGCCTGTTGGGCTTATTTCCTGAAGATGAAATGGATAAATTTACACGTCATTTCTTACATGAAACGTTATAGCAAGAGAGATGATAGCCCGCAACTGGATTCAGGCGGCAGCCCCTATGCTGGCTGCTTGATTTGCCGAAATCAACAACATGCTACCCTACAAAAAAGTGATCTACACGAATAGAGGATGCCTGACCAAGTATAATAAAATTTGGGATAGATGGCTTCAACTTGCACCTCATAACTCTGTTTGCCACATTTCATGCTTGTACAATCTAAACTTTTGACTCTGTATTGTCAATATGCAAATGTACATTATATATGGTCTTCAACCTATATGGCAATAATTGACACCAGCAATACCTGTTACACTTATGTTTTGTTTTGTTTTTTTTGTATATAGTTTGAGATTATCTCCATTACGCACATTACAATGTACACTCACCCTGCATAACTCTTTTGTACAAAAAGAAATAACTCGATAAACTTTTGTTTTTAATTTAAAAAAAAAGCGTGACAGCGCTAAAAGCTGAAAAATGGCCTGGGCAGGAGGGGGGTGTAAGTGCCCTGTATTGAGGTGGTTAAAGCCTAACTCCAAGCTGCTTTTAAACGTACTTATATGGTGCACCCTCTCCCGTCCCCCTCCTCCCCAGCCCCCCATGCATCCATTTCATGGCTTAAATTTCCCAATTTGGCTGGGGCAGAGGAAAGTTCAAATACTTACCTCCATTCCTAGCAGCCGCAACAGCCGCCACACTTCTCCTTTGTATGTGTATTGGGCGGGTCCTTGGCATACTCCCATACAATGCAGAACTGCTGGTGAACATGATGATTTTGGCCTGTGGGAGCAATTAATAAGGTATTTGTATTTATTCATCCCCCCCTCCTAGCCAAATGTGCATTTAACCCATTGTACATGATGATTTTGGCTTGTGGGAGCAATTAATAAGGTATTTGTATTTATTCATTCCCCCTAGCCAAATGTGCATTTAACCCATGTATTGCAGAGGGGAGTCAGGAGTTGGGATTTAAAGGTTTTCTGGCTTGTAGAAGCTGTAGGAACTTTTCTCTAGATAGCAGGGGATGAATTATTATAAGCAAAGAGGTCCCACAAACAATGATCTTCTTTCCTGTGGTAATTCATAATAGAACCGTGTGAAGCAAACATACATGCTTTCACAGCATGGTCTCTGATTGTGAGGAAGCATATAGTTTCTGTCCTACAGTGTTTCCTGATGTGTTTAATGTAGAAGAGAAGTATCATGACACATAAGAGCAAGGTGGGAAGAAATCAATGGAAGCCACACATTTTAATTCCTTTATATTTGCTTAAACAATTCAACAACAATGCCAGAAGGAACTTATTATTATTATTAGAGGTGCTTATATAGTACCGTCAATTTACGCAGTGCTTTACATATTCATTGTACATTCATATCAGTCCCTGCCCACAAGTAGGGCTTACAATCTAAGGTCGATAACTTACATTCATGATTACACATACTAGGGCCAATTTAGATAGGAACCAATTAACCTATCAGCATGTCTTTGGGGTTTAGGAGGAAACCTGAGTATCTGGAGGACACCCACGCAGGCACAGGGAGAACATGCAAAATCCATTTGACAAAGGCATTCAATATTACATGTTTATGGGACAAATATGTATTACAGAACCAGAATTGTAGTGCCATTAGCATTACTTTAAAATAGTAATGAACCTTAACAAGGTTTATTGTGTCTGTGCAATTAGTTGTCTGTTGCGAGAGAAGGCAAAGAGAGGGTGGGTGGAGATTGGAGAACTTGAGCTTTTGAGTTCCCCCTATAGCATTTGCAGAGTATGGTTAGTGCAATGGAAAACCTGACACATGTATAATTTGGAAGCCATACATTTTTAGATCCAAATGTATATTAAAAGGTGAGAAAAATTCACATCCCAAGCCAAAGGAACTGGATCTGTACACTAGCATATTATAAACCGAAGACACTTGTCTATAACCAGAAACTGTTTTTAATGAACACATTAGCACAGGAAAAAACTTTAGAGACAGGCTTTCCATCCAAGGTGGCTGAGATCTAATATCTTTGACGGTTTATTTTTACAATATCTTTTTAACTCCTAATTTAAAATCCAACACTACAGATATCCAGTTACATAGTGTACACTAACGGAGAAAGCAGGAAGTACCCCATCCTCGATAGTGATCCAGAAGTTTTTGCTCTAAATGTCAAGCAAAATGGCCTGAAAGCTGCTTCATGTTATGACACACCTCCATCCCTAATTATATACAATAGAACAAGGTTTTGCCCATGGGACTTTGAGTGAGGTGATCATAAAGGTCAAAACAAGTAAATGGAGTAAACTAAGTGTTTCGGTTTATTTAACCACTTAAGCCCCGGACCTTTTGGCTGCCTAAAGACCAGAGGACTTTTTACAATTTGGCACTGTGCTTCTTTAACTGGTAATTGCGTGGTCATGCAATGTTGTACCTAAACGAAATTTGCGTCCTTTTTTCCCACAAATAGAGCTTTCTTTTGATAGTATTTGATTGCCTCTGCTATTTTTTTTAATTTTTTTTTACGATATAAACGGAAAAAGATATTTTCTACTTTTTTGTTAGATGAAAAATCCAATAAACTCAATTTTAGTCATACATTTAGGCCAAAATGTATTCAGCCACATGTCTTTGGTAAAAAAAATGTCAATAAGCATTTATTGGTTTACGCAAAAGTTACAGCGTCTACAAACTAGGGTATATTTTCTGGAATTTACACAGCTTTTAGTTTGACTGCCTATCTCATTTCTTGAGGTGCTAAAATGGCAGGGCAGTACAACCCCCCCCCCCCCCCCAAATGACCCCATTTTGGAAAGTAGACACCCTAAGGAAATTGCTGAGAGGCATGTTGAGCCCATTGAATATTTTATTTTTTTTATCCCAAGTGATTGAATAATGACAAAAAACTTAAGATGGCACAAAACCCCCCAAATGACCCCATTTTGGAAAGTAGACACCCCAAGCTATTTGCTGAGAGGCATTTTGAGTCCATGAATATTTTATATTTTGCCACAAGTTGCGGGAAAATGACAAACTTTTTTTTTTGCGCAAAGTTGTCACTAAATGATATATTGCTCAAGCATGCCATGGGCATATGTGGAATTACACCCCAAAATACATTCTACTGCTTCTCCTGAGTACGGGGATACCACATGTGTGGGACTTTTTGGGAGCCTAGCTGCGTACGGGGTCCCAAAAACCAATCATCGCCTTTTAAGGTTTCTAAGGGCGTAAATTTTTTATTTCACTCCTCACTACCTATCACAGTTTCGAAGGCCATAAAATGCCAAGATAGCACAAAACCCCCCCAAATGACCCCATTTTGGAAAGACACCCCAAGCTATTTGCTGAGAGGCATGGTGAGTATTTTGCATCTCTCGTGTTTTTGAAAATGAAGAAAGAAAAGAAAAATGTATTTTTTTTTTTCAATTTTCAAAACTGTGGCAAAAAGCGAGATCTGCAAAATACCATACCTCTCAGCAATTAGCTTGGGGTGTCTACTTTCCAAAATGGGGTCATTGGGGGGGGGGGGGTTGTGCCATCTGGGCATTCCATGGCCTCTGAAACTGTGATAGGCAGTGAGGAGTGTAATCAAAAATTTACACTCTTAGCCTGAAGAAGGTGCTTGGTTTTTGGGGTCCCGTATGCGGCTAGGCTCCCAAAAAGTCTCACACATGAGGTATCCCCATACTCAGGAGAAGCAGCAGAATGGATTTTCGGGTGTAATTCCACATATGCCCACGGCATGTTTTATATAACAATATATATCATTTAGTGACAACTTTGTGCAAAAAAAAAAAAAATGTGACTTTTTCCCGCAACTTGTGTCAAAATATAAAGAGAGAGAGAACAATAAAACAACTATTTTTGTATTTCATATATAACATTTTTTTTTTTTTTTTTACACTTCTTTTTTTTTTTTGTAACTGTAACGGTTCCAGGTTCTGGTCTCTCAAAATGGGATGTCATCTTGGGAGTCCCTGTGAAAGTGTGTCCTAGTCTGTGCAGTGCTGTACCCTACGCCAATACTCAACTAATGTATGGTAGCGTTCAAAACATTCTGGAAACAGAAGGGCTCTGACGATCTCTTCCTGGAATTTAAGGAAGGATCCAGTCTGTCCTGAAGCTCTGTATAGCACATGAGCGTTCACCAAAGCCAATTGAAATAAATAAACAGACACTTTCTTGTACCAGCGTCTGGCCTTACGAGCAACTAGGTACGGCACCAACTGGTCGTTGAGGTCCACCCCTCCCATATTTTGGTTATATTCGTGGACACAGGAGTTTCTCCACAACACCAGTCGCCGTAGGAATTTGGACCTTCGTGTCTGCATGAAGAGAGGTAAGAACAAAAACATTCTTATCCCTCCACTTCACAGCTAACAAATTTTTACACTTGAAGCAGGCTGTCTTCCCCAGCCTAAGACGGGAATCTACAAGCCGCTGGGGAAAGCCCTGGCGATTAGGTCGCACGGTGCCACATGCTCCAATCTGATGATCAAACAAGTGACTAAAAAGTGGCATGCTCGTGTAATAATTGTCCACATACAGATGGTACCCCTTTCCGAATAAGAGTGACACCAAGTCCCACACAATCTTGCCAGCGCTCCCTATGTAATCTAGGCAGTTCTACGGCTCTACGTGGCTATCTTTTCCCTTGTAAACCATAAAAATACATGTATAGCCTGTGGCCCTGTCACAGAGCTTATACATCTTGGCCCCATATCTGGCACGCTTGCTGGGAAGACAAGCGGCCAGAAAACGTAATCAGGGACTCATCAACGCAGACAACTTGATGGGGAGTAAACAAGTCTGCAAAACGTTGGTTGAAGTGGTTTACGAGGGGCCGAATTTTGTAGAGCCGATCGTATCCAAGGTCTCCACGAGGACGACAGAGTTCATTGATGTTGAAATGCATGAACCGCAAGATCTGCTTGTATTGTGCCCTGGTCATGGAGGCAGAGAACACGGGCATATGGTAAATTGGGTCAGTGAACCAATATGACTGCAACGTACTCATTTTAACTATGCCCATGTCAAGAGATAGGCCCAGAAACCGTAATTGATTTCCAATCTCTGGCAAGGGAGGACTGGGGATTAGCGGCAATTTATTGACCAGCATACAAATTACTTTGGTCCACAAAAGATCTATAGAGATCTTCGGTGAAAAACAGCGAATAAAAATCAAGTGACGTAAAATCAACTGTTTCCACCTGAATGCCGGTTGGCCAGTGAATGGGGGAAGTACGGGTGCTGCAGAAGTAGTGGGTTCCCAGTTAGGATTGGCGAATGCAGCAGGAAGGGCACTATGGGCTCGATGGGCCTGTCTTTCTTTGTCTTCTTGGTGGCAGCGGGACACTACTTGTGCTTGCCACTTCCCCAGCTTCAACTGCACTTATGGGACTCGCCACGTCACCACGTGTTACTGCAGTGCTGGTTTGACTACAACCAGGATGTACTAGGCCACTGGTGCTTGCCAGTTCACCAGAAGGATGAGCAGCACTAGTACTTTTCTGCTCCATCCGAGAGCCCTGCGGTTCTTGCACCTCAACAGCAGAAGAAAATCGGGGTCTGATACGCCTGACCTTGGCAAGGACCACAACTCCGTCGTCAGAGCTATCTGTCACGGAGTCGCTGTCGTCTGCAGGATCGTATTCTGAGCCTGAATCTGACAGATGAGTGACTTCCTCTTCACTGTCATGCTCAGAAACGTGTAGACCTCTTCACAAGTGTACCTTCGATTTGCCATTTTGGGCTCTAAATTTAGTGGTACGCTAGTGAGACTCACAGGTAAAAAGAGCTCCTGACTGTTAGCGACTGATTCAAACGCTACCAAAAAAACTGTTAGCGATTGCAGGGATCAGGCCTGACTCTGCGAACGCTGCAGTTATGTGTGTTGCGTTATGTAAGTGACAGTGATCGATCGATACTGCACTTGGATGGGCTGGGCTGGGCGGAGGGGCAAAACACAGGTGCTAGCAGGTATCTGGGCTGATCCCGCAAACACTGCGTTTTTTGGAACCCTAAACTGCTGGGGATGCTAGTATAGATCTGATCAGATATCGATCCGTTCAATTACTATACCACTAAGGGAGATGTATGCTGCGTGCGTGGGTGTTAGCGGTACTGGCACTAACCTGACGCTGCCTGGGGCGACGCAGACCCTATTTGACCCTAGAACTCAACTGATATCACCCGCTGGGCGATCAGGGGGTTAAACCTTTATTAGGTAATAAACGGCGGGTGCCCTGACACTATAAGAAACAAACTAACCAGCGTCACCCGTAACAGTTATACGGTAAACACTGGTGAAAGGGTTAACTAGGGGGCAATCGGGGGGTTAAAACCTTTATTAGGTAGTATATGGGGATACCTGATGCTATAAAAAGCTGACGGTGAACCTAAATACTTACCTGGCTACCTAGCGTCACCTGTGACACTAATACGGCAATCAGAAAAAAGATCGCTTAGTGACACTGGCGACAGGGGTTAACTGGGGGGTGATGAAGGGGTTAAACCTTTATTAGGGGGGGTAGAGGGGTACCCTAGACCTAAAGGGGCCTACCACTTATAACAGTCACAAATGACACCAATGCAGTAATCAGTAAAAAAATAAAAACTGCTATTGGTGTCACTGTGACGGGGTGCAAGGGGGGTGATTGGGGGGTGATTTGTGTGCCTGCGTGTTCTGCTGTTAGTGTAGTGTTGGTGCAGTCTTACTTGGATGTCTTCTCTCCTCGGAAGCCAGAACGAAAAGGCTTCACGAGGAGCGATGACATCGCTTCCTCTGCTTCTGTTTACATTACAGAAGCAAAGGAAGCTTCTCATTTGCCAGGAGCGATCGCGAGGGGGTGGCCATGAATCAGTGGCTTCCCCCTCAGCACGGATCGCTCCTGGAACGATGCCGACCGCCTCGGGCACGCTCCCACCTGCGGGAGGGGAGTAACGTACCCCTACGTTACTCTGCCTGCCGGTGCCATTCTGCCGCAGTATATCTGCGTGAGGCAGTCGGCAAGTGGTTAAAAACATGAAGACATCATCATATCTTAGACATATATTGAACATGGGCATGCAAATCAAACCCATAAAAACAGCATGTCAGTAATGAACATATAGTTTCCATAATGAAGGTGCAAAGTATACAAATACATCTATGATTTCTGCAATTAGTAAACCCCTCAGGTGAGCCTTAAACGCCTCCCATTGAGTTAAAGGGGAATCCAGAAACTCCTGCCCAGCCAGAAATTCTCGCATGCTCCTCTCCATCTCCACCGGGGATGTAAATAACTTTAGCCAGAAGGCATTGAATTTCCAGGGTGCCCTAGGCAACCCTGACAGTGGAGCCACTATCAGACTAATCACCAAATGGGAGTGGTCAGACACACTGCGTGGTTTGTATATCACCTCCGAAACGGATGGGAGCATGGCAGAGTCACAAATTGCTAGGTCAATCCTGAAAAGCGTCCCATGAGTTTTGGAGAAACAGGAAAACTGTTTCTCCAAAGGATTCCTGTGTCTCCAAACATCCACCCAGCCCACCTCATTTAGTAGTCTAAGCAATGGCGACTCTCTCGACGAGGCAGACCCCCTAACACTGGGGTGCCTGTCCATGGAGTTACTCAACCAGCAGTTGAAATCTCCAACGATCAATAATGGCAGGTCCAGCCTGCTCACCATATATGTCAGCAGTGTCCGCAATACCCCCGCCGCGAACGGAGGAGGAATGTATATACATGCCAAAATACAGTGTAGCGATCCTATGCGACAGTG
>JBBDGP010000602.1:1187500-1342500 GCA_037952835.1 Lithobates septentrionalis
TGGGAGAGGCTCTGGAGAAGTCCTGAAGGCGAGCATGGGAGGAGGTAACAAGGGAGCTAGAGAGCAGGAGGTCCTGGGAGGAGCGGAGGGGGCGATTTAGGCGATATCTGCAGATGAGGTTGGTGATGTAGATGGGGGCGATGTTGTGAATGGCCTTGTATGTTATGGTTAGCATTTTGAATTTTACACGGTGGGGTAGGGGAAGCCAGTGAAGGGATTGGCAGAGAGGAGCAGCAGTCACAGATCGATTAGTGAGGTGTATTAGTCTAGCAGCAGCATTCATAATAGACTGAAGGGGGGATAGCCTGCTTAAGGGTAGGCCATTAAGGAGAGAGTTGCAATAGTCGAGGCGGGAAATAATCAAGGAGTGAATAAGTTGTTTTGTAGTGTCGTTAGTCAGGAAGGGTCGAATTTTGGAGATGTTGCGGAGGTTAAGGCGGCAGGATTTAGCCAGTGATTGGATATGGGGGCTGAAGGAGAGGTCAGAGTCAAGGATTACACCCAGGACTCTGGCATGTGTGGAGGGACTAATGGTTGTGTTGTTGATATTAATGGTGAAGTCACAGGAGGGGGACCGTGAAGATGGAAATATAACAAGCTCAGTTTTAGAAAGATTAAGTTTGAGGAAGTGGTGTGACATCCATACCGATATGTCATTCAGCAAGTTTGAGATCCGTGAGGAGATAGTGGGGGTGAGTTGGGGAGTGGAGAGATAGATCTGTGTGTCATCGGCATAGAGATGGTATTGGAAGCCATGGGAGGTGATCAACTGGCCCAGGGAAGAGGTATAGAGTGAGAAAAGGAGAGGCCCAAGGACAGAGCCTTGGGGTACCCCAACAGAAAGAGGAAGGGGAGCGGAGGAGATGGAGTTGTAAGCGACGCTGAAAGTGCGCTGAGATAGGTAGGAGGAGAACCAGGATAATGCAGAATCACAGAGGCCAAGGGAGTGTAATTTGCTGAGGAGCAGCAGGTGGTCAACTGTGTCAAAGGCAGCAGAAAGGTCTAAAAGTATGAGTATGGAGTAGTGGCCATTGGTTTTGGCAGTTATTAGGTCATTGGTGATTTTTAGTAGGGCAGTTTCAGTCGAATGTTGTAGGCGGAAGCCAGACTGTAGGGGGTCGAGAAGGTTGTTGTCCGTGAGGTAGCGACTCATTTGGTCATGAACAAGGCGTTCGATGAGCTTGGAGGCAAACGGGAGAAGGGAGATAGGTCTTAAGTTATTCAAACAGGTGGGGTCTAGTGAGGGTTTTTTGAGTATGGGGGTAACCAGTGCATGTTTGAGCGGGGAAGGAAAGGTGCCGGAGGAGAGGGAGAGGTTGAAGATGTGGGTTAGGGAGTTGAGGATAGAGTGGGAAGGTGGTCGCAGTAATTGAGAGGGGACAGGGTCCAGGGGACATGTAGTGAGGTGGGCCATGGAGAGGAGTTTATCAACTTCTTCTGTGGTAACTGGGCAAAAGGAGGAGAGTATTGAGTGTGATGTTGGACCTGATATGTTGGGTAGGGGAGAAATTTTAATGCTGGATATCTCCTTGCGAATTGTGTTGATTTTGCTATTGAAGTGGTTGGCAATATGTTGAGCGGTAAGCAAGTTGGTGGGAGGGGGCAGTGGGGGGTGAAGTAAGGAATTAAGGGTAGAAAAGAGTTGACGAGGTTTGGATGAGAGGGTTTTGATGAGAGTGTTGTAATAGGTTTGTTTAGCAGTGTGGAGGCAGGAGTTGTATTTGAGAAGGACAGATTTGTAGAGGGTAAAGTCTTGCAGGGATTTAGATTTACGCCATGCTCGCTCAAGAGCACGGCTGCGTCTCTTGAGACTTCTGGTGTCGTCTGTTTGCCAGGGTTGTGGCAGATGGGGCCTGGTTCTGCGTGTAGAAAGAGGAGCAAGTACGTCTAGGGAGGATGACAACGTGGTGTTGTAGATGGAAGTGGTTAGGTCTGGGCAGGACAGGGGTGCGATTTTGTCATAAAGGCCATCAGTAGCAGAGTGAAGAAGGGAAGGTTTGAGGTAGCGAAGGTTCCTGCGGGTAGTGGTTTGTGGGTTGGCAGCATGGGATATAGGAGACAAGGAGAGTGTGAAACGGATAAGGTTGTGATCAGAGAGAGGAAAGGGTGCGTTGGAGAGATTGCAGGGAGTGCAGCGATGGGAGAATACAAGGTCAAGAGTGTTGCCGTTGGAGTGAGTGGTGGTTTGTGTCCATTGTGTTAGGTTAAAAGAGGAGGTTAAGTTGAGTAGTTTAGAAGTGGTAGCATTATTAACATTGATTGGAATGTTAAAGTCACCTAGGATGATGGCAGGCACTTCGGATGAGAGAAAATAGGGTAGCCATGCAGAGAAGTCATCCAGAAAGCGCGACACTGGTCCAGGAGGCCGATAAATGACTGCGACCCTCAGACAAGCTGGAGAGAAAAGACGAATGCAGTGCATTTCGAAAGAGCAGGTGGAAAGAGAGGGAGGTGTGGGCAGTACCTGGAAGGTGCATTGTGGGGAGAGGAGAAGTCCGACACCACCTCCTTTTCGTCCACTGGGTCTGGTGGAGTGAGTCCAGAGAAGGCCACTGTGGGACAGTGCAGCTGGAGAGGTAGTATCAAATTCCTGGAGCCAGGTTTCAGTTATAGCAAATAGATCAAGGGATTTGGAGAGGAAAAGGTCATTGACAGAAACTAGTTTGTTGAAGACTGAGCGGGCATTCCAGAGGGCACATGAAAGGGGGGGGGGCTGACTTGTGGAATCAGGGGAATTGGGATGAGAAGGTTGAAGTTGCGACTACTGTTGGAGGAGGTAGATGGCCGATCTTGGCGTTGGAAATTGGGTGTGGGAGGGCCGGGGTTTGGTGCGATGTCCCCAGACATTAGGAGTAATAGGAGGGTGAGGGTGGTAAGACGGGAGTGGGATTTATAGGAGCGCAGATGCTGTGGTGGAATGGACGTGGTGATACTGTGTGGGCTTAGAATGAGCAGGAGGTGGTAAGTGGAGTAATATTGAGTGGGCAGAAGAGAGGGAGATATGTAAAGGTTGGGGGCTGGAGAGGGGGGGTAAAGACATGAGAGTTTGAGGAGAGAGGACGTTATAACAAAGATTAGTGTGAGCATTTTAGAGGGTGGGGACAGGCTAATAGAAGGAAGGCTGAGGAAAGTTAGTGAATGAAGTGGAACTTCCTGCAAAATAGCTGTGGAACAATAATGTCTGTACTTACTTTTTTGTAGTAGTGCCTTAGTCAAAGTGCCCGTGTCCAAGTGCCAAACACTTGTTGCCGGCGTGACACTTTTTATTGACTATTACATTAAGTATATGCAGAGAGTCAATATGCAGTGTTGACCCTTCTTTTTCAAGACCTCTGCAATTTGCCCTGGCATGCTGTCAATCAATTTCTGGGCCACATCCTAACTGACGGCAGCCCATTCTTGCATAATCAATGCCTGGAGTTTATCAGAATTTGTGGGGTTTTTTTTTTGTTCACCCGCCTCTTGAGGATTGACCACAAGTTCTCAATGGGATTAAGGTCTGGGGAGTTTCCTTGCCATGGACCTAAAATGTTGATGTTTTGTTCCCCAAGCAAATTCGTTATCACTTTTGCCTTATGGCAAGGTGCTCCATCATACTGGAAAAAGCATTGTTCATTGCCAAACTGTTTTTGGATGGTGGGGAGAAGTTGCTCTCGGAGGATGTTTTTGTACCATTCTTTATTAATGGCTGTGTTCTTAGGCAAAATTGTAAGTGAGCCCACTCCCTTAGCTGAGAAGCAACCTTTTCTTCTCTGGACAAGGTTTTTTCCAGATGCCCCAAACAATCGGAAAGGGAATTCATCAGAGAAAATTACTTTACCCCAGTCCCCATCAGTCCAATCCCTGTACCTTTTGCAGAATATCAGTCTGTCCCTGATGTTTTTCCTGGAGAGAAGTGGCTTTTTGCTGCCCTTTTTGACACCCGGCCATCCTCCAAAAGTCTTGGCCCCACTGTGTGTGCAGATGCACTCACACCTGCCTGCTGCCATTCCTAAGCAAGCTCTGCGCTGGTGGTGCCCCGATCTTGCAGCTGAATCAACTGTAAGAGACAGTCCTGACGCTTGCTGGACTTTCTTGGGCCCCCTAAAGCCTTCTTTACAAATGCAGTGGAAATGTCTTATAAGGGATTCAATTCATTTTCAATGCAAAGAGGACTTTGCAATTCATCTGATCACTCTTCATAACATTGTAGAGTATATGCAAATTGCCATAATAAAAACTGAGGCAGCAGACTTTAAAAATTAATATTTGTGCCATTCTCAAAACTTTTGGGCACGGCTGTACAGTTATAAATGCCTAAGCGTGCTTGCCTGACACCTGGTGATGTGATACTTTCGCTGAACATTCGTATCTTTTGTGGGAGAAAGGGGCAATGCAGGAAGATGCTGCCGTCTCTGTTTATTTCAGGAGCAACACTATTGATTAGGACAGGTTTTAGTTAGAGGTCGACCGATATGGGTTTTTCTCTGGCCGATATTTAGAATTTGCGGTGGCCGATGGCCGATATATGATGCCGATTTTTTTCTTTTTTGGGCCGCTATATTAGGCCGATTTTTTTTTTTCTTCTTTTTTTTTTCTTCTTTTTTTCTTTCTTTCATACTGGGGCATTTTTCAGGCGCTTTTGGGCTAAAAATAGCGCCTGTAAAGTGCCTGCAAAACAGCTCCCCTGCAGTCTCAGTGTGATATCCCGAGTGCTTTCACACTGAGGCGATTCACTGGCAGGATGTTAAAAAAAAGTCTTGCAAGCAGCATCTTTGGAGCGGTGTATACCGCTCCTCCACCACTAATGCCCATTGAAATGAATGTGTACCGCTGCCGAAGCGCCTGCAAATTGTTTCGGCAGCAGCGCTTCAGGGGCGCATTTAACCCCTTCCTCGGCCGCTAGCTGGGTTATAAGCGCCCCGCTAGCAGCCGAATAGCGCCGCTAAAATGACAGTAAATCTAAAACTAACAGCGTTTTACCGTCAACGCCTGCCCGCTACAGTGTGAAAGCAACCTTAAGTGATACAGAAATTTTTTTACATTTAAACATTTATTAAACAAAACAAACCTCCAATCAGTTCACTTGTATGTATAATTTAGATTAAAAAAAATAACTATCTTAAATATTAAATACACAAAAACAGGTAATCAAAACTTTTGGACGAAAAAAAATGGGCTAACTTTACTGCTTTTTTTTTTTTAATGTTTTTTTAATTTCATTAGTGTATTTTTTCCAAAAAAATTGCGTTTGAAAGACCGCTGCGCAAATACCGTGTGACATAAAATATTGCAACAACCGCCATTTTATTCCCTAGGGTCTCTGCTAAATAAATATATATATATATATATATATATATATATATATATATATATATATATATATATATATTAGGGGTGCGCATCTTCACTGGCCTCACGATTCGATTCGATTACGATTATCAGGTCCACGATTAACGATGCATCACGATTACTGCGCGCGGTTTTCATCCAAAAAATTTAAGTAGTCAGAAGAACTCCATTTTTTAAATTTTATCTGTTCTTAAAAAAAAGACAACACTCCTTGCATCTAGCAAAGTGTAAACAGTGCAGACAACTTAAAGAGGAGCTCCAGACTGCCCCCAAATGACTACAGGAGATGATCAGAGACTGCAGACATGCTACAGGAGATGATCAGAGACTGCAGACATGCTACAGGAGATGATCAGACTGCGGACATGCTACAGGAGATGGTCAGAGACTGCGGACATGCTACAGGAGATGGTCAGAGACTGCGGACATGCTACAGGAGATGATCAGAGACTGCAGACATGCTACAGGAGATGATCAGAGACTGCGGACATGCTACAGGAGATGATCAGAGACTGCGGACATGCTACAGGAGATGATCAGAGACTGCGGACACAATACAGGAGATGATCAGAGACTGCGGACACAATACAGGAGATGATCAGAGACTGCAGACATGCTACAGGAGATGATCAGAGACTGCAGACATGCTACAGGAGATGATCAGAGACTGCAGACATGCTACAGGAGATGATCAGAGACTGCGGACATGCTACAGGAGATGATCAGAGACTGCGGACATGCTACAGGAGATGATCAGAGACTGCGGACATGCTACAGGAGATGATCAGAGACTGCGGACATGCTACAGGAGATGAACAGAGACTGCGGACATGCTACAGGAGATGGTCACAGACTGGGGACATGGCACAGGAGATGGTCAGACACTGGGGACATGGCACAGGAGATGGTCACAGACTGGGGACATGGCACAGGAGATGGTCACAGACTGGGGACATGGCGCAGGAGTTGGTCACAGACTGGGAACATGGTACAGGAGATGGTCAGACACTGGGGACATGGCACAGGAGATGGTCAGACACTGGGGACATGGCACAGGAGATGGTCAGACACTGGGGACATGGCACAGGAGATGGTCAGACACTGGGGACATGGCACAGGAGATGGTCAGACACTTTGGACATGGCACAGGAGATGACAATTCTATGATATGGACTTGTGTCACAGCGCCCCCCCCCTCCCCCTCCCCACTTACATGCTGCTCTGCCGGTGGGCGATCTGCCTGCTCACCATCTCCCCCCCGATCTCCATTCGTGCGGCCGGTGTTCCCGGTCAGGTCAGGTTCTCAGGTCAGCATCTCCAGCAGTGAATTCTCCCGGGAGAGCGCTCGGTGCATAAAGTTGTTTTTAGTGTGTGTATATTCCGGTCATGTGACTCTCAGCCGCGCCTCCCTCCTCTCACGTCTCTCCTGATGTCAGCCCCGCCCGCCTCTCTTCTGACCTGATAGCTCCAGTCAGTGGGCGGAGCTGACACCAGGAGAGACTGAGAGGAGGGAGGCGCGGCTGAGAATCACATGACCGGATTATACACACACTAAAAACAGCTTTATGCACGGAGTGCTCTCCCGGGAGGGGGCGGGGCCAGACATCGATTTTTCGGGTCGCATGCATCGATGCCGCATCGGGGACACCCGATTTGCGATGCATCGATGCTGCGATTAATTTCAGCAGCCCTAATATATATATATATATATATATATATATATATATATATATATATATATAATGTTTGGGGGTTCTGAGTGATTTTCTAGCAGAAAATACAGGATTTTTACTTGTACGCAACAAGTGTCAGAAAAAGATTTAGTCTTTAAATGGTTAGGGTCCTTTCACACTGGGACAGTTTGCAGGCACTATTTCGCTAATAATAGCGCCTGCAAACCGACCCAAAAGTGCCGCTGCTTTAATTCCAGTGTGAAAGCCGCAAGGGCTTTCACACTGGATCAGTGCGCTGGCAGGACGGTAAAAAAAGTCCTGCCAGCAGCATCTTCAGAGCGGTGAAGGAGCGGAGTGTATACCGCTCCTTTACCGCTCCTGCCCATTGAAATCAATGGGACAGCTCGGCTATACCGCCGGCAAAGCGCCTCTGCAGAGGCGCTTTGCGGTGGTTTTAACCCTTTCTCAGCTGCTAGCAGGGGGTAAAACCGCCCCGCTAGCAGCCGCATACCGACGGTAAAGCACCGCTTACAATAGCGGCGCTTTACCCCCGACAACGCCCCCGCCCCAGTGTGAAAGGACCCTTAAACTGAGAACTCCTCCACAGGGAGTTCAGCTCATTGATAAAAGAACCTGAAGAGATACAATGTTTCTTCTTATCAGACTTGGCAGGCTGCCCAGAGGAGGAGAGAAGTCTTTCCACAGATAACTTCAGGCAACTTGCATTGACTTCTATTACAGAATTAATTTGCAAGTCCCGCTGAAGTTATAATCGGCCTTTTTTATCAGCACAATCGGCCGATGCCGATTAAGTAAAAAAAGCCAAATATCGGCCGATATATCGGTCGACCTCTAGTTTTAGTACCTATCTTGTTGCTTCTCCCTTTTGAGATTAGTTGTCGCCTGCCTATCTCCATAGACATGGCTCCTCAAAATGGCCAGATCAGGCAAATGCCATCTCGTGTTTACTGGCTTTTTAGCATTGTAAAAAGAATATGTACATTTTCATACATCATGGGACACAGGCTAATATTCATTACCTACTGGGTTATACTTCATCTCCAGGTGAATGGACACTGGTAGACCCAAAGGTCTTTAGACAGGAAGTGATCCCCTATATAACCCCTCCTATACAGGAAGTACTTGAGTTTTTTTTTTTTTTACCAGTGTGTCTGCAAGGTGGATGAGCACGTTTATTTGAGCTCTCTGATCTACAGGTCTCTAGTCCCACAAACGTTTCTTAAATGAATCAAGGGATTGACCGATCCGATCCATATGACACAGGCTCTATATGCTTAAATAAATGGTACCTGAGCCTCTCAAAGAAGACTTAAGATCCTGAAAGGTTTTACCTGTAATGCGACCTCCAGGCGCTGGACCCTGCAAAGTGGAATCCTGGACACCACAGTGCTAAGGCATTCCTGCAGGGTGCTGTACAGGTCCAAGGGAGTGGACCCTAAACATGAAAAGGGTACCCAGTCCTTGAAGGTCTTCAAATGACAGGAACCCGCCGTGAAGGGTGAAGATTGGAGTCTTAGTGTCTAAGCTGCCCTGCGCCTGAACGGGTAAGTGAAACCCCTTTTATTATTACTATTGTGGGGTGTCCCAGTGATTGTAATGCCCTGTACACACGATCGGACATTGATTGGACATTCCGACAACAAAATCCATGGATTTTTTTTGACGGATGTTGGCTCAAACTTGTCTTGCATACACGCGGTCGCACAAAGTTGTCGGAAAATCCGATCGTTCTGAACGCGGTGACGTAAAACACGTACGTCGGGACTATAAACGGGGCAGTAGCCAATAGCTTTAGTCTCTTAATTTATTCTGAGCATGCGTGGCACTTTGTGCGTCGGAATTGTCCCCACACGGTTGGAATTTACACAAACGGATTTTGTTGTCGGAAAATTTTATAGCCTGCTCTCAAACTTTGTGTGTCGGAAATTCCCATGGAAAAAGTCCGATGGAGCCCACACACGGTCGGAATTTCTGACAACCAGCTCCGATCGCACATATTCCGTCTGAAAGTCCGACCGTGTGTACAGGGCATAACAATCACTCAAGTTAGCTAGAGGCTGGGACACCTGTGTGCGGTGACCATATGGGGGAATTTTGGGCTAGCTGTGGGTGTTTGCAAAGTTTACCTTTTTTGCTTGTGTCTGGCTGTTTTTTACCTGTATGATGGCGCACAACGGTGCGCCATTTTTCCTTGGTTCGCCATGGCGCACGTGCATTCGCAAGAGCGCTGCTGTGCTTGGTAGTTTGGCGGCCATGGCGCACGCAGCTTCGCCTGAAACCGCACATGCGCCATAGCCTTTATCTGGGCGCACAAAGATTTGCGTCATACGCGAATACAGCCACGCCCGCCGGGACCGCGCACGTGTTTGTGCACGCATGCACAGAACATTCCAGAGCACAGCCAGCTTATTTAGGCTGTGTATGCCAAGCATGCGGTGCTTCCAGAAGGCAGCTGTGGGACACAGAGCAGGCTCTGAACCAGGCATTTGCAGCGGTTCATTTCTCCTTACCCGGGTCACGTGAGTAACCAGGTGTTGCTTGGCAGGCTAAAGGTGCTCAGCAGGATTGTTGCATAGGGGCTTGGTGAGCCCTATTAAAGGGTCTCCCTTTTGAGGTGTGTTAATACTACACCCAGGTGCTCTCTTTTTGTGGCTTGTAAATGTCTTCAAAAAAGGGGAGCGGGACTAACACTACAGGGAAGGGCACACCTATGTCATCAGTAGTTCCTGATGAACCTAGTTGTACCCCTCGTGTTGTATCCCCTGAAGGACCAGAGGCTTCCGGGCAATCTGAGCTGCTGCGCCTATCTGGTATTGTGCCTACAGTCAACGCTGCTTCACCCTTTATCACCAAGGATGAACTGTCGTCGACCCTAGCAGGTTAGAGCACAGGATTGCTGGCATGATTAACTCTATCCCGCAGGGTGGCAAGAAGCGTGACAGATCCCCCCTCCCCGGAGCCTCCTAGTTTGGAGCAGGAATGGGTTGAGGATGGGGGAAGAGCTAAAAGTTCAGGATTCTGTGAAGGGCCTGGCGGATGAGTCTGCTTCTGAGCAATCTGGACAAGAAGATATCCACTTGATGTCTGCCTCTCAGTCGCAGAGGCTTTTGATCCAGACTCTTACCGAGATGGTTCGTTCTGGCTTTAAGTTGCCTCCTACAGAGGTTACTGACCCCCCTGGTCCTTTTGGGGTCCCTGAGGCCTCTTCAGGCCGCACAGGCTTTCCACTTACACCCTCTGTTGGAACAGCGGTGTATGCTGAGTGGGAACATCCTGACAGGATTTTTGTTCCTCCTAAGAGGTTTTTCCTTTTATATGGATGATAAGTTTGTTAAGAAGTGGAGCATGCCAGCCGTAGATGCAGCAGTCTCTTTAAATTTAAATAATAACTTAACTTGTCCGGTATATTAACGCACAGGGCTTGAAAGAAATTGGAGTCATTATTAAAGGCTTCCTTTTCTTTGGCCAGTTCAGCTATTGAGCCAGCTGTTTCAGCAATTGGTATCTGCCAGTCCGTAAAGGATCAGGTTAAATGGCCTGACAGGCCTAACCGGGGGGATGATCTGGCTGAAAGTAAGATATTCCTCGAGCGCTGTGTTTTGCTGTTGATGCCTTTAAAGGATTCAATACAGCAGGTTCCTTGTTTGGCTCTCTTGTCTGTACATATGCGCAGACTTTTGTGGCTTAAGAACTGGTCAGCCGAGCTTCTTTGTAAAAAGTTATTGGCAGGTTTCCCCTTTCATGGGGAACGTTCATTTGGTGATCATTTGGACAAATGCAGTGGGGCAAAAAAGTATTTAGTCAGCCACCAATTGTACAAGTTCTCCCACTTAAAAAGATGAGAGAGGCCTGTAATTGTCATCATAGGTATACCTCAACTATGAGAGACAAAATGTGGAAACAAATCCAGACAATCACATTATCTGATTTTTGAAAGAATTTTTTTTGCAAATTATGGTGGAAAATAAGTATTTGGTCACCTACAAACAAGCAAGATTTCTGGCTCTCGCAGACCTGTATCTTCTTCTTTAAGAGGCTCCTCTGTCCTCCACTCATTACCTATATTAATGGCACCTGTTTGAACTTGTTATCAGTATAAAAGACACCTGTCCACAACCTCAAACAGTCACACTCCAAACTTCACTATGGTGTAGACCAAAGAGCTGTCGAAGGACACCAGAAACAAAATTGTAGACCTGCACCAGGCTGGGAAGACTGAATCTGCAATAGGCAAGCAGCTTGGTGTGAAGAAATCAACTGTGGGCGCAATAATTAGAAAATGGAAGACATACAAGACCACTGATAATCTCCTTCGATCTGGGGCTCCACGCAAGATCTCACCTCGTGGGGTCAAAATGATCACAAGAATGGTGAGCAAAAATCCCAGGACCACACGGGGGAACCTAGTGAATGACCTGCAGAGAGCTGGGAATAACGTAACAAAGCCTACCAGCAGTAACACACTATGCCACCAGGGACTCAGATTCTGCAGTGCCAGACGTGTCCCCCTGCTTAAGCCAGTACATGTCCGGGCCCGTATGAGGTTTGCTAGAGAGCATTTGGATGATCCAGAAGAGGATTGGGAGAATGTCATATGGTCAGATGAAACCAAAGTAGAACTGTTTGGTAGAAACACAACTCGTCGTGTTTGGAGGAGAGAGAATGCTGAGTTGCCACCACAGAACACCATACCTACTGTGAAGCATGGGGGTGGCAACATCATGCTTTGGGGCTGTTTCTCTGCAAAGGAAACAGAACGACTGGTCCATGTACATGAAAGAATGAATGGGGCCATGTATCGTGAGATTTTGAGTGCAAACCTCCTCCCATCAGCAAGGGCACTGAAGATAAAACGTGGCTGGGTCTTTCAGCATGACAATGATCCCAAACACACTGCCCGGGCAACGAAGGAGTGGCTTCGTAAGAAGCATTTCAAAGTCCTGGAGTGGCCTAGCCAATCTCCAGATTTCATCTCATAGAAAACCTTGGGAGGGAGTTGAAAGTCCGTGTTGCCCAGCGACAGCCCCAAAACATTACTGCTCTAGAGGAGATCTGCATGGAGGAATGGGCCAACATACCAGCAACAGTGTGTGACAACCTTGTGAAGACTTACAGAAAACGTTTGACCTCTGTCAATGCCAACAAAGGATATATAAGAAAGTATTGAGATGAACTTTTGATATTGACCAAATACTTATTTTCCACCATAATTTGCAAATAAATTCTTTCAAAAATCAGACAATGTGATTGTCTGGATTTGTTTCCACATTTTGTCTCTCATAGTTATACCTATGATGACAATTACAGGCCTCTCTCATCTTTTTAAGTGGGAGAACTTGTATAATTGGTGGCTGACTAAATACTTTTTTGCCCCACTGTATATCCAAAAGATTTCCGGAGGGATGAGTTCTCTACTTCCTGTGAAGAAAAGCACCAGGCTCCCCTTGTTTAAAACCTCAGGGACTGCTTCTTCAAGTGTCTCAGCACCAAGGCAGTTCAGTCGCCACCAGGGCACTAGAGCCAGGGGCAAGGCACAAAGCCAGGGCCAGAAAAAGCCCTAGGTTCAAAACCCAGCACCAAGCCCTCCTTTTGAGGGGACGCCCCTTCTCAATTATATCCCGCGGTTACAAGCTGGAGTTGCGGGGGGTTCCCCCTCAGAGATTTCTAAGATCCAGCGTTTCCTCGGATCCTCCAAAAAGAGACTTACTGTTTCAGGCACTATAGCATTTAGTGCATCAAGGAGTGATTGTAGAGGTTCCTGTATCCGAAAGAGGCGCAGGGTTTTACTCGAACTTGTTTATGATTCAAAAACCAAACGGGGACACAAGGCCCATTTTGGATCTAAGATCACTGAACCAGTACCTACTAATCCAGTCCTTTTGGATGGAGTCTGTCTGCTCAGTGGTAGCCTCGCTCCAGATGGGAGACTTTCTAGCCTCCATCGATATAAAAGATGCGTATTTTACACATACCTATTTTTCAGCCTCATCAGAGGTTCCTGCGATTTGCAGTAGAGGAACGTCATTTTCAGTTTGTGGCTCTACTCTTCGGGCTTGCCTCAGCTCCCCTGGTGTTCACAAAAGTCCTTGCACCAGTACTGGGTCTTTTAAGGGCCCAAGGGATTTTGGTGCTTGGATATATGGACAACCTCCTGCTCAGAGATCACTCACTACAGGCTCTAGAACAGAGCATAACATGCACAGTGCGGTATTTGGAAAGCTTAAGCTGGATGATAACTACTGAAAGGTCAGCCTTGAGACCAGCTCAAAGTCTAAAGTATTTAGGTCTGATCCTAGATACGGTCCAAGCAAGGATCTGCGCCCTGAAGGATCAGGTGCGTCAGATAAAGGGCACCAGACAACCCTCCATTTGGCCCTGTATGAGTCTTTTAGGGAGGATGGTGTCCTCTTTCGAGGCAGTGACCTATGCCCAGTTCCATTCCAAGCCTTTACAACAATGTTCTTTGCTCCTCGAGCACGCTTAAACCTAAACTGGTGGTTACAGGATCAGAACCTGTGAAAGGGAAGATCCTTCCTCGCGGTAACCTGGAGAGTACTGACTACAGATGCCAGTCTCTCAGGCTGGTGAGCAACCCTAGAGGGGCTCACAGCTCAAGGGAAATAGTCAAGGACAGAAGATCCTGCCCATCAAGGTCCTGGAGTTACGGGCAGTACGTCTGGCCCTACAGTCCTGGACGGTTGAGCTTCAGGACTGCCCTATCGGGGTTCAGTCCAACAATGCCACTTCAGTGGCCTATATAAACCAACAAGGTGGTACCAGGAGTCGTTCAGCTTTGAAGGAGGTGAACCACATACTAGCCTGGGCAGAGGAACATGTGCTGATTCTATCGGCAGTCCATATCCCGGGAGTAGAGAACTGGAAGGCAGATTATCTCAGCCGCTAACAGATATGCTTGGGGGAATGATCCCTACAACCAGGGGTGTTGCAGGAAATTTGCCAGCGTTAGGGATGGCCAGAGGTCGACCTACTGGCACCCAAGTTCAACATCAAGCTACAGCAGTTTGTGTCCCGAACAAGAGATCCTCTGGCAGTCGAAGCAGATGCTCTGGTAGTTCCATGGAGGCAGTACTCCCTGGTTTATGCTTTCACTCCAATCCCTCTCCTTCCACATTTGTTGCGCAGGATTCGGAGAGAGGGGGTTCCAGTCATCCTGGTGGCACCAGCCTGGCCCAGAAAGCCCTGGTTCCCAGAGATTGTGAGACTGACAATAGACGGGCCATGGGTGCTTCCACGTTGTCCCGATCTACTGTCTCAAGGTCCTGTATTCCATCCCAATTTACAGTGTCTAAATTTGACAGCATGGCTATTGAAGCCAGGGTGGTAAAGGACTGTGGCATCTCGAGACCAGTCGTGTCTACCCTAGTGAATGCTAAAAATGCTGTCACTGGGAAGATCTATCATAAGATCTGGAAGACTTATATTGCTTGGTGTGAAGCCAAAAAATGGCATCCTCGCAAATACATGATTGGGAGAATTCTCTCTTTTCTATAGTCCGCTATAGAAATCAGATTGGCTTTGAGTACAATCAGAGGTCAGATTTGGGCCTTATCAGTATTCTTCCAAAGGCCTTTAGCCTCCCATTCGCTTGTCCGAACCTGTATGCAGGGGACAACTCGTTTGCTTCCCCCCATTAGGTCACCTATGTGTCCTTGGTACTTGAACTTGGTGCTGTCTGTGTTACACATTTGAACCTGACAAGGAAATTCCATTAGACTTGCTGTCACGCAAGCTAGCCTTCCCGATGGCCATCACCTTGGCTAGAAGAGTGTCGGAGTTGGCCGCCCTTTCGTTCAGGGAGCCATACTTGATCCTTCACCATGACAGGGTCGTGTTACGACCTGTTCCATCCTTTGCCAAAAGTGGTGTTAGCCATTCATTTAAATCAGGACATTCTTTTGCCTTCTTTTTTCTCTCAGCCTCGTTTGGCAGAAGAGAGACGACTGCATTCCTTGGACATTGTCCGGGCAGTCAAGGTTTATTTGTCTAAATCTGCCAAGACTTGAGGATCAGACTCCTTTTTTGTTTTACCAAAAGGACCCAAGAAGGGGCAGGCAGCTTCCAAGGCTTCCATTGCCAATTGGGTCTGTCAATTGGTCATTCAGGCCTATGGTCTAAAACGTAAAGCTCCTGCCTTTAGGGTGAAAGCTCATTCTACCACGGGTGTAGGAACCTCCTGAGTTTTTCGCCATCAGGTATCTGTGGCTCAGATTTGTAAGGCTGCTACCTGGTCTTCAATGCATACGTTCACAATTTTATCAAGTGGATGTTCGAGCAGCCGAGGATTCGGCTTTCGGCCGCAGTGTACTGCGGGCTGCCGTATACGGTCTGATGGCTATTGTTTGGCAGTGTGTCTACCTCCCCTTAGGGCTATCGCTCTGGGACATCCCAGTAGGTAATGAATATTAGCCTAACTCTGTGTCCCATGATGTATAAAAAATAAAATAGGATTTTATCGTCATACTTACCTGTAAAATCCTTTTCTTTGAGTACATCATGGGACACAGAGATCCCTCCCCTCTTTTTGAGGATTCAGTGCTTGCTACAAAACTGAAAGCGGAGGTCCGCTGAATTTTTTTTTTTTTTTTTTTAAAGTCGGCAGCTACAAATACTGCAGCTGCTGACTTTTAAAATAAGGACACTTACCTGTCCAGGGCGCCCACGATGTCTGCACCCGAAGCCGATCTCTCCCTCGGCTCTCGGGTACTGCCGTCGCCATCTTCGGTAATGGAATCAGGAAGTGAAGCCTTGTGGCTTCACTTCTTGATGCCCTACTGCTCATGTGAGAATCGCGCTGCGCAGTCTGAATGATCCCTGCTGTCTCTGGGACCCGTGTGTGTCCCAGCAGACAGCGCGGGGGAACGGGAAGAGGCGTAAACTCCCGCGGGAGTCTATGCCCGGAAGTGGGTGCAGATACCTGTCTTAGACAGGTATCTGCACCCCCCTGAAAGGTGCCAAATGTGACACCAGAGGGGGGAGGGTTTAGAAAAGCGGAAGTTCCATTTTTTGTGTGGAACGCCGCTTGAAGTACTTGCTGTATGGGAGGGGTTATATAGGGGATCACTTCCTGTCTAAAGACCTTTGATCTACCAGTGTCCATTCACCTGGAGATGAAGTATAATCCAGTAGGTAATGAATATTAGCCTAACTCTGTGTCCCATGATGTACTCAAAGAAAATAATTTTACAGGTAAGTATGACGAAAAATCCTATTTTTATTAGACCATGTTTAGCTCATGTCACTTTGCATAAAGGTACTGTAGCACTTTATTCCTTTCCATCCAGTCAGTTAACATAAGCATCATAAAAGAGTTTGGATGCTTATTAACAGCCTATTCTCTCTGCAAGAAAAGTTAGGTCAGTATAATTCCATTACATAAACACACCCTCATATCTTGTAGTAAGGAAAGGGTTAAGAGAAGCACACATCAGACCTCTCTTGTGCACAATGAAAGCATAAAGGATGTGTGGGGGGGTTTGTTTTTTTTTTTTGTTTTGTTTTGTTTTTGTACTTGAGATTATGTTAGTTTAATAATGCTTCACAGGAAGTGTTCACAAACCAAGACACGAGCAGCGCAGACACTAATTACAAGTTCACACTAAAGATATACATTCTTCACAAATGAAACAACAAATGTATGGAAAATGTATTCTTTCCCCGCCCCTTCCCATTCAGTGAAAGCATTGTATAAAAGGCAAATTAGAGGCAGCATGAAAAAGGCTTAATTTGTTTTACTTCTCCTTTTGAAATTGCCCACATCTTCAGAAATAAATGTGATTTGTTCTTATGCAAAACAGAATTGTTTTTACTCCTCTGTTCCCAGATACTGTATGTTTTGCTGTATGAGTATCACAGATGTCATACACAGGCTACAACTTTTACTAAGTGCTCTAGTGCTGCATAGCTGGTTTTTCCATTCGAAAAGTTTTATTCTTCATGAGTCTCTGCAAACTTTCATAGAATTGATTGTGTCATATTTCATTGGAATAAAGCCTAAATGCCTGTGTAAATATAGATCACAGCGTGCATAACTGTTCTTTCAATGGTCAACAATTTGAAATTCTTCATTTGCTTTTAGAAATATATTGTCGTGAACTGAAGTATGGATATTGTGAGCAGTCACTGATTAAAAATACACAATATAGCTTTAATCTGTCAGCGTTGCATGAGTGGCCAGATGTATATGAACAGCTGAAACAATAAAAATGACAGTATCTGAACTCTGTGACAGCTTTCTTTGTTTAGCACAGACTAAGCTGGAGACTATTCTGTTCACTGCCAAGTCTGAGAATCCTAGGTTTTATTTTCTGTGGTAACATATTAACTAAGGAGGGAAAATGGTGATGGGGCTAGAAACTGTTTGTGCTATTTAATATCCCCGCATCAACTGTGAATGGTAAAAATGAGAAATCATACTTGTTTGAAGTAAAAAAAGATTAGTTGCTAATTCTGTTTAGGGAAACTAGAATCTAAAAAAAAATAGTATCCGTGCCAAATGAACTGGCCCAGTGTGTTGAGAATGAACAGCCCCACTAGTCATATGCAGACCACTTTTCAATGCAGGCTAAAAGGAAGATGAAATGAAAAGACATGCAGCACAGCAGCATGAAATTGGGAGACATATATAATTCACATGTACCAGTATTTAAATGGTCAGCCTGAAACTCATGCCTCAGTTGCTAGTAAATGCTGAATAAATCATTGATCGTCCCATAGTATAAGATTTCAGCAGTGAGACTTTCAGTGTTTGGTGCTATGAGTTCTCTCATCCTTGTGCAACATGTGTCGTTTTGTTACAGTAATTATTTGTTAGATCAACAAAAATTTCAAAAAGGCTCACAAGATTCCTTTGTAATGGCTGAGCACTAAGCTGCAGAAGCCTGTCGCTGCTACAGTTCTTGAGAGAAGGAAGCAGGCATTTCAGCCCACCAGCATGTGCCCCAAATTAGTTCTTCGGCTGGGCTGATCTTTAATGGCAGTTTTTCCACATATGAATTGAACCCTTCTGAGTCTGAAATTGTGGATAGCAAAGAACAGAGAAGGCACTGAAATGTTTGAGGTGACCCCTTGCATTATTTAAAAGACCCTTCCCAGCAGGTGAATACTGATGGTATACTGCAGGGGTAGGCAACTTTTTGAGCACAGTGTGCTGAAGAATGTTTTCAAAGAAATTGAGCATGCCAATTTTATAACAAAAAAATGTCAACTTCACACTCTCAATCACGAAAAGGTTTTTTTTATAAAGTAAATGCTGTAAAACTACTTGAGTAGTAGTGAGAAATTAACATCCTGCACTCTCACGCCTCAGATCAGCCCCAATTAATGCACCTTCACCTCAGATAACTGTCCCTCCTGCAAATCTGTTTCACTACTGTAACCCCCTGCACATCTGCCACACCACTGTAACCCCCTGCCCCACCATTGTAACCCCCTGCACATCTGCCACACCACTGTAACCCCCCGCCCCACAGCTGTAACCCCCTGCACATCTTCCCCACAGCTGTAACCCCCTGCACATCTTCCCCACCACTGTAACCCCCATGCACATCTGCCCCACCACTGTAACCCCCATGCACATCTGCCCCACCACTGTAACCCCCATGCACATCTGCCCCACCACTGTAACCCCCATGCACATCTGCCCCACCACTGTAACCCCCATGCACATCTGCCCCACCACTGTAACCCCCATGCACATCTGCCCCACCACTGTAACCCCCTGCACATCTGCCCCACCACTGTAACCCCCTGTACATCTGCCCCACCACTGTATCCCCTGCTCTTCTGTCCCACCACTGTAACCCCCTGCACATCTTTCCCCACCTCTGTACTACTCTACACATCTGACCCACCACTGTACTACCCAGTACATCTGACCCACCACTGTACCACCCTGCACATCTGACCCACCTCTGTACCCCCCTGCACATCTGCCTCACCTCTGTACCCCCCTGCACATCTGCCTCACCTCCATTCCCCCCTGCACATCTGCCCCACCACTGTAACCCCCTGTACATCTGCCCATGACTGTACCACCCTGCTCTTCTGTCCCACCACTGTAACCCCCTTGCTCATCTGTACCTCCCTGCACATCTGCTCCACCATCGTACCCCCGTGCTCTTCTCTGTAGTCTATTTAGGTTTTGTGCTGCCCTAGGCCTGACTTAAATCATGCACCCCTTAATTTAAATATTACCCACCCCTTCCTGTCAAGGCCACACCCCTTGCTGTTTAAGACCCACCCTGAAATTTTTGAGTGGGGACACTGGTTCTGTGGGCCTGGGGGGCAATGGATTCCCTTAATTTGCATAGATTTCCTCTCACTTCCTGATTGCCTATGGGGCAGAAAGTGAAAGGAAATCTCTGCAATGGGACAGGGATGGTAAAAAATAAACTGACAGGGGCTATAACCCTCCCGTATTCTATGCAGAATGAAAAGTGTTGCCTATAGTTCTACTTTAAGCACACATTTCTGAAAATTGTATGGAGAGGACTAAGAAGATATAACCATGCCAATGGTGCAGCAAAAAACATATAGCACAGTGAGGAAGGTTTGTGGTCCAGGATGATAGGACAGTCAAAATTAAAAGCGGCTTACCCCCCCCCCCCCCCAGTTGCGGAATGCCGGCCACCACATACCGGAAGCAGTGCGGCCGCTTTATGGGGGCGCTAGACAAATTTGCCTCTCAGCCCAGTCCGCCCCATAAGACTGGCGCAACACTAACAGTGTAGCGCAAGCCGGCGGGGACTCTTTCCGTGCTGCCCCCCTGCAAAGTGCTGCCCTAGGCCTGAAATGTTGGCCTAGGCCAGGATACAGCGTTTGCTCTTCTGTCTTACCGTTGAACCATCTTCTTATCTGCTCATCTGCCCCACCGCTGTAACCCCCTTTCTCATCTGCTCCACCACTGTAACCCTCTGTACATCTGCCCCACCACTGTAACCCTCTGTACATCTGCCCCACCACTGTAACCCTCTGTACATCTGCCCCACCACTGTAACCCTCTGTACATCTGCCCCACCACTGTAACCCTCTGTACATCTGCCCCACCACTGTAACCCCCTGTACATCTGCCCCACCACTGTAACCCCCTGTACATCTGCCCCACTACTGTAACCCCCTGTACATCTGCCCCACCACTGTACTACCCTGCACATCTGCCCCACCTCTGTACCCCCCTGTACTTCTGCCCCACCTCTGTACCCCCCTGCACATCTGCCCAACTTCTGTACCCCCCTGTACATCTGCCCCACTTCTGTACCCCCCTGTACATCTGCCCCACCAATGTTCCCCCTTTCTCATCTGCCCCACCACTGTACCCCCCTGCACATCTGCTCCACCGCCGTATCCCCATGCTCTTCTGTCTTTCCATTGAACCACATTCTCATCTGTCCTAACACTGAACTTATCTGCTCATCTGCCCCACCATTGTACCTCCTGCACATATGTCCCACCTCTGTTCCCCCCTGCTCTTCTGCCCCACCACTGTAACCCCCTGCTCATGTGTTCCACCGATGTACCTCCTTTTTCCTCTACACCCCTCTGCACATCTGCCCCCCCACTGTACCCCCCTGTACATCTGCCCCACCTCTGTACCCCCTGCTCTTCTGCCCAACCACAGTAACCCCCTGCTCATCTGTCCCACCAATGCACCTCTTTTCACATCTGCCCCACCACTGTACCCCCTGCTCTTCTGTCCCACCGCTGAACCCCCTTCTTATCTGGCCCACCACTGTACCTCCTGTGGTGCACATCTGCCCCACCACTGTAACCCCCTGCTCCTCTGCCCCACCGCTATAACCCCCTGCTCATCTGTCTCACCAATGTACCGCCTTTCTCCTCTGCCCCGCCACTGTACCTCCTGCACATCACTGTATCCCCTCCTGCACATCTGCCCCACCACTGTTCCCCCTCCTGCACATCTGCCCCACCACTGTACCCCCTTGCTCTTCTGTCCCACAACTGTAACCCTGCTGCTCATCTGCCCCATCAATGTACCCCTTTTCTCATCTGCCCCACCACTGTACCTCCCTGCACATCTGCTCCACTGCCATATCCCCGTCCTCCTCTGTCACACATTTTGCTCCACCGATGCACCCTCTTCTCATTTATGATATGCATGATATTCAGATTGGTAAAGGAAGCAGAGGTGAGACACATCTATCTGTCCTGTCACACTTATCCTGCTGATCCACCTCTCGCATCCAGCCCACATGCTTGTATGTGATGTCACATACAAGCATCTGAAATGGATGTGCAATGGTGAGCTCAGGTCAGCGGCATTTTCTGAAAGCAGTGGGCCTGTGTGCAGGATCATAAGTTTGGCCCCTACAGCTGAGAAAAGTGCGGCGCTCTGCGTCATAGGAAAAGTTGGGTGTGATTTTCATTGCGCTGAATACTGGCTGAGGCTTAAAGGTACACAGAGTGCCGGGGTTCAGTAATAAGTGATGCAAGGGTTCAGGAATAATTTCTACAAAGTTCCCAGAAGTTCAACAGTAATTCCACAAACTGTGACTTGATTGTGGTTTTCTCAATCACAGTGAAATCCCTTCATCTCTTCCTCATCACAAAAGCGGACGATCGCAGCTACAAGCAAAGTTAGACAACCAAACAATATTTCCCATCTTACAATGTGTGGGGGCACAGTGCCTCCCCCTCAGTGCAGGTGCTGCGTGGGGAGTTCTGAAATTGGAATGCATTAGAGTCTCTCTGACACTTCCCTGCGATGCTCTGCTGATGGGGAGGGAGTCTAGTGCCGGCGAAAGAGGCTTCGCGTACCTCTTGCAGCACCCGTGCCGGAGGTTGCCTACCCCTGGTGTACTGTATACAGAGAAAGATGGTGTGGTATCCCTACTGATATCCTTTGCTGTGAATGTGAATTGATATTTTAAAACAAAAAACAACAAAACTAAATTGAAACGTTAAAGAGAAACTTTGTTGCATAAATATGTGCTGCCTGAAATATATCATATGTATCATACGGTAACGGTAGCTGTAAGCATCAGCCTTGTGGTCACTGAAACAACCAACTCCTAAAACTTCCCACCCCCACCCCCACAGCTGTGGATTCGGTACTCGTTCATCTAATAGATTCATCTAATTTGTGAGCAAAACACTGGCACCATACCTTTTTGAGGTAATTTGGGCTCACTTTCCTGAGACCTAGTGTCCACTGTCAATCATAAGGAAGGCGGACTTGATGGGGAACTAGTCTCTCAGCATCTGCATCAGGTTCCACCCACTGTCAGTGTTTAGCTTCTCCATATTGTTTCCTAGAATGCTGGTGATCTGTGTTCTAGCAACGAATGAAGATATGCAGCTGACAGTGTGCCAGCAACCACTGATGGCACACAAACATGCCCCACGTCCTGCTCTTTAATACTCAGTACACAGCTCTACTCTGAGCACTCTGGTTTGTCTCTGTATGCCAACTTGGAATATTCTAATTACCTCCAGTATCCTTATCTATGAACTGTCCGTAATTCTTTTTGAAGTTGTAGCAGCCATAGTGACACATTGTGATGGTGGAGTAAATAACTACCTGAATCTGCATGTTTTGGAACTGTTACTTACTGGAAATCAATACCACCAGAAAGGTGTCACAAATGCCCCCTGAGTTTTTGTTGTAATCTTTCGGGATATTTGAGAATTAATTTCTTCACAGTGCAGGCAGCTAGATAGACTGCGGCAGGCTTGTTTTAAAGTGCTTCTTAACACTCTGGGCAATGGTACACTTTATATACATGGCTGGATTACATGAATTTCATGATAACTGCCTTGGGCCATCTTCCATCTTCCAAACTGACATACTGTAATCTTTAAAGAGGTAGTCAAAGGTTTTACTCCTGTGTAGCACACATCTTTAAGACTGTTCCATGTTTCCTTTCTCATGTAGTTTACTAGATTTATGCTATGCTCTTATATATTATCGCCTGCTGTTCATTTGCTTACTCACAGGGAGACGAATGAGCAAATGCACAAGCAGCCAAATGATGGCCTGAACTAATGTCACAGAATTCTTACATTCTTTCCACAGCCAGCCACAGGAAGAAACCTGGGAGAAAGTTCCATAGGTCAAATATTTCTCTATTGGTTAAGAAGGATATGTTCATAGGGTATGTTAAGTATGTTCAAAGGATATTACAAGTCCTTACGAGGCTGGATGCACTTTTCTATCAGATCTTTGAATTGTGTGGGAAAATCTCATGACCTACAACAGAGATACACTGGTTCCCATGTGTTTCATGAATACTACAGATGTTTAGTGTAAAAAAAAAAAAAAAAAAAAATATATAATTATATATATATATATATATATATATATATATATATATATATATATATATATATATATATATATATATATATATATATATATATTGTTCCATTTAGATCTGGTAAATGGGTTAAGATGTTTTAGGGGAAGAACTATGATAATCTGAAGGTGTTTGGTACTGTACATTTATTTATTGTAGGGTTTGCTGTGTTATAATAGGAAACTTTTGAAGTATTTTGTTATATTTTTTAAGTGTCAAATCTCGGACCAGAATCATACAGTCTTTATGTGCATCTTAATTTAAAGAGCACCGAGGGCGTGGCTTAGCAATGGGCAGGTAAAGACGTGCACTGGAGGAGCTCCTAACCTAACCCGACCTGTACCGGCCACCAGACAGCTTTTATCTCGTGTGGGCACGGCATGAGCACCCTTAAACGTTTGGCGACCCGTGGGACCCGACATCAGACCTCACAACCCGGAATCCAGCATTACTTTGGATGCAGACAGAGACTATCACCAGGCGCCATTGTAGCTGCACTGTGTGTGTCCCGCATCGAGTTGGACATTACCACGCCACAGATGAGCATCCCTGCATCCTCACCAGATCCAGACCACCTTACAGAGGCCCTGGCTGCATTCCGACCAGACATAGCCAGCTCTTCACAAAGCCAGAGCTGCCTGGACGAGGACCTCTGCACCATGCTACAGGCCCTCCCCACGAGGGCGGACATAGAGGCCCTGATCCTGCACATAGAGGAGGCTCACAGCAGGGACATTCAGGAGGTGAGATCGGAGCTACACACCATCACAAACCATGACCACCGGTGAGCCTTTGAGCTCCTCGCTGGAGACTCGGGTGCTGGCTGTAGAACGGGCACACGACACTCATTTAATGGAGACCCAGGAGATGCAGCTCCACCTGGAAGATATGGAGGACCGCAGCCGCTGTAACAACCTGCGGCTGTGGGGACTCCCAGAAGCCACAGGCCCTGAAGATCTGGCGGAGACTGTTACAGCCATATTCCATAGGCTCATGGAGGACACAACCTACACTTGAAATAGACCGGATGCATCGTACCCTAGACCCAAAATCTGTGGATCCCGCAAGACCCCGCGATGTATTGTGCCGCCTACACCGCTATGCACAAAAGGAGGTCATACTACGCAAAGCCAGGGGACATCGACTTTGATGGAGTGCACATCCAGATCCTCCCGGATCTATCCAGAGCCACACTACAGCGCCGCACACTACTAAAACCGGCCCTAGAAGTGGCGAGACAACCTGGCTGCACATACAGATGGGGATATCCTTTGGCGGTTATATTCCGCACTGATCAGGCTTCCTTTACACTGCGCACACCGGCAGACCTCCCGGCATTCTTCACCTTCTTAGGGGCAGAACCAGTCCAAGTGCCGAATTGGTTGCTAAAGATTACGAAACCGGCGGGCCGCTTGGGCCCGAATACGGGCAGATCCAACCAGCCTGCCCGCTCTCAGAGGTCTCGGGGGCGATCCTGCGCCCCGTCCATCAACAGGTCACGTGAGTCATAGCTACACCCTTCGGACTCACCCCATGTTCTACATAGGTTGCCCGTATAACCTCCCCGCTGGCAAGCTCCACAAGTTGGATCCCTCCCCGGTGTTCATTACTCCCTGGTAGACACCCACCAACAACATGACTGGGCAGAGGACAGGTGACTTTTGCTCCAAACCGGTCAGATCCGCCCTTGCCTCCCCCTTACTCTAATACACAAGACATCTAAGCTGCCCCCCGGCATGGGACGCTGCTAATCATGGCACCATCCAGGAGCTCTGGGAAATAGACCGGATCATGATGTTGTTGCCCTAGATTGTTTCTCATGGAGCACCACGGGAGGGGACAAAGCCGGGTCCCCCCCTCCCTTCGGAAAGGCATAGGCTGACGAAGACTGGAGGCCCCCCTCCCCAAACTATTGAATCTCTATTTGCCTACCCGGAGGATCGCTCAAAGCCTGTGACTGGAGCCGTGAGGGGGCTAAACTAGCAGGCACTCACGCTGGGATGTATCAGACCCTCCCGCCTGTAGCGAACTGAAATGATTGGGAAATGTCACTTCTTCCATTTCAGGTACACTCAATGCTATACCCGAACAGGCTTAATGGACACACTACCCCCGATACCATTGGGTGGCAAAGGACACATAAGAGCTTCTATGAAGGACATGTGAGTCACTGTTATAGAGGGATAGGCCGTAAAACAGCAGGGGGGCAGGTCCTTCCAGGAGTGTATGTTGATGCTGGATTTTCATGGGGTTCTGTGCTGACGGGGCTGTGCTGTATCACGAAGCGCTAGGCAACAGGAAATCTGTACAGGGTTGTTAGCAAGAGACGCATAATGGGGCCGGCCTTGCTATTACGGGGGGAGATGGGAGGGAGGGGTAGCAGTTGGAGGTGGGTCGTGACCCCCCTCTTAGCCCTTATCCCTTGGGTCGCTTGTTAACACCCGATTGAGGGAGATCCACAGAGGGTGCCGACCTTGAATTAGGAGGAAATCTGGGAGCAATAGCTTGAAGGGGGGAATATATTGTTTTATAGCCAACCTGTGCGTTTACCATGCATGTTATGTTGCACTTGTTTGTAGAGTATTAAATGTTGTAGAAGAGCTTTTAGGTCCTACGTGTTCTTAATTTTACATAAGTATTAGCCTTGTAACAATAGACACCTACCAACTGCCCACATCCACACACTCAGAAAGGGTCGGGGAGGGCCCAGGAACCTCCCAAAGGCTCTTACTAAACACACTCCCACTTGGGCCAATGCTCACCGTCCAGGTCTACCAGGGGAGCGTAATAGCAACGTTTTGCTGACACTTTAGATTACCAGCCACGCTGGACAGTGTCTGTTGGGGGATCCTACTTTCAACAGACACCTCTCACCCCCCCTGTGGGCCTGGTCACCTTCAGGGGGTTACTCTTTCGCCTTCTCTCTCTTCCTCTCACCCTCACATCTCTTACTGTCCCCCACCCCTCCACCCCTCCTTCCCTCTCCCTCCCCCCCTCACCCCCCTCCCCCACGATCATGGATGAGCTTAACGTTGTTACCCTAACCGCGAAGGGACTTAACATCCCTGAAAAGAGACGGATGCTGCTGAATAACATGAAACGCATGAAAGCAGATATTGTCCTGTTACAAGAGACACACTTTCGGGAAAACTCTTTCCCTGTCCTAAAAAACAGATACTACCCGACGGTGTACCACTCCACCTATTCAGAAGCCAAATCTAGAGGGGTCTCCATCCAGATTTCGGCGAGAATCCCATGGTCCCTGATTGCTATGAAAACAGACCCGACGGGGAGATTTCTATTTCTGAAAGGCCTGATTGGTGACGTGAAGGTGACTATTGCCAACCTCTACGCTCCAAACAGTCAGCAAGACACCTTCATCAAAAGACACCTAGAACTGCTTCAGAACTTTTCAGAAGGACAGCTCATTATAGACCTCAATATCCCCCTGCTCTCTCGATGAGGCTGTCTTCAACCCCCAGAGGCACACATAAAGTAATCCACTCGGCTCTTCACGCTGCACAGCTGATAGATGCCTGGCGTCTTTTTCACCCCGGCGAACGGGATTACACATTTTACTCCCGCCCCCACAATACGTATTCACATATAGATTACTTCTTAATACCACACAACCAACTCCAGGCAGTCAAAGACACTGCTATAGGATCCATCACCTGGTCGGATCATGCTCCGGTCACGCTATGATACGCCCTGACTGACTTCCACAGGGGACAAAGAAAGCCATGGAGGCTTAATGAGAGCCTCCTGCAGGATCCAGAGGTACTAGCAGACGTGATAAAAGAAATAACACACTATTTTCATATTAATGACTCCACTGACATGGGCCTAGTGTGGGAGGCGCACAAGGCGGTGATCCGTGGCGTGCTTATAAAGCACGGAGTGAGAATCAAAAGACAAAGGACTGCACAACTAACCTCACTCCTTAGGACATTACAGACTCTAAACACAGCTAAACACAAACAGACCCCGACCAGACCACTGGGAAATGAGCTTGACACAGTACGCATGCAGATCACTGATCTTCTCCACTTTAAAGCTAAGGCGGCACTCCAAATCTCCCGCAAAAAGGTATACGAATCGGGCAGTAAGTGTGGTAGATTGCTAGCACAATCCCTACTGGCGTCCTCCATACCATATACATACTCCCCAATGGGACAAAAAGCAGCCCTGCCCCAACAAATCACCCGAAAATGTAAATCTTACTATGAGGCTCTATATAATTTGACCACAACGCAAACCCCTCCAGAACGTATGGCAGACTACATAGCCACTTCCTTAATGCCCACATTACCAGCTGAAACACGTGACCTCCTAGACGATCCCATTATGTTACCAGAGCTACAGTTGGCGATAGGAAGCACCAAATCGGGGAAGGCCCCTGGACCTAATGGTCTCACAATTCAATATTATAAGACATCCTTAGGAAGTCACCCAGTTAAGCTCCTTAACGACCTGAGTAAGGGGGGCACGCTACATGACACCACTCTACAGGCCCAAATATCTGTCATTCCCAAGGAGGGTAAAGACCCGACTCAATGCGGGAGCTACAAACCAATATCCTTACCTAACACCGATCTTAAATTGTTCACTAAAATAATAGCTTCCAGGCTCCAACTGCACCTACCCCACCTGATACACTTATGCCCCGTACACACGATCGGACATTGATCGGACATTCCGACAAGAAAATCCATGAATTTTTTCCGACGGATGTTGGCTCAAACTTGTCTTGCATACACACGGTCACACAAAGTTGTCGGAAAATCCGATCATTCTAAACGCGGTGACGTAAAACACGTACGTCGGGGCTATAAGCGGGGCAGTAGCCAATAGCTTTTGTCTCTTAATTTATTCTGAGCATGCGTGGCACTTTGTGCGTCGGATTTGTGTACACATGATCGGAATTTCCGACAACGGATTTTGTTGTCGGAAAATTTTATAGCCTGCTCTCAAACTTTGTGTGACGGAAATTCCGATGGAAAATGTGTGATGGAGCCCACACACGGTCGGAATTTCCGACAACAAGGTCCTATCACACATTTTCCGTCGGAAAATCCGACCGTGTGTACGGGGCAATAGACTAAGTGGGCTTTGTGCCCACCAGGGAAGTGAGGGACAACACCACCAAGGTCCTGAACCTGCACTACTCTGCCACCCTTAAAAAAAAACACCAAGTGTCTTTATAGGCACTGACGCTGAAAAAGTGTTTGACCGGGTAAACTGGGCTTTTATGTTTGCAACACTGCGGCAAGTGGGTCTAGGCAGCATACACAACACCGACAGCTAGGGTCAGGGCCAATGGAGTGACTTCAGACTCATTCCCAATTACTAACGGGATGCGTCAGGGGTGCCCACTCTCGTCCCTCCTCTTCGCACTACCCCTTAAGCCCTTTTTGTGCTACGTAAGACTAAACCCAAACATTTCGGGAGTAAAGATAAACCAAACCCAATATAAGGTGTCAGCCTATGCGGACAACCTGATGTTCTTAATCACGAATCCTACAGTATCCCTCCCAAATCTATTACGGGAATCTGCAACATACGGAGCTCTCTCTAATCTAAAAATCAATTTAACCAAGTCAGAAGCGATGGGTGTGTGGATATGCACCTCCAATCCAGCTTTAAATTTGAAATGGACAAACACAGCCTTGGAATATCTAGGCACGCACATCCCCCAAACATTCTCCAGAATTTATTAACTTAACTTCCCGCCCCTACTGAAAACAATTAAAACACTACTGAGCCAATGGCACACGGGCCTACATTCCTGGCTAGGCCGCTGCAATATCCTGAAAATGACCATCCTTCCGAAACTCCTCTACCTCATGCAAGCCTTACCTATACACATACCTGCAGCCTATTTTAAACGGGTGCAATCAGCATTTACAGAGTTCGTTTGGGCCAAAAAAAGACCCCAACTCACCAACAAATTACTTGTCCTCCCTAAACAATACGGTGGTCTAGCATTACCGGATACTCGCGCCTACCATCAGGCAGTACACCTGGGGAGGCTTATAGATTGGTGTCGCCACCAAGAGACCAGGCTATGGACCCAATTGGAGCAAACTCAAAGTATAGTCCCCCTTCGTAGAGCCCTATGGTGCTACTCGGCACTACTGGCGCAAATCAAACACCACCCGTTGATTGGAAACACAACACAAATCTGTGCCCGGCTCATTACTCAGACATCCCTCTCCTCTCAGAACTCTCCTCTCCATCCCATACCGGGGAACCCCCAGTTTACGCCATGTCCACATGATGCAGTCTTTCAGGGCCTAGGTGACGCGGGCCTACAATCACAGAACTCTGACTCCACAGGCCCGTTTCGCCTGGACTTCCTGAGATCACGTCAGTTAAGCCACTTCCTTCCTACAGCCCCCCACAGACAGTGACCAACCGCTCACTACATTGGAAGAACTCTGTGCTACCTCGGGAGTGCTACCACACACGCTCTCCCTGGCATACAACCTCTTAAATATGCCCCCAGCAGATTTCCTGCTGCCGGGACTACTTAAGTGGGAAAAGGAGCTAGATTGCCGGTTCATCACCACCAAGAGGCAACACATCCTTAGATTCACACACAAATCGTCCATTTGTGCCAAAACTCAGGAGACCAATTACAAAATCCTATCAAGATGGTACAGAACCCCAGCACTACTACATAAGTTCTTCCCGACAGCGTCTGACCTTTTGTTGGAGCTGCCGAGCAGACAAAGGGACCTTGGTACACATTTTTTGATCATGCCCTAGACTAACACGCTTCTGGAGAGTAGTCCGGGAGACGGTGCAACAATTTACAGACCATACCATCATAGATGACCCAGCATTCCTTCTCCTACATGCGTCAAACATTCCCGAAAGAATATACAAGAAATCCGTGATCTGTCACCTGCTGGATGCAGCCAAAGCCTCCATTCTGCTCCACTGGAAATCCCCACTCCCACTAACCATTGATTTATGGCTCAAAAAAGTGGAGGAAATGAAAAAAATGGAAGACTTCATCCTCACAGCGCAGAATAGACAGGAGATGTTCTCCAATACCTGGCAGCTGTGGAACATATTCATATACTCAGCTGAGGGCCAGGCTCTACGAGAGCCCACAGCCGATGTATGAACACACATAACACAGCGCACTACCCCCAATCTCTGAATGCAGTGACGTAGAGCTTTATAGATATACTCCAGACCAGAACCCCCGTCACTCCATGCTCGTTGGAAATTACCCCCCCCCCCCCCCCCACCTCCTAACCACCTTCTCCCTACTTCTCTACCTTCCCTTATACTATTCTCTTTATTTCTTCACAGTGGGCTACACCTACCCTATTTATAACCCCCATATAGGGGAGACACACAGAAAAAGGAAAAGAAGGGACTGAGCCCATGGGACTGCAACATCTCGCCTCACCACACCTTTAGCACACACATGATTTCCCCTGAGGTAGAGAACTTTCTGACAATTCCAAACACACCGCGCAGATGTAATCCCCGAGCCGCCACGGGATGAGCGGGAGACAATGTTTGCATTCAATACACCAATTGTGCCTATCATGATGTAAGCTGATATCAGCAAAACTGTTAATTATGACATGACATTGTATCACAAGTTCTGTTTATGTGATGGTATTCTGTCTTATGTATTGCTCTGTAACATGGCGGTCCATGTTAAATACAACAAATGGTTGCTTTCGTTTTTTTCTCTGAAACCTACATTTTAAGTACAGTTGACTAACTTCACTTTTTTATTTCTTGCAGTTTGGTCTTTAGTAGGTTTTATGCACTTTAGTATGGGCAAGTTAAAAGCTAGATGTCTATGGACACACACGTTAAACGCCTTTTGACATTCATCTTGCATGCCTTTTATTGTTCATTGACTGTGTGACAGCCCGTGGAACGATTGTAAAGAAAAGTCAATCATGGGCTTCCAAATAGCGAAAAGAGCAATAATACTATAGATGCATTAGCAGGGTTTTTCATTGTACTTTTTAAATGGGTTTGTAATTTACAAGCTAAACTCCATTGTGTATGTATCAGATACAAACTGCTATAATGGTGTCGACATAAGGATGAAGACAGAAGGGTGAAGAAATTATAAATGCCCTAGGTGAACATTTTTAGCATAACCAATTTCTGTAAGACTTTGAAAAGCGTCTCCATCAATTGAAGTGAGTCATTTGAAAGGATGGTTGACAGGGTACTCTGGCATCATTTATAAATTAAAGGGGAAGTTCTACTCTTCCTCCTCCCTTACATTTGACGCAATTTTTTTTTGAGGGGGAGCAGGCACCTGGTTTTCACAGGTACCCGCTTTTTCCGATTGGATCGCTGCGGCGATTCAAGTGGGAGTTTGGCTCCCCTCCTTCCACCGCAGCCTTTTGGGACACGTCACAGGTCCCAGAAAGCTGCGGGGCAGCCGCCCTCTGTTAATATGCTGGCACCGTTGACCAAAGATCAGTGAAAAAAACTGCCAGGTGAGGACAGTTCTGGTTCCTGGGACAAGTGAGTGTCTATTAATTGAAACAGCTACAGTTTTTGTATTGTATTTATATGTATAATTGTTCCACAGGTGACTGAAGAGCCACTTTAAATCTTCTGCCTCCTTTGTATACTTTATTTTACAACAGGCAGGTGTTTTTTTTGTTTTTTTTTGCTAACGTGTTTTAGATTCATTTTTTTATCCCTGTTTCTCAGTTGTCAGAAGCAAGCCAGAAGAAAAAGAGCCTAGAGGAAAGTGTGGAAAAAGCAAAAGTTGGCCGAGAGGATACAGTAAGTAAAACATGTTTCTGTTTTAATCCATGAGAGGGAGTTGGAAATACAACTACAGACAAAAAATTGAAGAACTAACTTGTATCTCACACGCCCCCCCCCCCCCCGAGCTCCAGGCTTGTCAATCAACAGTGACAATACCGATAGCCATGCCACTTTTTTTTCATCCTCCTGTAGTACAAGCAGGCAGACTACGTACATGAGAGTGTCAACTCTGCTCTGAATTTAGGAGCAATGTAACATTGTTGCCACACCATTACAGGAAGTTTGTATTAGGTGGACTTCACTGACAGGATAAACAGGTATTTGTGTGAACTTGAAGGGGGACTAAGAGAAAACTGTAAGTGCAGATGCATTTATAATTGGGTGCTGCAGCACTAAACCATAGTTCAACTTTAATATTAACTAGATGATCAAATATTTAGATGTACCTTTTTATGTATTTATTCTTATAAAATGGTTCAGCGCAATACAATTTGATGTAGTAACTAATAGTAATTGCTCCATTTCATCTGGATAAATGAGAATCTTCACAAACAAATATTTATAAACTGTAATATCTTCTACTGTAGAAGGAAAGATCAGAGCTGTCAGAGGAACTGGCACTGTTGAGACAGCAGCGGGACCAGCAAAAAGCAGAACTAGAGCAATACAAAGAATGTGATCCGGATGTTATAGAAGAGATACGTAAGTGTTTTTTTTTTCTCTAACTTCTTAAAACAGAACTCAATGCTTACCTTCAGCCCTGCACAGTTGTACAGACTGGTTTCACTGTCCACTGTGAGCTTCTCACAGTGTGCAATAGAAGCTGCAGCAAGTCAGAAAGTCTGCCTCGTTTTTTGGCTGGAGGAGACCTAGCATTATCGCACCCTGTCCTCAAGGCCTTACTGTCCCTAACCCACCCATTTAATTAATTGGAATTCATTTCTTTCAATCGTGGGGGCTCATCATCACATATTGGTCTTAACCCGGGACAGTCCAACTACAAATGCAGTCTGCCCAGGAATGCAAACTCCTTCAGACAGGCGTTTTGATATTTTCATTACTTTTCCCAAGAGGCAACCTATTGCCTACAGTAGGGTTGAGTGGTGATAGGGGTACTGAGGCAGGGTGCGGTGATATTTTTCAGAAGCTATGTACAACACCCCGCTATCTACTCTGATCTGCCTGCATTGCATAAGAAGCACAGAGATACAGTGTGATGATATAATCGTGTCTAATGTAATGTGTAATTAACCACTTCAGCCCCGGAAGGATTTACCCCCTTCCTGACCAGAGCACTTTTTAAAATTCGGCACTGCGTCGCTTTAACTGCTAATTGCGCGGTCATGCAATGCTCTACCCAAACGAAATTTGCGTCCTTTTCTTCCCACAAATAGAGCTTTCTTTTGATGGTATTTGATCACCTCTGCCGTTTTTATTTTTTGCGCTATAAACGGAAAAAGACTGAAAATTTTGAAAAAAAATGATATTTTCTACTTTTTGTTATAAAAAAAATCCAATAAACTAAATTTTAGTCATACATTTAGGCCAAAATGTATTCGGCCACATGTCTTTGGTAAAAAAAATGTCAATAAGCGTATATTTATTGGTTTGCGCAAAAGTTATAGCGTCTACAAACTAGGGTACATTTTCTGGAATTTACACAGCTTTTAGTTTATGACTGCCTATCTCATTTCTTGAGGTGCTAAAATGGCAGGGCAGTACAAAACCCCCCCAAATGACCCCATTTTGGAAAGTAGACACCCCAAGGAAATTGCTGAGAGGCATGTTGAGCCCATTGAATATTTATTTTTTTTTGTCCCAAGTGATTGAATAATGACAAAAAAAAAAAAAAAAAAAATTTACAAAAAGTTGTCACTAAATGATATATTGCTCACACAGGCCATGGGCATATGTGGAATTGCACCCCAAAATACATTCAGCTGCTTCTCCTGAGTATGGGGATACCACATGTGTGGGACTTTTTGGGAGCCTAGCCGCGTACGGGGCCCCGAAAACCCAGCACCACCTTCAGGATTTCTAAGGGCGTACATTTTTGATTTTACTCCTCACTACCTATCACAGTTTTGAAGGCCATAAAATGCCAAGATGGCACAAACCCCCCCCCCAAATGACCCCATTTTGGAAAGTAGACACCCCAAGCTATTTGCTGAGAGGCATGGTGAGTATTTTGCAGCTCTCATTTGTTTTTGAAAATGAAGAAAGACCAGAAAAAACATTTTTTTTTTCTTTTTTCAATTTTCAAAACTTTGTGACAAAAAGTGAGGTCTGCAAAATACTCACTATACCTCTCAGCAAATAGCTTGGGGTGTATACTTTCCAAAATGGGGTCATTTGGGGGGGGTTTGTGCCACCTGGGCATTCCATGGCCTCCGAAACTGTGATAGGCAGTGAAGAGTGAAATCAAAAATTTACGGCCTTAGAAAGCCTGAAGGCGGTGCTTGGTTTTCGGGGTCCCGTGCGCGGCTAGGCTCCCAAAAAGTCCCACACATGTGGTATCCCCGTACTCAGGAGAAGCAACAGAATTTATTTTGGGGTGTAATTTCACATATTCCCATGGCATGTTTGAGCAATATAACATTTAGTGACAACTTTGTGCAAAAAAAAAAAAAAAATTTGTCTCTTTCCCGCTACTTGTGTCACAATATAAAATATTCCATGGACTCGACATGCCTCTCAGCAAATAGCTTGGGGTGTCTACTTTCCAAAATGGGGTCATTTGGGGGGGGTTTGAACTGTCCTGGCATTTTATGCACAACATTTAGAAGCTTATGTCACACATCACCCACTCTTCTAACCACTTGAAGACAAAGCCCTTTCTGACACTTTTTGATTACATGAAAAAATTATTTTTTTTTGCAAGAAAATTACTTTGAACCCCCAAACATTATATATTATTTTAAAGCAAATGCCCTACAGATTAAAATGGTGGGTGTTTCATTTTTTTTTTTTCACACAGTATTTGCGCAGCGATTTTCAAACGCATTTTTTGGGGAAAAAACACACTTTTTTAAATTTTAATGCACTAAAACACACTATATTGCCCAAATGTTTGATGAAATAAAAAAGATGATCTTAGGCCGAGTACATGGATACCAAACATGACATGCTTTAAAATTGCGCACAAACGTGCAGTGGCAACAAAATTAATACATTTTTAAAAGCCTTTAAAAGCCTTTACAGGTTACCACTTTAGATTTACAGAGGAGGTCTACTGCTAAAATTACTGCCCTCGATCTGACCTTCGCGGTGATACCTCACATGCATGGTGCAATTGCTGTTTACATTTGACGCCAGACCGCCGCTTGCGTTCGCCTTAGCGCGAGAGCAGGGGGGACAGGGGTGCTTTTTATTTATTTATTTTTTTCTTTATTATTTTTTTGCTTTTTTATCTCATTTTTAAATTGTTCCTTTCATTTTTTTTTTTTTTTAAATCATTTTTATTGTTATCTCAGGGAATGTAAATATCCCCTATGATAGCAATAGGTAGTGACAGGTACTCTTTTTTGAAAAAATTGGGGTCTATTAGACCCTAGATCTCTCCTCTGCCCTCAAAGCATCTGACCACACCAAGATCGGTGTGATAAAATGCTTCCCCAATTTCCCAATGGCACTGTTTACATCCGGCGAAATCTAAGTCATAAAATGCTCGTAGCTTCCGGTTTCTTAGGCCATAGAGATGTTTGGAGCCACTCTGGTCTCTGATCAGCTCTATGGTCAGCTGGCTGAATCACCGGCTGCATTCTCAGGTTCCCTGTTGAGACAGGAGAGCCAGAGAAAAACACGGAAGACGGTGGGGGGGGGGCATTCCCTCCCACTGCTTGTAAAAGCAGTCTAGAGGCTAATTAGCCGCTAGGATTGCTTTTACATGAAAGCCGACCGCTGGCTAAAAAGAATGATACCAAGATGATACCTAAACCTGCAGGCATCATTCTGGTATAACCACTCAAAGTCGTGAATGGCGTACCTGAAGAAAAAAAAATGGTTAACAATAAAGCACAGTAAACGGTAAAGTATAAAAAATTGCATACCTGAAAAGCAAACATGATAAAACATAATAACAATAAAACATTGCAGAATAGAATACAGTAAAAAAGAGCAGAACAATAGAGAGAGAATAGAGAGAGAGAGAGAACAATAAAACGACAACTATTTTTTTTTATTTTTGTTTGTGTGTTTTTTTTTTTTTTACACTTTTTTTTTTGTAACTAACTTTTATAACTGTAACCGGTTCCAGGTTCGGGTCTCTCAAAATGCGATGGCATCTTGGGAGACCCTGTGAAAGTGTGCCTAGTCTGTGGAATGCTGTACCCTACGCTAATACTCAACTAGTGAATGGTAGCGTTCAAAACATTCACCAATGCAAAGACCAGGATTGTCAGGACAGGAGGGACAATAATAGCGGGTGTCACGCCTATATCCGTGCTTGCTGCAGACACATCTTTTTTTGGGGGGGGGGGGGGGGGAGTTCATTGGGTAGGGGTACTCGGGAGGACATAAAGAAAATGCTTCTCATGCAGCCGACTGCATTTGGTTGGGGATGTGAATGGGGGAAGTACGGGCGCTGCAGAAGTGGTGGGTTCCCAATTAGGATTGGCGAATGCAGCAGGAAGGGCACTATGGGCACGACGGGCCTGTGTTTGTCTTTTTGGTGGCAGCGGGACACTACTTGTGCTTGCCACCTCACCAGCTTGAACTGCACTTCTGGGACTCGCCACGTCACCAAGTGTTACTGCAGTGCTGGTTTGACTACGACCGGGGTGTACTAGGGCGCTGGTGCTTGCCAGTTCACCAAAACGCTACAAAAAAAAGTGACAGTGATCGATCGATACTGCACTTGGGTGGGGTGGGCTGGGCTGGGCCGGGCGGAGGGGCAAAACGCAGGTGCTAGCAGGTATCTGGGCTGATCCCGCTAACACTGCGTTTTTGGGAACCCTAAACTGCTGGGGATGCTAGTATAGATCTGATCGGATCAGATATTGATGCGTTCAGATACTATACATCTAAAGGGCGGTGTACGGTGCGTGTACGGTGCGTGCGTGGGTGTTCGCGGTACTGGCGCTAATCTGACGCTGCCTAGGGCGACGCATATCACCGCCGGGCGATCAGGGGGCTAAACCTTTTTTCGGTAATAAACGGCGGGTGCCCTGACACTATAAAAAATAAACAAACTAACCAGCGTCACCCGTAACGGTTATACGGTGATCAGTGGTGAAAGGGTTAACTAGGGGGCCATCAAGGGGTTAAAACATTTATTAGATAGTATATGGGGGTCCCTGTCGCTATAAAACACTGACGGCGAACCTAAATATTTACGTCCCTAACTAGCGTCACCAGCGACACTAATACAGCGATCAGAAAAATGATCGCTTAGCGACACTGGCGACAGGGGGTGATCAAGGGGTTAAAACTTTATTAGGGGGGGTAAGGGGGGTACCCTAGACCTACAGGGGGCTAAACCTTTATTTGGTAATAAACGGCGGGTGCCCTGACACTATAAAAAATAAACGAACTAACCAGCGTCACCCGTAACGGTTATATGGTGATCAGTCGTGAAAGGGTTAACTAGGGGGCAATCAAGGGGTTAAAACATTTATTAGGTAGTATATGGGGGTCCCTGTCGCTATAAAACACTGACGGCGAACCTAAATATTTACCTCACTAACTAGCGTCACCAGCGACACTAATACAGCGATCAGAAAAATGATCGCTTAGTGACACTGGTGACGGGGTGATCAAGGGGTTAAAACTTTATTAGGGGGGGTAAGGGGGGTACCCTAGACCTACAGGGGGGTAACCCTAATTGTCCTACCACTGCTAACTGTCACAAACTGACACTATGCAGTAATCAGGGGAAAAAAAAAAAAAAAAAAAAAAACCTGCTTGGTGTCAGTTTGTGACAGGGGGGGGGGTGATCGGGGGGGGATCGGGGGTGTAATGTATGCCTTGCATGTTCTACTGTGTCTGTGTGTGTGTGTGTGTGTGTTGGTGCACTTACATGTCATCTCTCCTCGGTGCTGGAACGGAAACTGGCCAGCCGAGGAGAGATGACATCACATCCTCTGCCTCTGTGTACTATACAGAGGCAGGGGATGTTTCTCATTGGCTGGGAGCGATCGCGAGGGGGGGGCCACGATCGGATGGCCTCCCCCTCGTCTCTCAATGCTCCCAGCCAAATGCCGACCGCAGCTGGCACCGGGGGGGGGGGTCCGATCGGACCCCCCACTCGCGGGAAGGCAATCACGTTTCAGGTACGTGATTTTGCCTGCCCGTGCCGCTCTGCTCACGTATATAGGCGTGAGGCGGTCGGCAAGTGGTTAAAATAAAAATTTCATATGCATATTACTGATGGGGCAAAATATAAGCAGATAAAGCGGCAGCTTTAAGTAAAGGAATTGCCTTGTTTGTTCATATCAACACAAAGAACTTGGCAAATTCATGTAGTTTATAACATTTTGTTATCTGTGACAGAACAGTTCATCAGTGTAATTATCTTTATTATTCTTGCACTCAGAAAGTATTGTTCCTAAGCAGAGGTTTAGGCTATGTTTCCACTAGTGCGTCCCCAAAGTCGCGCGATTTTGCCGCAATTTTTTACCGCGATTTTACCGCGACTTTTTACCGCGATTTGAAGCAATGCCTGTATCTATGGACCTCAAGTCGCATCAAAGTGGGACCAAAGTAGTCCAGGGACTACTTTGAAGTCGCTGCGACTTGAAGTCGCACAGATATGAACGGTACTCATTGGAAATCATGGGAAACAATTTGTCATGCGACTTTTCAGTCCCAAGTCGCATGAAAAGTCGCACTAGTGGAAACAGAGCCTTAGGGACTTACCAATATTTTGTCAAATGTTAAAGCAAGCCTGAACAGACCAGCTATGCTTTGCTAGCACTTCATTCCCATTAATTGGGCCTGTTGTGCTATGCAGTTTATCAGATGGAGCTTAGCAAATATTCCACCTTCTTTAGGAGATATTTACAACATTATTTTGGTAGCCACTACCTGAGTTCTCCAGTTTGAGTTTCTGAACTGGTAAGGATTCTGGTGGTTAGTTGACATTAATCACTGCATTTTGTAAGGTTAAAGTTGTTCAGAGAACTATAAAGTGCTGTAACTCATACCAAAGATTTAACTGATGTTAAATGTCTTCATCCCATTTTGGTTTGACCATTTGGAAGATAATAACAAAGCCTTTTTTACATACAGTACATAAGGTTGCCTCTATAATTTGGTTGATAATTCTTTAATATACACCCTTGCTGGAGGCCAGTGTGTACTGTGCAATTTCCCTACTGTTAATCCTGGCAATAGCTTGCATTTATGATGATCTTTTTTTTTTTTTTTTTCAGAAGAGTATGGAATGTAATGGTTTATATTTCTATGAATGCAAACCCATATGTGAATAATAGTATTGTTGAGGAATTAAATATGTATTTTTCTTGCCAGCACTTATAGAACCCTAAATAGAAGTTAGGATGACTCATGTTAATTACAGCGTTGGTGTAATATTTTGGACCATTTACAGGAACTGCTTGTATGTAGAGGTGTATGCGTATGTAGGTGACCAGTAGTCTGTAAATGACGATTTGTATCATTCTTTTTTGCAGATAGCATAGTAAACATTTTTCAGTATTATATATTGTTTTGCATTCAATTATTGCTATTAAGTTCTGTGGTGCTTTACACTAAACATGTATGGTAAACAACACAAGAGGAAAGCAAAATGTATAAGGGTCCTGCCCATTAGTGCATTAACTGTACTAAGGAACAGAAAATAATATGATTGGCAATTAACATCCTAAAGAGGGATTTAGAGGGATGTAGGATTTCACTAGCTGCATATAATGCAGAAAACTAGTACAGGTTTATCCTTTGCTCATGGTAGCTGAACATGGACCTACTAGGCAGCTGGTATACAGTATATAAGTAAGAGTTAACTTGTTTAAAGTAAACATGTAGCAAACCTTAGCTATTTAGCCTGAGCATACCTCGAAAGATGCTTAAAACCCAGTGTTATCCAAAAATATAAATAAATAATAGGAAATGCACAGCTGGCACTTACTGACCATTTTTTAATTGATGGACAGTTCTGGACAGGGCAGGACTTAGGGTGGTGGGGGCACCTGGGCTTTAGTCACTTTCGGGCCCTACCTTCTATACATTACCGTGTTTATTGGCGTATAACACGCACCCCAAGTTTAGGAGGGAATTTTAAGGAAAAACACTTTTAGGAGGGAAGTTTAAGAAAAAAAACTTACATTTAAATGCCCATTAATGCAGCCTTGCACAGTGTCCATCTGCAGCCTTGTCCAGTGTCATTGCAGCCTTGTCAGTGTAGACTTGTCATTTGCAGCCTTGCCCCAGTGTCATTTGCAGCCTTGTCAGTGTAGACTTGTCATTTGCAGCCTTGCCCCAGTGTCATTTGCAGCCTTGTCATTGCAGTCTTGAAGTTTAAAAATGGCGCCGCCGAGATACAGAGTCCTCTGTATCTCGGCGGCTCTCGGGTCCTCTCGGCAGCTCTCGGGTCCTCTCGCAGTCCCGAGCGGAGCTGAGAGTAGCCGAGTGTTTGGGTACAGCATCACACAACTGCGCAATTGTCAGTTAAATCGACACAGTGTCGTATCTCAAAAAAAATGATTGAAGTGCAATATTTATATTATTACATTGTTATATAAAATAAAATAGTTCAACTCACCATAAGCAGAATCAGTCGGAGCCTGAGCGTGTCACTTGCCAACGTCACCTGCCTTCACATGCGGATTGTCACTTGCAACACATTGCGGATTGTCACTTGCCACGTCACTTGTCAGCGGATGCAGGGTGTCACTTGTCAGCGGATGCAGGGTGTCACTTGTCAGCGGATGCAGGGTGTCACTTGCTTCGTCACTTGTCAGCGGATGCAGGGTGTCACTTGTCAGCGGATGCAGGGTGTCACTTGTCAGCGGATGCAGGGTGTCACTTGTCAGCGGATGCAGGGTGTCACTTGTCACGTCACTTGTCAGCGGATGCAGGGTGTCACTTGTCAGCGGATGCAGGGTGTCACTTGTCAGCGGATGCAGGGTGTCACTTATCAGCGGATGCAGGGTGTCACTTGTCAGCGGATGCAGGGTGTCACTTGTCAGCGGATGCAGGGTGTCACTTGTCAGCAGGTGCAGGGTGTCACTTGTCAGCTGATGCAGGGTGTCACTTGTCAGCTGATGCAGGGTGTTACTTGCCACCGGGTTGAAGGGGGCCCCATCAGGTAGGATGTATGGGGCCCCATGATTTCTAACATTCAGGGGCACATTCAGGGGGGTGGCAAACTCCCGCCCGCTAGCAAACCCGTTACGCCGGCACCGCTGCTTATTTCATGGGGACCGATCGGGCTTGTGTACTCCCACTTCCTGGTAGCGGTGGAACGCACCATAGGGCGGACGTGATGTAATCAGCCGGAAATGATGCAAGACATGGGAGGCAACGCGGCCATCATTTCTGGCTGATGACATCACGTCCGCCCTATGGTGCGTTCCACCGCTATCAGGAAGTAAACACAAGCAGCGGTAAAGACTAAACGGGCTGGCTAGCGGGCGGGTGTTTGCCGTGGATCAGGCCCTGCCCGCGGGGCCCCCTATTGGACGGGCCCATGGGCTTGAGCCCAGTCAAGCCCAATTGTAAGTCCGGCCCTGGTTCTGGAGGGTGAGTGGTGTGTTTCCATTATCTGAAGGTCATCATTTTGTTGTGTGGTGCCTGCTAGATTATTTACACTATATATTTACCTACATTTCCTTGATCTGCAAATCCAGACGTTACCAGTTAGCTTGGCCCAGTCTTTTCTCACCTTCCTAGCCTGCCTATTGTTCAAAGGATCCACCTGTCACATTATAAAACTAATAGAGACATTAAAGCGGAATGTCAGTCTGTCTTAGTTGGCCCTTGGGTTCTGGCAGAGCCGATTGGCGCATGTGCAAAGACAGGGAATGTTTGGGACTTCCTTGATAGCCTTCTTTGCACATGCACGAGCACTGATCGGGAGCCGGTCAGTTGCTGGTTTTCCAGCATGCTTGTCCAACAGAAGTCAGCAAGAACAGACCGCCTCTGTCAAACTGGTTGACATACACACGGGGCGAATGTCGGCCAGTTTTTATTGAACCGGACTATGTCTTCTGACATTCGGCCCTTATGTACTTGGCATAAGAGAGGGAGAGTGATGTGGGAGGCAGGGCAGTATGAAATGACCTTTAGGGTGAAGGTCCACTTTAAGAAAGCAGGAATAGGTGATGCTAAAGTAAACTTTTACAGGAATATTTAAAGTTATACCTTGTGTATACATTTATCCGTCTGTATTAACCTGTATATACTTGGGCAGGACAGTGGCTAAGTAGTTGACACTTCTGCCTAGCAGCACTGGGGTCGTCGGTTTGAATCCCAACCACAGCACTACCTGCCTGGAGTTTGCATGTTCACCCTGTGCCTGCGTGAGTACAGGAGGGCTCGCTATACTGTCTTATTAGTAGCCCTGCTCCAAAGACATGCTGGAAGGTTAATTGGATCCTGTCTAAATTGGCCCTAGTATGTGTATGTATGAATGTGAGATGGGGATTAGATTGTAAGCTCCTTGAGGGCAGGGACTGATGTGAATGTATAATACATATGTAAAGCGCTGCATAAATTGATGGCACTATGTAAGTACCTGTAATATATATATATATATATATATATATATATATATATATATATATATATATATATATATATATATATATACACATTTGCCAATAATTTTGATGTGGCATTTACTGAAGTTAACATATGCTAGTTTCATATGCTTTGTTTGAGGTTTGTGACAGATTTCCTTTAATACAAATGTCATAAAAGTGATTAAATTCCTAAAAAAAAATAGTCAAGTTCCTCCACCCCAAACTTGCTCATCCATGTCTTTTATGGACCTTGCTTTGTGCACTGGTCCAAATCATTTGGTGGGAAGCGATTATGGTGTGTGGCTGTTTATCAGGGGTTGGGTTTGGCCCCTTAGTTCCAGTGAAGGGAACTCTTAATGTGTCAGGATACCAAGACAATTTGGACAATTTCATGCTCCCGACTTTGTGAGAGCAGTTTGGGGATGGCCCCTTCCTGTTCCAATATGACTGCGTACCAGTGCACAAAGCGAGGTCAATAAAGACATGGATGAGCGAACTTGGGGTGGAGGAACTTGACTGGCCTGAACAGAGTCCTGACCTCAACCGATAGAACACCTTTGGATGAATTAGAGCGGAGACTGTGAGCCAGGCCTTCTTGTCCATATCAATGCCTGACCTCACAAATGTACTTCTGGAAGAATGGTCAAACATTCCAGTAGACACACTCCTACACCTTTGTGGACAGCCTTTCGAGGAGAATTGAAGCTGTTATAGCTCCAAAGGGTGGGCCAACTCAATATTGAACCCTACGGATTAGGACTGAGATGCCATTAAAATTCATGTGCATGTAAAGGCAGGTGCCCCAATACTTTTGACAATAAAGTGTAAGAATGTGAAGGGACTAAAGCTGGTTAAACACTAGTAGAATTTCATTTGAAATATTTTGTTTCAGAAAAGCTTGTTTGATTTACCATACATTAGTGGAGTCAAATCTGCATTCCTTTTTCAAACGCAGTGACAAGAAAATTCAAAGGAGCAGCAAATGTGTTTCTTGAACGAATGAACTTCTAACAGTTCACAGTTTGTATGAAAATCTACTAGTGCAGGGATATGCAATTAGCGGACCTTCAACTGTTGCAGAACTACAAGTCCCATGAGGCATAGCAAGACTCTGACAGCCACAAGCATGACACCCATAAACAGGAACTGATTCTGGACAGACGCACTCTTGAAAAATAGCCTTATTTATTGGGAAAATTGACATCTAAACCAAAGATGAAAATTACAGCAGACAAAAGAAAGAGCTGACGTTTCGCACTAACATTAGTGCTTATTCATGCTATGAATAAGCACTAATGTTAGTGCGAAACGTCAGCTCTTTTGTCTGCTGTGATTTTCATCTTTGGTTTAGATGTGAATTGTCCCAATAAATAAGGCTATTTTTCAAGACTGCGGCTGTCCAGAATCAGTTCCTGTTTATTGCTACTAGCAATTGCCAGCACCTACGACTTCCGAACCGAGAGAAAGGTTTACTTTCTGTCTGTCCTCCTGGAGCGGTGATATCTTTCTTTTCCACATTCAATTTCTGGACTAAGCATGAAACCCAGAGGCAGAGGCATGATGGGACTTGTAGTTCTGCAACAGCTTGATGTCCGCTAATTGCATATCCCTGTACTAGTGTATGGTCAGCTTTAGGCAACAGATGACAAGGGGATCTGATAGGATTGTCTAAAGCTTTTTATTTTCTTTCCCAAGGAGAATTTAATAATTTTTATACTGAAATACAGTTTGGCAGGGTGAGGGGACAGTGAATAAAGGCATGGCACAGGATTTGAGCATTGTTCCCCAATCTAGCTAAAACATGCAGCTGTTCTACCATATATATGGGCTGTTTTGGAATAAAGTTAATATGTTTTGACTGACTAGCTGGATAACAGGGATTTCCTGGTAAACTTACCCTTTTTATTAAACAATACAAAAGGTTCTGTGTTTCTATATCGTCCATGTCTACTTTGGATATAAAGATGCACCTATCGTGGATTGTTATTTCTTCCGTCTGTGATCAGAATATAAAATGAGTCCTAAATCTCTTAGAGAGAGTGGAACCCCCTCATAATCTGGGTAGGTGTACAGAAATTATACAATTGCAGTCTGAGACATGTAAGAAATAGTGGGATAGTGTCTAATTTCAGTATCTACCAAAAAATGGAATATCCCTCTTGGGCAGCCCACAAAATAAAAAACTTACATTTGCACATATGTCTTAGCGAGTGAAAACGCAAATTCTTAAAGCGGAGTTCCACCTGAAAATGGTAAGTACTGGGGAACCCCTGACATGCCACAGTTGGCATGTCATTTTTTTTTTGGGAGGGGAGGGGGAGAGAGAGCGGGTACCCAGTTTTGACAGGCACCCAGCTCCCGCTTCCTCCCCTGGCGCCGGAAGGAAGTTTACCTCGCCCCCCTTCCTCCCTGCAATCTTCTGGGACACGTCACAGGTCCCAGAAGATTGCCCGCCCATTTACAACGTGCAGCGCGGCTCGCGCATGCGCAGTGCACACCCAGCTGTGAAGCCACAGCCGGGTGCCCACAGTTACAATCCCGGCGCCTCCTAGAGGAGGGGGGAGGAGCGAGGCTTCATGCGCCTGCATTGCTGGACCATGGGACAGGTAAGTGTGTTATTAAAAGTCAGCAGCTACACTTTTTGTAGCTGCTGACTTTTAAATGGGTGGAATTCCGCTTTAATGAAGTTGCCAAAATGTTTACACCTTTCTTTTAATCATTAGACACGTTTTACATGGTAGTGAAAAATAATATATAGTCCTAAGACCTTTTTATAGTTTTTTTTTTCAAAGCTCATTGCTTATAAAATTATAATTACACAGGGAAATAAAGTGATATAACTGAACTGCACAGAGTGATAATCCCATAATCTAGTGATTATCTCATCATGGGAGGGACTGAAAGAGAATACCATTCCCATCTTAATGCTGGCATATAATTGAGAAAACAAGCCTCTGCTCCAAGGCCAAATGTCATCATATGTTTTCACGGTTGATTTATGGTGTGCTCACACTGACTCTGAGCAGATTAGAAAAGTGCTTTTGTTTCTATACATTAAACTTGTATTAGCTGTCACCTCTTATAACTCACTTTTTGCATTTTTTTCACTTTAGTATGACATTAGCTATTGCTGTCTGGCTTTTCTAAATATGCAGAATTTTTTTAAAGTTGTCACAGTTTCATGCATTGTAGGTCACAAACATAGATGTACTTTTTGCACTTAAAGTGATTATAAAGTAAGAAGGTTTTTTTATCCTAATACATTCTATGCATTAAGATAAAAAGCCTTCTGTGTGCAGCAGCCCCCTAATACTTACCTGAGCCCCCCTCTCTATCCAGCAATGCCCACAAGTGCCTCGGCCGTCCGGGACTCTCCCTCCTGATTGGCTGAGGCACAGCAGCAGCGCCATTAGCTCCTGCTGCTGTCAATCGGCGTCAGTTAGCCAATCAGAAGAGATAAGGGGTGAGGCCAAACCGCAGCTCCGTATCTGAACGGACACAGGAAGCTGTGGCTCGGCTAGGGTGTCCCCATAGCAAGCTGCTTGCTGTGGGGGCACTCAACACGAGGGAGGGGCCAGGGGAGCTGAATAAGGAGCTGAGAAGAGGAGGATCGGGCTGCTCTGTGCAAAGCCACTGCAGAGATCAGGTAAGTATGACATGTTTATTTTTATAGAAAAAAATTAATGAGACTTTACAGTCACTTTAAAAGTTAAGTTCACCTTTAAAGAAACATAAATGCACATTTTTTTTTTTTTTTTTTTGCAAGTGAAAAAATTTACTTTTTTTTTTCTTGGGAGCCTGTAAAGCATTGCACCCCCGATCAGCAGATTGGACGTGCAATGTCAGACTCTTGCAGACTGTCAGTACACTGTCTGCCTGTACCTCCAATAAGGGCAGGCAGTTCCTGTAGTCCAGGAAGCTCAATGGACTACAAGAGCGCTCACCAGTGCCCTCACATTTCATTGAGACCTACAAGCCATCAGATGTAGTGATTGATGGTAATTGTAGTTCATTGACAGAACTCTTTGAATGAATGGCATGGCCATGTACAGTTGGGACAGCCGGTGCGATAAGAAGGTCCTCCGCCCTCTGTCATGGGGGAGTGGATCAGGGTGGGGGGGGGTGATGTGATGGATACACCCTAAGCATGAGTGTAACATATTTAGAAAGACAAACTTGTCCTTTTACTGCTTTCCGTCCACGCCCTAGTAAAATGACGGTCGGACAGGAACCCTGATGTTATGGGAGGACGCTTTGGCACAGTCTGTCATCCACTGTGTCCACCGGATGCAGTGGATGACTGATCAGTGTACCGGCCCATCGCCAATACCATTTGACCGATGTGACCAATCACAGCAGATCACATGACAGTTGTAAACAATGAATGGCTTCCTTTCATGGCATTTATTGTATATAATTGTGTTGGTAGCTCTGATTTGTTAATGATCACATGGTACAGACAGGGCCATTCACAACCCATTTGTACAATGTAATTAGCTGTGGCCAATCACAGCTTATTACAACAATACACAGTGTTTACACACTTATTCAGTAAAAACATTTGCTTATAGCAGTGGTACAGTGTTACTATGGTAACACTGTATTGCTCTGGTCACAGTATGTAAAGAAAAAGAAATAATATTTAAAAAACATTTTTTTTTAATTATTACATTTTTTATAATTACATATTGTCACCAGTCAGTTTCCCTGGTCACCCCCACACCAGTTATACGATGATGCTACATACTGCTGGTCACCGTATGAAAAAAAATTTTGAAAAACAAAAAGGTTTTTCTTAATTTTCCAAAACAATTACAACTTCAAAAAATGTGCCATGCTCCTTACTAAATACCTCTAGACAGTCTATTTTCCAAAAAAGTCTTATGGGGGGGTATTTGTACTGTCCAGGCGTTTACAGGTCTCAAGAAATGAGAAAGGCCATCAGTACATCAGGATTGATCGATTTTCAGATATACTGTATAGACCATAATTTGTGGGCTCCAAAACTTTTTTACAGACTAAATACTATACACTGATTTGTATTATTTTCACCAAAGAAATGTAGCAGTTTAATGTTTCCCATTTTTCGTTTATTTAGCAAAGAATAAAAAAAACCCAGTGGTGATTAAATACCACCACAAGAAAGCTCTATTTGCATGAAAAAAATTATAAAAATTTCATATGGGTACAGTGATGCATGACCGCGCAACTGTCATTCAAATTGCGACAGCGCTGCCTGAATGCTGAAAATTGTCCAGGGCAGGAAGGGGGTAAGAGTGCCCCATATTGAAGTGGATAATAATCTCCAGAAAAAACATATTTGTCTAGTTTTGGATAGAGTATAAAAGGGTTGGAACTATTTGTGCTGCTGATCATTGCTTTGGGAAAGAAAGTAAAGGAGGTTCCAAAATGTTATCATTGCCACCAGAAGAGAATTAATAACTGTCAAATGTGGGATTGTGATTGCTTTTTAGAGAAGACTGTCTTCTTCCTGTTGTATCGCTGGGGACAGGAAGTGCAGGTAAATCTCACATATGGGGAAATAGAATGATAAATATAATGGACTAAGGGAGGTTTATAACCTCCATTTAAATAAAAAACAGAAAGCAAACAAAAAAAACAAACTTTTGGCTGGATTTGCACTTCCATTAGTGACATTAACAGAAGTCTATGTGGCTTGCAATTTAGAACTTTCAGATTGTCAATAGTTGTTCATATCTGTGTGCTACTTCAAGATGCCCTATCTGTTTATTCAAAAATGTTGCATGCCCCCTGGTTTGTGGCCACAGAAATGTAGTAAACTGTGTTTTTTTTCTTTTTAAATGTAAAGTTGTGAACTAGCCCTCCTAGGTTTAATCAGTTATCTGCTACATTTCTTATAGTTAATACTCTCACAGATTATACCCTAGATATGCAAGCTAGATTTTAACCTCATATGGACAGTTTTTTTTGTTTTGATTAAAAAAAAGTATGCTAGCGTTTGATTTGTTTTGTTTATTGTTTTTCTTGTTTTCTATACTTTGTATTATATATCTTACTTTATAGTGCCATGAGAGTGATATCCACTGCACTCTATACTATCCTTGAGGTTTTGCACATCAAAGGCTGCCCTTAGCCTCCCTCCGGCCCTCACTGTACACTTAAAGTGGTTGTAACCCTACAAAAAAAAAAAAAAAAGAGAGCGCTATATATCAGATTAAACAGCACAGTGCTTGTGCTGTCTAATCTGCCCCTTTTTGAGCTGTAAAAATCTTGGTTGATCCTGCCGATTCCTGCTTCCCCCTCTGTGTGCTGACCATGGTAATCATGGCTGTTGATCCCTGATTACTGTGGTCATTTTGCCTGCCTCCGTCATCCCGCTGCACTCCTCTCTCCCTCCCTGCCTGTCAGCTCCTGTGTGTGTCTCTCCCCCTCTCAGCCCCATCCTCCTGCCCTTATTAGTAGCTGGCAGTAAAAGTAAAGAACAATTCCTCTGCCATAGTAATCTCTCCTACACTGTGCAAAGCCTGCAAATACCTTATCTTTGATCTCTGTTGGGTGGTCACAGCAGTCATGTGACCTTCCCGCCATCTGGAGGGGGAACTCAGCCCCCCCTCTCTAACCTGTAGATCAGAATAGAATCGGAATAGAGGAGCTGGAGGTCACGTGTCCGGCCATAAAAGAGCAAAGATAAGGTATTTACAAGCATTGTTTCAAAAAAGCAATTACACAGTGTAGGAGAGATTAAAAGAACAGAGGAGCTTGCTTTAACATGTTCTTTACCCTTGTAACCACTTTAAAGTAAAAAAAAAAAAAGCTAAAGAAGTAATGACTTTACTATAAGTTAACTTTTTCTTTTGAGGAAGAACAAGTCCTGAGATCATGCACATTGGTAGTGTTCCCCCTGTGACTAAACATTGTGGGGTCTGTTAGGGAAGAGAAACTCGATAGAACCACAGCTTTAAAAACCTACTTTACGTAGTGAATCAGTGCATGAGCATGCACACGGCATCACCCAGACATGCCTCTTTATTTGATGCTAATCTCTCATTAGCCCCCTGTCACAATTGTCTATCTGTACAGGTTTCTCCCTTGCTGGGTGGATACGTGCTGCTTTGTTGCTGGAAGAGCAGATTTTCCAACAGCAAGGGAATACTACTCCCCTCATCAACACAGTGACCTGTGGAAAAGGGGAAGGATTTCTCTGCACATGATTGCCAGTGTGACATGGGCCATATACTATAATATTTGACACTCAATAACTAACTTAAAGTGATATTAAAGGCTTTTTTTTTCTTTCTTTTTTTTTTATAACAAACATGTCATACTTTCCTGCTCTGTACAGTGGTTTGCACAAAGCAGCCCCAATCCTCCTCTTCTTGGGTCCCTCGCCGGTGCTCTTGGCCCCTCCCTCCTGCAGAGTGCCGTGAGAGCAAGCAGCTTGCAATTGGGGCACACAAGCAGGCTTGTTCCCAAGCTTTGGCTCTGTCTGTCCATTCACGCACAGAGCTGTGCATTGGCCCTGCTCCCTCCTTCTCCTCATTGGCTCACTAGCTGCGATTGACAGCAGCAGGTGCCAATGGCTCCTGCTGCTGTCTTAGCCAAAGAGGAGAGAGATTCCCCGCAGAGCCGATGCTCTCGTGCACAGAGAAGGGTTTTTGCCTTCATGCATAGAATGCATGAAGATGAAAAAACCTTGAGTCTTTCGAACCACTTTAAAGTGTATATATCTACTAGGGGTGCGCATCTTCACTGGTCTTATGATTCGATGCGATTACGATTATCCTGTCCATGATTCAATTCGATTAGATTCTGCGATGCATCATGATTACAGTACCCAAGTGCCCAGGGTTTTGAACTTTTCATTAAAAAATGTATTCAAGCAGTCAGAAATTGAAGAAATATATTTATTTTCTTCTGCTGTTTAAAGAAAATAACAGTTCCCTGCAGTGCATATAGCAAAGTCTCAACATGAACAGTTCAGCAGACAACAGTATTTATTTAAAACAGTACTGTGACATCAAACTGTTGTATAGTGCTGGTGCAGTAGTTTACTTCTTCATAAAAGAAAATATTAAAATGTAAAATATAACTTGTAAACAAGACCTACATCTAGTCATCTACAAAACAGGGCACTTCCAGTTCCTAACTGGCAAACATCACAGTGAACCTGTAACACACACTGTGTTGCAGAACTTCCAGGTTCACTGTGATGATTGATTGTTTGCCACTACCATCATCAGCGCCAGTCAACACAGATGGACAGCTAGATCGGCATTATAAGCTCTTGAAGTTGTCACCCAGTCACTTTACAGAAAACGTTACCTGCACTCTACCACGATACACCTGTAACTGAAGCCAAGCCAAGCCACCATTAGAGGAAGGAAAATCATTGACAGAAGAAATCATCAACTGAATCTGAAAACCTTGGGCAAATCTTTATGGTATCACAAATATACACACACACCACAATACCGAAAAAACACACGTCACTGAATCATAATCATGATAAAGGGCAGGCCACAGGTCAGGCGGGCAATGGCACAGCCACAGTCATACCTGTGGTCAGGTCAGTGTGGTTTTTTTTTTTTTTTTGTGTGTGTATTTGTGTTCCAATAAATATTTACTCCAAGTTTTAAGATTCAATTTATTCTTTCAAGGATTTTCCTTCCTCTGGTGGCTTGGCGGGCGTCAGTTGTCTGGAATTAAATACAGAATTTATTTGGTTAAAGGTTAAACCCCTAGAGACAGACAGACACAGTCATAGACATGACAGACACAATAGTGTAAAAATTCTAAATGGACACACAATAGAATTAGAAACCATTCTCCATCTCTTCTCCAGTGCTACAAAAGCTAAACAAATATAATATCATATGTTCCGGGTTCACTGTGATGATTGTTTGCAATTTCCAGTGCCCCTGCCACGCCCACTCGGCCAGTTGGCCAGCTGCCACTGTCAGTCAACATCAACACAGTGTGTGACTGTGTTGAGTTGATTGATGCTAGAGTGACATAACTGGCGTTATAAAGTTATATAAGCTCTTGTTGACAATGACATAGGGAGGGAGAGGGAAAAAAAGAAAGAGGGATGTAGAGATTAGAAAGGGGAATAGTGGGGAGAGGGGATTGGTTGGAGAAGGGGGGTGGATGGCATTGGCAACAGAGAGAAGGGAAAGGGGAGAAGGGGAGGGAAAGAGACAGAAGGGGGAGAGAGAGGGAGAAGGGGAGGGAAGGGGAGAAAGAGAGAGAGAGAAATAAGGGGAGAGGTAAAAAGAAGGGGAAAGAGAGAGAGAAAAAAGGGGGGAGAGAAAGAAGGGGAGAGAGAAAGAGAGAGAGAAGGTAAGAAGGGGGTGAGAGAGAAGGAAAGAAGGGGGCAAAAGGGAAGGAAAGAAGGGGGCGAGAGAGAAGGAATGAAGGGGGGGAGAGAGAGAAGGAAAGAAGGGGGGGTTAGAGAGAGAGAAGGAAAGATGGGAGAGAGAGAAAGGAAAGAAGGAAGAGAGAGAGAAGGAAAGAAGGGGGGGGAGAGAGAGAAGGAAAGAAGGGGGGGTTAGAGAGAGAGAAGGAAAGATGGGGGGAGGGAGAGAGAGAAAGGAAAGATGGGAGAGAGAGAAAGGAAAGATGGGAGAGAGAGAAAGGAAAGATGGGAGAGAGAGAAAGGAAAGATGGGAGAGAGAGAAAGGAAAGATGGGAGAGAGAGAAAGAAAAGAAGGAAGAGAGAGAGAAGGAAAGAAGGGGGGGAGAGAAGGAAAGAAGGGGGAAGAGAGAGAGAAGGAAAGAACGGGGGAGAGAGAGAGAAGGAAAGGAGAGAGAGTTCTCTCTCTTTTCCTTCTCTCTCTCTCTCTCTCTCTCTCTCTCTCTCTCTCTCTCTCTCTCTCTCTCTCTCTCTCTCTCTCTCTCTCTCTCTCTCTCTCTCTCTCTCTCTCTCTCTCTCTCTCTCTCTCTCTCTCTCTCTCTCTCTCTCTCTCTCTCTCTCTCTCTCTCTCTCTCTCTCTCTCTCTCTCTCTCTCTCTCTCTCTCCTCTCAGAGAAGGAAAGGAGAGGGGGAGAGAGAAGGAAGGAAAGAGGTAGACTGGGAGGGGAGAGAGGGATGAGGCTTGGCATCAGTTGTTTGGAACTTTTAGTATTTGACTGAGGGTTAAAGTAACCCCTAGACACTTTTTTTGAAACGGAATATTATGGACAATCTTCAAAAACAAAATCTCAGCGACCGTGCTATAAACAAAATATATATCACTGGTGTGGCAGACTGGCACTGGGCAGTGGCACTGGCAGACACTCAGACATGACAGACAGTACATCACTTTCTGGATGTGCCAAAAATCATAACAAAAAAAAACAAAATGGGAAAAAAAACATGGATTACTGCATAACTTCAAGGCAGCAATGCATAGGGAATGTGTAGATTTTTCTGTAAGAACACTAGTTGATCCACATGCTCTGGTTTGAGGGTGCTTCTTTTTGCCATTACCACATCTCCTGCAGTGGAGAAAACCCGCTCTGCAGACACGCTTGTGCCAGGGATACACAAGTATTGCTTCGACAGCTGAGAAAGGAGGGGAAATATGACCTCATGCTCACGCCACCAGTTCAAGGGGTCCTAAGTGATAGAGGTGGGGCTTTACAATATTTTTCTATTTCCTCTTCAGCCTTGGCATAGGGAGCCTTGGGTTCTATTGTACCTCCTTCAGTGTCAGTGAAAGATTGTTCCAGCAAAGTCATGAGCAGCGATCTGGCCTTTCTTTTGAGAGGAGATGGAGAATGGTTGTCCTCGATAGGTGAACTTTCTTCTTCCAGAGTTCCTTTTCTTCTAGGCACTGGATCCTCATGACCATGTGTCCTCTTATTAGATGTAATCTGTTTTTGAACAAAAGAATAGAAAAAAATGCTAACATTAAGAAAACACATTGTCAATTGTCTATGATTCTGATGGGGTGAGGAAAAAGCACAGGAATTATACTGTGCAGTTCCCGCACCGCATCAGATTCAGAAGCGTGGCTTACACAATGTAGCTAGCTAGCATCTAACCAGCTAGATGGCTATTAGCTACTGTAGTTTCAAGAAACATGATGAAATTCAAATTAATTTAATTACCTCCAAGGATGCAGCCTCCTCGGTCACTCCTTTTGTATATTTCCAATCTCTCCTCCTCTGTGAGAATAAAAGTCAGTCCCTTAAAGCGAGGATCCAGTGCAGAGGCTGTATGAAGGATCTTCTTCTCTGCCTCACTGCTGTACCTCTTCTGGAGATCTGTTCTGATGGCATTCTTGATCTCATGGATCATGGGTGTGTCTCCCATGGTGTCTGTCATGCTCTGGAAGAGTTGTGCATTTAGAGTGGCAATGAGAGAAACGGTTGGATTGTGCTCTTCTTACATCAGCATGGTTGCATCCTTCATTGGCTTTAATGCACTCACAGCGTCCTCTGCATTTGACACATCTGTATTGAACACAGATGGTGTTCAATCAATCCATACACTGTATCTCAAGGTCTCCACCCATGTCCTCCATTAAGTACATGTGCCGGCAGAAGCAGACGCGCTTGTAGCTTGGGTCAAGGAAGGCATCAAAGCTGCGCCTCTCCTGCCGCACTTCATGCAGCAGTGCAAGCTCCCTGTTCTCAGTCGCAGAAACGAACTCGCCCACCCTCTGCCGTTGGTTATGCCCACGCCCAGGGCCACGGACACCTCCACTACCATGCATCTCCCCGTGTTGGCTGACGCTGGATTCCTGCAAAACAAAAAATATATAAATTGGCAGGCATGTAGGTAGATAGGCAGACATAGGCTGACATAACGAATGGACAGTTACCTCATGTGTTGTCTCCTCAGCGTGGCTTTCAACACTGCTGTCACGGGGAGATGTGTGGGCTGAGCTGTCCGTGGCACTGGGTCTGTCCACTGCCCGAACTTCCCCTGCCTCCTCTTTTCTCTCGCCAATATTGGATATTGTCCTACAAAGAATAGAATTAAATAGTTAGTTGACATTATACATAGAAAATGCATATTGCCTGCAAAGAAATGCACAGGGTTAATTAAATGCACAGGGTAAATTATATAAAAAAAACACAATAACTTACTCTCTGGTGCTGTTGATCATTGATTGCCTTAAGAAGGCCAGGTTCTGATGGTACACGTGCGGCTTCCTTTTGGGTGCTGGCGCTCTGGATCGGGCTGACTTTTTCTCTTCCGCGAGGTCCCTCCTCGCGCGCTCACGGAGGGATTTCCACCGCCGCTGAAGGACTTTGCCTAGGAATAGTGGACAAGAATAGAAAAGTGGAAAGGAATCGGTTAATTATGCATTCTACATTTATTACATTACAGAACAAACAGATCATGCATTCCATGAACATTGTTTTTGGGTACCATGTGACATATCTTCCCACTCCAGGGTGATCAATGCGCTCATCTCCATCCACAATTGATTTTTTAAAATGTGGTCTCCATGCTGTGGTGCGGTGCCAAGGTCCCACAGCTCGGGTTGGGCCTCCACAGCTGTAATGAGAGCTGGCTGTGACACAGAGCTGGCCATGCCTTGTTCCTCATCCTTCTATTTACCACAATCCCCCAGGTGTGCAAGGGACTTTTGGGTAATTACAGAGAGGAATTTCCTGTTTTTCCTTACATACAGTGACCAATCACATAATAAACATTTTTACAGCTTAAAAACGCTGACGCTAAAAACGTCGGTATAGCGCTAATGCGCATTTTTGACCTTTTTTTTTTTTTTGGCATCGGCGTCAAAACAGCTCTAGCCCTGGAGCCTCAGAACGCGCTGGTCCTTGTTTTTTTTTTGGAGCTTAAAAACAACCATGCCTGTTACAGCTCAAAAACGCCATGGTGTGTATGAGCCCATTGAATAACATGGAGTGGTGTTCTTAAGCAGCAAAAAAAGCCGCTGTTAAAACGTCCGTGTGTATGAGGCCTTAGTGATCACATGACCTCTGTTCTCAGCTGCATAAGAGGCTTAGGTGGGGTTGGAGACTGCAGGGGGGGCACCCCCAGCGGGAGGCAAAGAAGGAGCAATACATGGATACCTCCAACGAACAGCTTGCTGGGGGGCATGTCAGCACAAGTCTTAGCCTTGGGAGGACTGGCAGAAAACTGACCACTGCTGGAAAAGATGTGCTGCTTCTATGCCTAGCATGGTCAGTTTGAAATAGGAAAGCAGAGGGACTGGCCAGATATTTCACACAAAGGAAGAAATACAAACAGAACAGGATACTTTTTAACACAAATTCATGGTACAATATGCACATATCAGGAATATGAAATAAAAAAAAGGAATATGAAATGTTGGGGTAACAAACACTTTAAAGACTGGTTCCGTAAAACTGGTATGCATCGAACACCTTTAAAACTACACCAATATAACAGAGGTTTTATTGCAAACATTGTTGGAAACAACAAAGGAAAATGTGCCTCATCCAGGACGATTGCGGCATGGACTGTTTAGGCCATTCAACAGGCTTACAGAGCCAGGGGCTTGGCTCCTCCAGAGGCCGTGACAGCGCATTCGACCAGGAGTATGTCTACATCTTGGGCAGCTTTGCGGCATATGGCTCACTATTGCGTAGTGCCTGCTTCTTTATCTGTTATTTTTTGACTGTTGAGTCTGTTAATGGTACCAGTTAAAGCTTTTTGTTCAGCATTTTCCCACCCATGGTCTGTATGGCTAGTTATTTCCCATACATATACTGCCATGGAGTCTGTGAAATTCCCTATTAAATGCTTACCGCTATTTTCCTTTCCTGATGGACTCCAAGACAGCAGGAGTTCCCTCCCGGTGTCATGAGTAAGCTAGTTACAGATTGCGGCCTCTGGCTTTGAGACAAATTTTATGGAAGTAGGGTCCTCTAGGGGAGAAGAGAGGAGGCGGGGTAAACCCATAGGTATGCTGCCATGGAGTCCATTAGGAAAGGAAAATTATAGTAAGTATTTTTGAAAGGAAATTTTCCTTTTTATCGTTGTCGGTTCTGATCCATGATTATAGTCTGATTCCGTGCATACTTGGGTGCTAAACTTTTTTTTTTTTCTTAATCTACAGGTAAAAGCAACATGGTGGCCAAAGATGCTGCTAACCGCTGGACTGGTAAGCATTTGTACCCTACCACTCAGGAAGACCCTAGAGGTGGACACTCTAAACATAGATCAAATGTATTTATATAGAGAGGATGTATTTCAAAATTATCACAAAGCATCAGGGTCATTTCTACCATAGTTTTTATTTATGTGTGTGTATAACTCCATTAATATAAAGGGAAGAGTGATAACAGTACACTTCAAAACACAAAAAGTGCTCCAATAGTGAACGGTATTGCAGGACACTGAAGAAATCACTTGCCGCTTACCAGATTCGATGGATCGCAAATTATAGGGATCAAACAAGCTCATCACAGGATCCCTCAGATCAGGGATATTCCTCCACAGGTTCATCCAATGCAGGGATCCTTGTAATACAGTAAACTCTCCAGCGGTATAGTTATAGTCTTGTAGCTGCAACAATATCCTTATCCAGGAAATCTCCAGCAGTGGGGTAAATCATATAATAGAAGACAGAGGCTTCATGGTGCAGTACTCCAGTTAAAAATGTATTGAAAAACTTCTTAGGCACTGACATCCAAAAAGAAGGTGAACAGTACATTCAAACAGCCGCGGCTCAAGCCAGCCAGCTGGTACGTTGTGACGTCAAGAACAAGTGCTCCAACCGACGCGTTTCCCCATACAAGGCATTGACTGGGAGCGTTCCATGAAAGCCTTTCTTTTCTATCATATGATTTACCCAACTGCTGGAGATTGCCTGGATAAGGATATTGTTGCAGCTACAGGACAACTTTACTGCTGGAGAGTTCCCTGTATTACAAGGATCCCTGCATTGGATGAACCTGTGGAGGAATATCGCTGATCTGAGTGATCCTGTGATGAGCTTGTTTGATCTATATAATTAGAGATCCATCTAATCTGGTAAGCGGCGTTGTTTATTTTACTGTAAGGATAGAAGCATCAAGTGATTTCTTCTGTGTCCTGCAATACCGCTCACTATTGGAGCACTTTGTTTTGGACTTTTTGTGTTTTGAAGTGTACTGTTATCACATATCATTATCACCTTTCCCTTTTATATTAAGGGAGTTATATATAATGCAAATGGAGAAATGCATTGCGCTTAGGTATATATTCACCTTATCAATCTAAAGGCGCCCAGTGTATGTGCTTCAAATCTCAAATCAATCAGCATAAATATAAATAATACTACTATATGCCACATCAAAAAGCATGATGTGCCAAATGTTAGATAGTGATATAAGTAAATACACCGTGTTACTAAATATGAAACTTCAAGTATATCGTGCTTAATGGTAAGCGACCTATTTATATATAGAAAAATATATCAATAAATTGTTCAATAAATCACAATATCAATAAATGCGCCTAAAATTTGCATCAAAGTGCCATGCGTGTATCCAATCCAAAGTGCTGTGTGCAAAACTTACTTATAACAATAGTGACAAGTGAAAAACCATGCACTACAAATATGGTAATTGTTACATACAAACTGTAGTAAACCATACAAGCGATAAGTGATAAAAACATATAAAAATTATATATATTAATTGGGTGATAATAGTCCATTAAATGTGAAAAACAATCTTCCAGATCTGTATCACACAACGATGTGTGGCGGAAAAGATTCCAAAGGTGAACTATAGTGCATAGAGGTGCTTCACATGGGAGACGGATCGTAGAACCACAGTGCCCAAATGTGCCTTGGTGACCCCCAAAGTAATTGCGCTCACCTCTGAGCGTGTGACACAGGGTTTAGCTGTGTCCAAACACGCTTTGGAGCCACCCCTGGGCTCAATAATCAGGACACCAGATGATCTCCCATCAAGCTCTTTAAGACTCCATAGGCATCATACCAAAAGAAAAAGAAGGGACTGCATAGTGTGATATCGCCAAAACATTTAATGATAACTTGTATGAACAATCCCCACACTGGGGTACTCACATTGCATAGGTGCTTAATGTGCACCAAACAGTATAGGCAGGATATACGTCCAGTAATGCTATCCGGTGCGCTGTGGGGTGTTTAGAAATTCCCAGCCCAGCTCAGTGCTGCTCGCTCCGTCCTGGCCCCTCCCCTACGCGTCTTCGACACAGGGAGTCACGTGTCTTCATCCCCCTGATGAAGACACGTGACTTCCTGTGTCGAAGACGCGTAGGGGAGGGGCCAGGACGGAGCGAGCAGCACTGAGCTGGGCTGGGAATTTCTAAACACCCCACAGCGCACCGGATAGCATTACTGGACGTATATCCTGCCTATACTGTTTGGTGCACATTAAGCACCTATACAATGTGAGTACCCCAGTGTGGGGATTGTTCATACAAGTTATCATTAAATGTTTTGGCGATATCACACTATGCAGTCCCTTCTTTTTCTTTTGGTATGATGCCTATGGAGTCTTAAAGAGCTTGATGGGAGATCATCTGGTGTCCTGATTATTGAGCCCAGGGGTGGCTCCAAAGCGTGTTTGGACACAGCTAAACCCTGTGTCACACGCTCAGAGGTGAGCGCAATTACTTTGGGGGTCACCAAGGCACATTTGGGCACTGTGGTTCTACGATCCGTCTCCCATGTGAAGCACCTTTATGCACTATAGTTCACTTTTGGAATCTTTTCCGCCACACATCGTTGTGTGATACAGATCTGGAAGATTGTTTTTCACATTTAATGGACTATTATCACCCAATTAATATATATAATTTTTATATGTTTTTATCACTTATCGCTTGTATGGTTTACTACAGTTTGTATGTAACAATTACCATATTTGTAGTGCATGGTTTTTCACTTGTCACTATTGTTATAAGTAAGTTTTGCACACAGCACTTTGGATTGGATACACGCATGGCACTTTGATGCAAATTTTAGGCGCATTTATTGATATTGTGATTTATTGAACAATTTATTGATATATTTTTCTATATATAAATAGGTCGCTTACCATTAAGCACGATATACTTGAAGTTTCATATTTAGTAACACGGTGTATTTACTTATATCACTATCTAACATTTGGCACATCATGCTTTTTGATGTGGCATATAGTAGTATTATTTATATTTATGCTGATTGATTTGAGATTTGAAGCACATACACTGGGCGCCTTTAGATTGATAAGGGGAATATATACCTAAGCGCAACGCATTTTTCCATTTAAAACGCACGGCTATGAATACGTGACCTGCGGTTGCAGCTGGGTATTTGTATATTTGTATTTCTGCAGTAAGGCATAGGGTCATTGTGGCTCGCAAGACCTCTTCTCTCTTTTTTCTGAGTTATATATAATGTTTGGTTGCGCACTTTTTCTTTTTATACACAAAGTTTTTAGTTACACTTGGTATGTTTTAAATGAGGCAGTGGTTTAGAGAAAGTTTGATGCGGTGGAAAGGTGAAAATATTTTTTTTTGTATCATTTGGAGATCTAGGTGGAAGAGTGATTAAGGTGTTTGGGCAATATAAAGTGCATCATTTAATAGATTTTTATGTGGAGAAATCTTTGGTCAAATACGCCAATGTTTCTTAGCTTAGCTAACCTTTGCAAATCGATATAAAACCACATCCTGTATTGCAGAAATGAACTGATCTTGCATACTGGTATGTCACAATGTAATATCTATTCTGTGAAAGAGGCTTTGAGATTTACCCACCATTAAAGCAGAACTCCAGATTTTCAAAAATCCCCCATTAGTACACCCCCCAGACATAACACTAAACAGTTATTACATTTGCGAAATTCCTTACCATTGAAGAGAAAAGTCTAATTTAATTTTCAGGAAGTCGGCTTTCTAAAAAAAAATGCATCCTGTATTCTGCCAGGTAGGAACTGTTAGAACAGTGATTACATCATATCCTCTTCTCTCTCTCTAAACCATAATTGAACTACATTTCCCATGAATATTGGGGATTGGAGTGAATGTTGGGGTACACTAGGCCTGTACATGTAAATGTGAACTCGCCCACTTCAACATAAATCACACCCCTCATTCTCCAGCCAGCCATACTACTCAGTAACACACAGTAGGATAGATAGGTTACAGCCTTATAAATGCAAAGCATGTCTGTTCTCTCCCCTCCAGCCACAACAGGAGATAAACATATTGCCCTTACTTGCTTTATGTAATCATTACTGAACTGTAGACACACCCCATAATGATATATTATACACATTGTACTCTGCTGTAATTCAGTATTAGAAATATTCCTCCTCCTATTGCAGCTTTGATATCTTTCTAACAGCAATCAGTGACCACCAGTGCGGTCTCATCAGTGACCACCAGTGCGGTCTCATCAGTGACCACCAGTGCGGTCTCATCAGTGACCACCAGTGCGGTCTCATCAGTGACCACCAGTGCGGTCTCATCAGTGACCACCAGTGCGGTCTCATCAGTGACCACCAGTGCGGTCTCATCAGTGACCACCAGTGCAGCTTGTCAGTGACCACCAGTGCAGCTTGTCAGTGACCACCAGTGCAGCTCGTCAGTGACCACCAGTGCAGCTCGTCAGTGATCACCCGTGCAACATGTCAATGACCACCAGTGCAGCATGTCAGGCATTATAGTGACCACCAGTGCAGCATGTCAGTGACCACCAGTGCAATATGTCAGGCATTATAGTGACCACCAGTACAGCATGTCAGTGACCACCAGTGTAGCTTGTTAGTGTCCTAACAGTGCAGCTCGTCTGTGACCACCAGTGCGGCTTGCCTGCGGGTATTGGAACAGTGCGCTGTCAATCAAAATGCTGGTCAGCGGGACGTTATGGCAATCGGTATTTCACATACAATACCTGTCACAGCCTGAGATCCCTGCTGTGTCATCCGAATGAGTTTTGATAACGATCCCACTCTGCACAGAGATGGCAGGTGGTCGGCGGCGGGGGGGTACTGGGTGGAGTGGGAGCGGTGACTGGCAGGGAGCAGAGGAGGAGGAGAGAGGAGAAGGACACCTTCTCCATGGGTGGCACAGACCAGGGGCTGTGAGACCCCTCCGCCCACTACATTTCTATTTCCTCCCTGCTCGCTGTACAGAACTACTGGTGGGAAGTGCCAAGTCCGCTGGCTGAGGATACAGGAGGAATAGCAGCCAGCGATCATATAAACAGGAAACCACAGGGCAAAAACGTTTTTTCAGCAAGATCAGCAGGCTACTACAGAGGAACTACAGAGCTCAGAAGAACATGGAAAGCATAGTTGGTGAAGGTAGGAGATCAACAACAAGGACATGGAAAAAAGTTTTTTCCTGGAGTTCTGCCTTAAGCGCCTTCATTGATGGTCAAAAATACGGTACCTAAAAATTTCCAGAGGTGACTCTTTGAAAGCCTTTACAGGTTACCAGTTTATAGTTACACAGGAGTTCTGGTGATAAAACTGTCTCTCTGACTTTTTCAGTGATTTGAATAAATCATGTGGTTTTAGCATACTACTCTATAGTCCTTTGTTCTTTCTCCTATCCATTATTACTTTGAGGTGCCGGCTTTGGATAACTAGTGAAGGACCATAGAGGTGGGAAGTATCCTGAGTGGTGGCCCCAATTGGATGATTTCTGTGCTGTTGATCTCTTCTCATTTGGAGATCATTACTGTTTCACAAGGGAACTGGCACACCTGTCTGTGAGGTGGTTTGGGATTTTTGCACATGGACTTTCATAATTTTCAAGATTTCACATTTGGACTTTTATACATTTCTCTTTAAAGTTCACTTCTTTATTATGCATAAGTCAAATATATGTTATGGGACTGTTATTTCACCATTTGTGATGCTCATTGTTCATTATAGTTTAATATGCGTTAACTTTATTTCTTACATACATATTTTGTATTGGTCTCTACAGAGATATAAGTTTTGCACAACTTTTAGATTAATTAAAAGTGATCCAGTGGCAGTGTAAGCCGTTCGGATCACCTTTTACCTAAAAGAAAATCACTGGCTGAAAAGCACAATACTAGGATCATGACTGTAACTGCAGTCGTGATCCTGTTATAACCACTTCAACCCGGGTCCATTTATAAATAGCTCAAGGGACAGGAAGTGGTTAAGGGCCCAGCCGAAAAGTGGTTGAGATACCTTTGCAGAGCTCTATTGTCACTAGCGAGTCCTGCTGCACACCCAATTCTGGCTGTAATTTTACTTTTTTAAAACCCTTAAAAATAATCGAGCCACTGCTGCAGTTGATCCCTTGCTTATTGAATGTGTGGAACAGATGACTGTAACATTAAATTATAGCTGTGATGGTTTGCTGGAAGCCTTTAATCTCATCTCTCGCATATGCCTCAAGGGTTTTACTCAAACCTGTTCACTGTTCCCTTGCTGAAAGGGGGTGTTAACCCCATCTTAGATCTCAAAGCTCTGAATGCTTATATTCAAGTCCAAAATTCCTGAAAGGATGGGTCAGGAAGTTTTTTTCTGAGTTTTTTTAAAAACTTTTAGAAGATTCTCATGATGGACGTCAGACTGTTGGGCTGGGGCGAAATCCTGCGCAGCTTTGTTGGATGAATATCGTCTCCCAGTAAACACCTCGGAGCTTCAGGCGATCCAACTATCCCTTCAGTGTTGTGCCACCCTGTTTTAAGAATCATCTGACCCTGATTCAGTTGGGCAAATCCATGGCAATGGCTTACATCAACCATCGGGGAGGAACTAAGTCTTACTGAAGAAAGAGAAGGTAGAGCAGATCCTGTCACATTGCAGAGTTGTCAACCCCATACTTTCCAGGCAAAGGCAACTTGAAGGCAGATTTCCTCAGCTGCCAGTGGCCGAACTTGGGAGCTTGGTATTCCAGGACCTATGTCATAGGTGAGGGATGTCGTATGCGGTCCTCCTAGATTACCAGTTCAAGGAGAAGCTAGACAGGTTGGGATCTAGGTCCCTTGGCAGAAGCGGTGGATGAATGCAGTGGCTTGGTGGGGTCAGTACACTCTGATCTTTGTATTTCCTCCTCTGAAACATCTTTCTCATAAGCTCTGCAGAATCGACATAATAGAGGGCACTCTGGTTATCTTTATTGCTCTGCACTGGTCCAGGTGAATGTGGGATACCAACCTGGTAAACGTTCTGGCAGAAGCTCAAGTTCTAAGAGACAGGGGCTTTTTTGAGTCCTTAATTACTATGACAATTGAAGCTTAAAAGTCTACTTCCTGCAAGGTCTGTCATCAGACGTGAAAGACATCCTGTAGTTCACTTGATGTAAGTCTTCAGGCTGCACATCATTAGCTTTTCTGTGGGACAAATTTTCTTCCTGCAACTGGGTTTGGACCAGTATTTGGCTTTAAACACAATCAAGGACCAGGTGTCTGCTCTTTTCATTCTATTTCATAAACATTTAGCCCTTCACTCTTTGATTAAGGCCTTTGTATGGGGGGTCTCCCATGTAACAACCCCCGGTCTTTCCCCAGCGACTCTGAGATCTGACTCTGGTTCACTCTTTCCTTCTGAAACAGTTTGAACTCATTAAATACATTTCTCTATCTACTATCACACATAAAGTGGTTTTCCTTCTAGCTATCGTTTCTGTGAGTTTATGAACTGTGGCAGCTTTATCTGGCAAATAACCCTATTTTGGTCTTGCATAGGGACAGGGTGGTGTTGGGACCCAGGACTTCTTGCTTAAGAGTTTCTTTTTTACCTCAATCAGGACATTGTTCTCTTGTGCCTCTATTTGGCTGCTGTTCATGAAGGGAAAATGTACCTCTGTTGTCTAGTCTAGATGCGATTTGGGCTCCATGAATATATCCCTCGGCCACAGCTTCTTTAAGAAAGACGGATTCCCTTTTTGTCATTCTGGGTGGACCCCAAAGGGATGCCTCAGTATCTTGCTCCATAATCTCTAGTTGACTTAGATAGACTATCATTCAAGCTTATAGTTTCAAGGATTGGGTTTCACCCTTTACTATCGAGGTGCAGAGCCTCATCTGATGCCAGCTTAAAGCGTAAAGTACTTCACATCGCAGCAGGCATTTTGCAGTTCTGTATTCTTTTTATTGGCCTATTAAGCATCTTTTTTTTTTTTTTTTTTTTTTGCTGTGTCCTCAGTAGAACTGCTCCTGGATGTTCCAAAGAGTAAAGACTTTGGGTGACCCTCAATAGATTAGAGAGAAAAAAGATTTTGTGTTCACTGTAAAAATATTTTCTTTGGAGTCCATTGAACACAGTTCCCACTTCTATGTTTATGATCATGCTCTTTGTACTGCTTTGCTACAAACTGAGGTGTGTTTACAGTGACAGAGGTTATCATTGGCTGGCCTACGATCTTTTTATTTTTGCCAGTGTTCAAAGCAGAACATTTTTCTGCTTCGTACAGGTAGGTAGAAGTAATTCACAGTATACAGTGCCTACTGGCTGGGGTATAGTAATATGTATTGGCCATTTCTGTTCTATTAAGTCTAGTGATAAATAGCATGCACTCGGGGGGGGGGGGGGGGGGTCTATTGGAATATATTACTCAATTTTAAATTTATAGTCAACACTGTCTGGCCATCTTACGCTTCTCTGTGCTGTGGGCCACATTGACTAGTTGCTGTAATCACTGCTTTGTACCTGCACACACTTGGCACATGAGGTGTCCCAGCTTTTTGTAATATTGGATTTGTATCAGGATATGAATGCTGCCTGCCATTACAACACAGTGCCCAAACACCAATCTCCACTCCACTGTACCATGAGTATACTGCATAGTACACCACTCAATTTAGTTATAAACAAGAGAGAGGTTCCCCCCGGATGGGGTTTTTAGGCAGCGCAATGATAGAGGGAATCAGATTCAGTATCAAAAATATAACAAATTTATTAAAGTGTACCATAAAAGTTAAAACAATGAACTCCAGTAGGGGGCACTTAAGATAAAATTACATTACATGTTATGTAGGCTGAGCATATATTAGCAGACATATATTCATGTAACAAGGGGCTAGATTCTGTGTTACATTTATTCATAGATTCATTTATATATTTACCCTTTTAGATATGTGGTCAGTAAATGCAATGATTAAAACACAAAACAAAGAATGTAATAAAAGAGATTTACTTAGCTTCGATTAAAGATGTATTACAGATGTTACAATACAGGATAAATTTAGCATTCAATCCAGGGAACCTCTCAACTTCTGAGTTTTCAGATAGTTCTGGAAGCGACAGTCCAAGATCTGGGGACCTCTTACGTCCTCATTGCAGTTCACTGCCCTGCTCTATTGTCTGACTTTATAAAGGCAAAATATCAGGCGCGAAAAGCTGGTTTAATCTGGTACTAACAACAGACTAAACAGAGAATAGAGCTAGAGACAATGACCCTCTGTGAATGACCATCTGTTAGCTCAGAAACATACATTTTTACATATATAGAAATAATCACCTTAAAACTATCATAGTTAATAACTCATAATACCGAGTTCTTTGTAAATCAATTATGAATATAGGCCCATAAATATAGACCCATACTACATTCCACCCCTTCATTCACAAGGAACTCAGGTCATATACATAATCTACAGACTTGCGTATAGGTAAAGCCTCAATAGTAGATGTTGTACATTTGCTAATACAGACAAAAATAATCTTCACTATAATAAAAATTCCTAATGCTAATAAAATAAACCATGCAATATACATAACCACTTGTTGCCCCAATTGACCAAGCCAAGCAAATATTCCATCATTAGAGATAGAATGAAGTTTACCAACAGCTTTTCGGGCCTCTGTTAATTCTGACTCAATGTTTTCACTACTATCTGTAATATAGGAACAACATTCATCCCCAATTAAAGCACATACCCCTCCCTTAGCAGCAAGAATAAAATCTAGAGCAGCTCTGTTTTGTAGTACCACCAATCTCATTTGCCTAACCTCTTCTGTAAGAGCATCAATACTATCAAATGTTTTGTTGAACGCATATTCTATGATTTTAGACATTCTCCTCAGCATTTGCACTGTCCGAGCCACTCCATACTGAGGGAGAATAATCATACCCAATCTATCTCCTTCTGTGACATCCCACCCCTCGGGTACATCTTGTATTTCTGAGGAACCTATGCTCCTTTTCCAATTCCTTACCCTCCCAGGTGGATTATTAAAAACTATACGGACTTTTGGTACTATATGTCCAATATAGCAGCTACCTGACCAATTTGGTGGTAACCATTTATAAGCGTTCAGACCACATATAAAATAGAATTGATAAGGCAATGAAGTACGAGTAGTTTGGTGAATCCAGTACTGCCAAAACATATCTGCTCGCGTTTGATTTTTAGACCGATTTACACAGCTAATAAGGGCACTATCTTTGGCCACACACACATGTGTATCATTTTTAAATGCAGATCCTCCTATGCGGTACCCATCTACTTCAAAATGAAATACTTCTCCTCTCCCCACCACCTGTACCATAGAAATATTATTCCAATGATCTGTTACTACATAATCACAATTACTATTTCCTAATTCTATGGAATATGAATCATTGGTACTAGGTCTTTGTACACACAATACACCAGTGGCTTTACGGGATAACGTTATAGAATATTCCTCTGGGCCAAAATTAGTTGGTATGTTTTTATGTGATGGATTAGTCAAACTGTCCATAGCTCTATTCATTATTGCTATTCTCCAAGGGTCATCCAAAGGAAACCAGCTAATGTTAACCGGTAGCCCATATAATGGTATACCCTCAGGTGCAGCACGGGGTGTTTGTCCACACACCCAACAGTTTGTAACGTTAAAAACATGAGCTGTTGCTTTCAAAGTCTCATGGAAGAAGTTCTTCTGTGCTGTTCCACTGAAAACGAGGCTGGTCATCATCTGAAACCATAGTATTGTCCTCATGGCAACGGCAACAATCTGTGGATAGGAACATAAATAGGTTGGTCTTCCAGTTCAATTAAAACTAAAGCTGTGGACCCGGGTCCCCAGGCCACAATTTCTCCCTTCCTTCCTTTAGCTCTTCCCCGCTCAGCTACACTTGGGGCTACCCACACCTTGGTACCTAATTGGGCAGAATATATTTTCCCATGTACCCTTAGACATTTAGGTATAATTATTATCTGTCCTATTTGTTGTCCTTTTTTCAGACATCCTATTTCTAAAGGTACTAGGGTAACACAATATTCTCCCAGTGCATCTTTTTTCACTTCTGTATCCCATTCACACCACTCAGTCAACTTAGAGTCTGGAATGAACTGCAAATCACATGCGGGATCTAACTGTAAAATGCCAGTGGGTACTAATATGTGGGAGTCAGGGCTAGGATTCACTTCCCCCTCACCCCCCCCTACTTCCACATCTTGGAGCATTGTAACTGGTATAGGTTGAGCTACAGGAATTGTTGGACCTTTAGTAGTTACAGTGACTACCCATTCTCCTAAACTTTCAACACCACTCCCCAACATTCGCTGCATAGGAGTGTTCTGTCCTACCAATCTGTTGTTCAGAATGTACACTGCTTCTTGTATCACCTTATCCCACCCCCTGAGCGTGCGTGTAGGTGTTAATTTCCGTATTTGTTCTTTAAGCAACCCATTCATTCTCTCAATTAAACCTGCTGCTTGTGGATGATAGGGAATGTGAAACACCCAGTGTACACCATGTTCCTCCGCCCATTGTTTAACGACTTGTCCTGTAAAATGTGTGCCATTGTCTGATTGAATTTCTTGAGGCACTCCATAATGCTGTGTCAGCAATTGCATAAGTTTCAAGGTTGTCTTCTGATCCGCATGTTTAGTAGCGGAAACTTGCAAAAGTCCACTATATGTGTCCACAGCCGTGGCACAATATTTCAATCCACCTCTTCCTCCCGGCAGGGGACCTATGAAGTCTACTTGCCAAACTTGTCCTGGTTGCTGACCTCTGTAAATGTTTCCTGGCATGGGTGTCATTCGCGGCCATTTCTTTGCTTCTTGACAGAGGGGGCACTGAGCAACAATGTCTTTTGCCTGAGTCTGAGTTAATGGTATGCCTTTGTGCTGCGCCCATTGCCACGTACTTTGTGCACCTCTGTGTCCGGATTGACTGTGTGCCCATTTTCCCAGGATTTCCAGAATAGTGTCATTATCTTGGTTAGCAACAAACACTTGTGCCAGGCCATCAACCGTATCATTGTTAAGATCCCCACTATGGGCATGGACATGTCCGATTTTAATAATTCGATTGTGACCTTCTTGCCACAAAAACTCCCAGATTTGAGGCCCACCCCACAATTCTTTTCCATTTACTTGCCAGTTGTCTTGTTTCCATGCTCTTAGCCAAGTAGTTAGTCCTTTAAATACTGCCCAACTATCTGTATAGATGATCAAATTTCCTGGTATATCTTGCACCACCATATACACAGCTTGGAGCTCAGCATATTGACTCGATCCACCCTGACCACTTTGGTGAATTACCGTTTCAGTACCTGGCTGGAAAGCTGCTGCAGTCCATACTCTACCCTGAGGGGTGATTTTGGCCGATCCATCTGTAAACCAAGCATTTTGTTTGTCTTCATCTGACAGCTCAACAAAAAGAGGTGCTTCCTTGAAAGGCGATTCTCCCACTTGCATTGGAGGCAACTCAGGAACCTTTGATTCAAAGTCCACATGTCCAGCCAGTTGTTGTGATATCTGACTGGGATCCTGAGATGAAATGTTAGCCCTTTCACTTAAGTACCATTTCCATTTCTGTAGCGTCTGCTTCTGTGCCACACTTGTATGAGCCTGGAAGCCTTCTTGTCTCACCCACCCAGAAATGGGTAAATCAGTCCTCACTGTCACAAACTGCTGCTTTGTTGTTACTTCCACATGTTGTAATGCAGTGTAGGCAGCCAGCAACTGCTTCTCCAAGGGGCTGTATTTTCTCTGTGCAGCGGTGAACTGTTTGGACCAGAATCCCAATGGTATCTTCCGATCCCTTGGATTTTGGCCTTTCTGCCACAGACCCCACGACATCCCATGTTCAGTTGCAGTCACATCTAAGATGAAAGGCTGATTTGGTTTCAAAGGGCCTAAAGAATGCTGTGTTCTTACAGTCTCTTTGGCAGTGTCTAGTGCCAACTGCTGGTCTGGTCCCCATAAGAATACAGTCTTTTTCCGAGTGACATTATATATTGGCCTGAGAATCAGGCCCAAGTGAGGAATGAAAGGTCTCCAAAAACCCAGTAAACCGAGTAAACTTTGAGCCTCTTTTACATTTTTGGGAGGCTTCAATGCTGCAATAGAGTCTAATACAGGTTGTGGAATATTCTTGATGGGCCCAGACCAAATCATTCCTAGAAATTTGACACTTGTAGCTGGTCCTTGGATCTTTGTAGGGTTAATGGCCCATCCTCTGTTCTGTATATGAGCCTGCACTGTAGTCAAGTCTTGTCTTACTTGTCCTTCTGTATTACCAGAGAGCATGATATCATCAATGTAATGATACAAGTTACAATCCAGTTTTGGTAACATAGCCAGATCCCTGGCTACCATACCATGGCAAATTGTCGGACTATGCAAATAGCCCTGAGGGACAACATTGGCTGTATACTGTTTTCCATCCCAAGAAAAAGCAAATTGATCTTGTGATTCCTCATCAATAGAAATGGAGAAAAATGCATTTGCTAAATCCAATACTGCATGCCATTCTCCAGCAGTTTGAGAAATAGTCTCTACAAGTGACACCATATCTGGGACAGCTGCTGCAAGGGGTGGAGCCACTTTGTTTAGCGCTCGATAGTCTATAGTCATCCTATAAGTTCCATCCGGTTTCCTTACAGGAAAAATAGGCGAGTTAAAGGGGCTCACCGCAGGCCTGAATACTCCTACATCCAGCAAGGCCTTAATTGTGTCAGTCACTTCTTGGTGTCCTCCAGGTATACGGTACTGCTTGAGATTGACAGGGTGTTTGGGCGGAGGGATGTACACTGGCGTCCACTTTGCATGTCCCCTGATGATAGGTTTTACTGCAGACACAAAGAAAGAACGCACTGATTTACCAAATGAAAACATACCTGCATCAGTTTGGATTGTCTGACCCCTCAAGATATCCATTCCCAGTATGTTATCAGGTAGCTCAGATATTAAAACTTGTGCCTTAAATATGGGGCCTTTTCCAATTTGCAATCTGCAGTATACCTTGTGCGCCCATGTGTGTTGTCCTCCCAGCCCTTCAACTGCCACTACCCCTGTGCTCTGATGTTTTTTACTTTTGATGCTGTGAAACAAAGTCACTTCAGCTCCTGTGTCTAACAATGCAGTAACCCTTTGTGGTCTATGTTGTCCTTGCCAATATATTGCCACTGATACATATGGGCGTTGATCCCCTGATTTCAGCATATTAACTTGAACCAGTGGCACAGAGGATCTGCCCTCCTGTCATTCCAGAGGAGTGGGCACTTCCCATCCTCTGCTCCCAAATTTCTTTTTGTGTTTCATTAACTCTTCTGCTGCCGCCCCATAAGGGTTTGACTTTCTCTCCGCAGGAGGGGCAGAAGGAAACACAGGGACATCCTCTACATCACTGGTTGCCACCCTCTTAGGCAAGCTAGATTTTAATTTCCCTTGTGATTTTAATTCTTTCCATCGTTTTAAAAGAGAGCTTGTTGATATGCCATCAATATCTGATATTGGAACACCACTCTGCACCAAATCAAAAAATAATTGGTTTCGTGTGATCTTCATCCTTCCTACAGGATTTTTCTCTTCTACGCTCCTTTGTTTAACCCTGTCTCCGACTCTCTCCAATTCTCCTAACTGTCCCAGTAAGGCAGCTGCCTCGTGAACCTTCTCCTTCTTTGCATCAATAGCACTCAACATTGTAAATAATGGAGCCTTTAAATGGGATGGGGCATTAGCAAGCAATTTATTCCTCATGTGTGCCGTGAACAAAGCCATATCAGGTCCTGTCCAATTATCATGCACAGTAGGAGTTTCTATTAAAGGGTCTGCAATCAATCCACTTACACACCCATATTCTCGCAGCCTGTGAATTCCTTCCCCTATTGTACGCCAAGGAGTTAAATCCATAAGTTCTGTAGGAGTGTCATGAACTTGGACTATAGAATCTCTTATCAAGTGCAAAAGGGAAAATACAACAGTAGTGTCTCTAGCTCTACGCAGATAAAGTCTTACTCTAGGGTCTTTAGCCATGCTGCCTAATCCCACTGCCTCTCTGTTAGACAAAAGTATTCCATCTCCTCCCAGGTCCCACACACGTAAAACCCATGACAATAAGCTTTCATTGGGTCTTTGAGCAAATTTCTGTCCTAACTCCGTAAGCTCCCCTGCTGTGTAAGACCTTGTCTCTTCTGTATATTGTTGTTCAGCTGCCTGTGCAGGGCGTGATGAATCTTCAGATGAAAGAACATTACTTCCGCTTGAACTAGCTCTTTCAGTGACCTCTCGCCTTTGTCTAGTTGTAACAATGGGACGAGCTTTGCCTTCTTCTAACTCATCAATTTCTATCTCTTCATCTGTGTCTGATCCTGACCAATATGTTAATTCCTCCCAATCTCCCCTGGTAACCAGGGTGCGTACTTTCACTGCAGCATTGTTTCCTGGTAATCTTCTACCTTTCTTTCTACGCTGCTTGTTCACAGTTCTCACTACATACTCTGAAAACTGTGTTTCCATTTCTTCCTTGTGTTTTTCAGAAGATCTAAAACATTCCTTTAGGATTTGAAGTTGATCTGTTACTGCCTGCAGTTCCATATCAACAGCTTCCCTCCTTTTTGTCTCATCTATGAGCGCCTGCAAAAATATCCATCCTAATAAAGATGCAGCTTTCTGTTCCGATTTTGAATATCGGGACAAATCAAGATTCAGGAGACAGTGGCGGGGGTCTTCCACTTTAATTGCATCCTGATACTTGATCAATTCACGAGCCAGAGTAGACCAGTGTCTAGAATCTGCCCACTCTGGGATGGGGCTCTTTTGACTGTCTCCCCCCTTCTTTTTTTTTATCCAGTTAAACATCCTCCCTCTTCACTACGTGTACACCACGTGCTAAACCACTATAACGCCACCAAAGCAAAGCTAGCAACAAACCTGCTATCACAGTGCACACTAATAATACAGTTTCCCAATTGTCAAAAAACATTACAATTCACAACAGTATTACTAGGATTAATCACTGCACTTCAAACCAACACTGAAAGGGTTAAAAATCCTGCTCACAGCGCCATTATGTAACAAGGGGCTAGATTCTGTGTTACATTTATTCATAGATTCATTTATATATTTACCCTTTTAGATATGTGGTCAGTAAATGCAATGATTAAAACACAAAACAAAGAATGTAATAAAAGAGATTTACTTAGCTTCGATTAAAGATGTATTACAGATGTTACAATACAGGATAAATTTAGCATTCAATCCAGGGAACCTCTCAACTTCTGAGTTTTCAGATAGTTCTGGAAGCGACAGTCCAAGATCTGGGGACCTCTTACGTCCTCATTGCAGTTCACTGCCCTGCTCTATTGTCTGACTTTATAAAGGCAAAATATCAGGCGCGAAAAGCTGGTTTAATCTGGTACTAACAACAGACTAAACAGAGAATAGAGCTAGAGACAATGACCCTCTGTGAATGACCATCTGTTAGCTCAGAAACATACATTTTTACATATATAGAAATAATCACCTTAAAACTATCATAGTTAATAACTCATAATACCGAGTTCTTTGTAAATCAATTATGAATATAGGCCCATAAATATAGACCCATACTACAATTCACAACAACACTCGGTAGCATGAATATTTGAACCTGACGCGTTTCAACCCCTGTACTTGGGGTCTTCTTCAGAGGATTGGTCTGCTGAGAAATATACATAGATGAAATTGATACATGTATATGTATATGTATATTTCTCAGCAGACCAATCCTCTGAAGAAGACCCCAAGTACAGGGGTTGAAACGCGTCAGTTTCAAATATTCATGCTACCGAGTGTTGTTGTGAATATATGTCTGCTAATATATGCTCAGCCTACATAACATGTAATGTGATTTTATCTTAAGTGCCCCCTACTGGAGTTCATTGTTTTAACTTTTATGGTACACTTTAATAAATTTGTTATATTTTTGATACTGAATCTGATTCCCTCTATCATTGCGCTGCCTAAAAACCCCATCCGGGGGGAACCTCTCTCTTGTTTATAACTTTCAAGGAGTGAGCAGCAAATCCCTGGTTTCCCCTCTAGTGTCTCTCCATATACCACTCAATTTAGTATCCTGAAATATTTTAAATCTCTTATCGTGATTTTGACACAATGCTCTTTGTTATTTGTTCGTCATTTACAGACAACATATTTGCTGTAAAATCCTGGGCCAAGAAAAAGTTTGGTTTCGAAGAAAGGAAGATTGATCAAACTTTTGGCATACCTGAAGAATTTGATTATATTGACTGAATTAATTCAGAATCATTCAGCTTGTTGTATATCTGTAGTAGTATTATACCTGTAGTAAGTATGTCTAACTTCACTGATCTGCATTACATTGAAGTAATACTGTGAAAAACCTGGGAAATTCAAACTAACCATATGAGGAAAAAATATATAAGCCCGAGTTACCTGCAGCAAAAAAAAAGGCATGTCAAAACAATAAGTAGATCATATATGTAAGCAGCTGATGTTATATGGACTGTTCTGTAACAGTTGAGCTTGATGTCACCCCCTCTCTCCTCCCATGCCATGTCGTTCGCCAGTAAAGAATTCTGTTATTGAGGCAAAACCAGTAGGAGACTGGGGAGTCAGAGGCAAGGCCAAGTTTGACTTTTTGATGAAAAAAATTAGATCTGCATAAAACTTTTGTTTGATATAACTGTGGATCTACCAATCATTTTGACATGCAGTTTTCACAGAAATAACCATTACCTATGCATGTTTTCATCATTTATGTATTTTATTTGCAAGGAGTTACTTTAGGTGTGTTTAAATATTTCCGTTTGTATATATAAAATAAGTTATTAAAATGCAAATTGTTTTTGAACTTGTAGCCATTGTGTAACACAAGACTAACAGCTTAAAATGTGTTCCTGTAGATATGATAAAAATACTTTTTTTCCTGTTAATCCATGATTGTTTTATTGACAGAAGCTATGGCACATAATTCTTTGACAGAATTATAGTGCAGATTGTTTTCTTAATTGCTTGTAAACTTGCTTGAAGCTGCTGTCATAGTACTTTACAATTGTTAGCTGATTTGTGTTCTTTATATATTAAATGCACAATCAAAAAGTAATTGGCTGATCTCAGAGTAACGTTTACTTGCAAGGAGGCTCAATTGGTTGTTTAAGGTAATAGTTTGGACGATTAATGTAAACTGGAGCACATGGATGAAATGGTTACCCTTAGCAACAAGATTCCTTATTACATGAAATCCACCTGATTAGTTTCAATGGGCAACCCTTACGTTTTCGCCCTATAATCAGGCGCACAGTTCTTCAGTGAGATTTTTGAGCAGAAAATTAACCATACACAGGAAAAGGTCCTCCCCAATATTTTATTTTATCTTTAGTTCTGTATACTGGTTCTGTACTTAAAGTGAAATTGAAGAACTGCAAGCAGGCAGGATCTTTATTGCAGAAGAGATGTGCAACGCCCAGCCCTCCCCTCCTCTTGTCCAAACACATGGCTTTGTATTATGTGAAGCCATTCACAAAATACAAAGCCTTCTGTGAATGCACAGCTGAGGGGAGGGGCAGGCAAAGCAGCTATTTAAGAAAGCAAAATCACTCCTGTCACAGTACCAGGAGTAACGCGATAAGTTTACTGTTGGGGCTCAGTAAAACTGTTAATTGCAGGTTAAAGAGATAACTCCACAAGGTGGCATGCACCTCATGATTGAACTCATATTAATCCACCCTATTTTGGAAAGTGGCTGAATTTGTAAAGTTAAGCTTTAACAATATAAAGCAATACAGTGTCTTGAAAAAGTATTCATGCCCCTTTAAATTTTCCACATTTTGTCATGTTACAACCAAAAACGTAAATGTATTATTGATTTTATGTGATAGACCAACACAAAGTGGCTCATTATTATGAAGTGGAAGGAAGATGATAAATGGTTTTCAATTTACTTTTACAAATATCTGAAAAGCTTTGGCTGTATGTTTAGGGTTGTTGTCCTGCTGGAAGGTGAACCTCTGCTCCAGTCTCAAGTCTTTTGTAGACTCTAACAGGTTTTCTTCTAAGATTGCCCTGTATTTGGCTCCATCCACCTTCCCAACAACTCTGGCCAGCTTCCCTGTTCCTGCTGAGGAAAAGCATCCCCACAACATGATGCTGCCACCACTGTGTTTCACGGTGGGGATGGTGTGTTCAGGGTGATGTGCCGTGTTATTTTTCTGCCACACATAGCGTTTTGCTTTTAGGCCAAAAAGTTACATTTTGGTCTCATCTGACCAGAGCACCTTCTTCCACGTTTGCTGTGTTCCCCACATGGCTTCTCACAAACTGCAAACGGCACTTCTTATGGCTTTCTTTCAACAATGGTTTTCTTTTTCCCACTCTTGCAAAAAGGCCAGATTTGTGGAGTGCACGACTAATAGTTGTCCTGTGGACAGATTCTCCCAACTGAGCTGTGGATCTCTGCAAAAATGGAATAAAATGTGGTGCTGCACTAATCCCAATGAGATAGGCGCATATTGACTCTGTGTTCGTGAGCGTCTTATAGTGCACAAGAATAGGCTTGGCAAATGTAACAATAAAAAGATGACCTCATATGGCAACTGTGTCCTTATGTGCTGATAGTGTATGCGGTCAAAAGATCGTAATAAATACACAATAAATACTAATAAATAAAATGTGCAAAGTGATTAGTGCTAAGATATCACAGTAGCGAACATAAATGTATAGGTGAATAAAACTAGCAGCTGGCTAAGACTATCACCAATCGCCAACTCGCTAAAACCAATATAAATCAACACATAAATATATAAGTGCATATATAGCCAAAGTGCATCCAGTGCAAATTAAAATGTGGCTAAGTGTATAAAAGTTCATAAACATGCATGCAAAACTGCGTGCACTATAATAACAGGTGCAGTGCTCCTTGCGGCAGAAAGCAATCAATCATAAGTCCATAAAACGTGTATTGACTTCCGTGCTCAACATGGGTGACAGTGGTGGTCGATTTTCATGCAACAGTGTGCACATTAGTGGGCAATGGCCCCTTACCTGAAGGTAATGGGGTAATCGCGTTTAGCCAATCAGAGGCATGGCAGCCTTTGTAGAGACCCTGGGTAAACTCTGTAATGGAGGATGGTGGAAATATGGTCCTGTCCTGAACGCTTCTATTGTAGGGGCGTCTGGTCCTTCCAAGTAGTGTCCCGGGGTCACCCAGATGGATTAAGAAAGGAAGCCCACAATAGTATAATATTGCATGGAAGCGTATCACTTTAATTACAATTTAAAATACAGTACTCACATAAAAGCTCCTAAGCTGGCTGTAGACTGATTGAAATGATCTCTGCTGAACTGACCAAATTTCAATCAGCTATCTCTGCTTGACAAAAGTTGATTGTTTGAAATGCTGGAAAACTTTTTTCAATCAACTTTTTCAATCATTACCCTTTAGCCTGCTGGCTGAAAAAAAAAACAACCCATCTATGATCAGCTTTAGCCTGGTCCTATTAAGGGGAGTGTGGTAAAACTGAGTGTGTTCATTTTGAAGTTATGACCCACACCAGGAATACCGTGTAAATGCTAGCCATCATGAAGTGGTTCATTATTTAACCACTTCAGCCCCGGAAGAATTTACCCCCTTCCTGACCAGAGCACTTTTTGTGATTCAGCACTGCGTCGCTTTAACTGACATTTGCACAGTCATGCGACGTGGCTCCCAAACAAAATTAACGTTTTTTCTTTATCGTACATCACGGGACACAGAGCACCATAATAATGACTATGTGGGTTATACTCTTACCTTCAGGTGATTGGACACTGGCAACCAATAGTAAGATGGTTCCTCCCATATAACCCCTCCTATACAGAAAGTGCCTCAGTTTTTTCGCCAGTGTCTTGAAGGTGATGGTCATGGCTGTTGAAGCTCTTCAGTTTCTTCAAAAAATGTCCCACTGAGGATGTTATAATCGGATCCATTCGGATGGCTTACTAAGCTAAAGTGGATGGTACCTGAACCTCGACTCAAGAACGAGGTATTGCTTGTAATGTGTCCTTTTTAGGCGCTGGACCCTTGTAAAAATTGGTATTCCTGGTCAAACCTTGCCCAAGGAAACCACAAAGGGTGCTTTACAGGTCCAGGGGTGTGGACCCCAATATATGGGGGACCCGGTCCCTGAAGGTCCTTAGAGGCGCTACCCGCCTTGATGGGGGAAGATTGGGCCTGGCAAGACAGGCCCTGCTGCTTGGGATGGTGAGTACTGCCCGTTGGGGTTAGTTATATATACATATATGTATTTCCCCTGTTTGTTTCAAAACTACCAGTGAACCTTGATCCGGTGTCCGGGGTTACAGAGGCGATTGGCACGCATTTTTTAAATTTACAGGTGAGTGCGCATGCTGTCCACGTCACAGCGCCGCGTGCGTCAGGACGGCGCATGCGCAATGCGAAAGGCGGCTCACCGGCTGCTGATGCGCGCACTCGATCCCATGCTAGGGTTCATAAGCATGGAGCTCCTGGCGTGCGCGGAATGAATGGTGGGCACGTGAATCTGATGGTCTTGGACAGCGGTGACAGGTTAAGGACTGGTTGTGGTTATGGGGAGTACTCCTTGGTTTTTCTCATGTGTAAGCAATGTCTTCCAAAAGACGAGCAACAGGGAACAAGGCAAGCCCAGGGGTAAGAGTCCCTCCACAAATAGCAGGAGACCAACCCCATACTGATGCAGCCTCAGTCTCTACTGAAGGAGCTGCGGCTTCTGACCTGGCTGAGTCATTGCACTTGTCAGGCATAGTGGCCACTACCAATATACCTGCCTCGGCTTATGTTACTAAAGATGATTTGGCATCTGCCTTAGCAGGCCTTGAAGGCAAGATAGCTGGCATGATTGCCTCTGTAACACAGGGGGGAAGGAAGTGTAATAGATCTCCCTCCCCTAAGCCTGGGCTAAGTGGTGAGTCACTAGAGCCCCAGGACTCTTATAGCCAGATGGGTCCAGGTGACCTGGAACCAGAATGGGCAGAGGACCCGGAGGAGTTGGTCTTAAAGGACCAGGACGTAGGGGAGGCTGAAGATTCCTCGGCTGAGGGCTCTGGAGAACCAATGTCAGCCTCCCATTCCCTGAAATTGTTTATCCAATCTCTAATGGAGATGGCACGAATTGGGTTCAAGTTGCCCCCGGCTCAGGAGTCAATGTATTTTATTGATTTTATGTGATAGACCAACACAAAGTGGCTCATTATTATGAAGTGGAAGGAAGCTAGAGTCCTTATTAAAGGCCTCCTTTTCAGTTGCCAGTGCAGCAGTTCAGCCTGCTATTGCAGCTATAGGGATTTGTCAATCCCTAAAGGATCGCTTTAAGAGGATAGTAAAGAATATACCTTGCCAGGGGGAATCTGCTGAAGAGCTATCAGAGATCCCTCATGCCTTGTGTTTTGCGGTAGACGCTTTAAAAGACTCAATTCAACAGATGTCTCGTTTTGCGTTATTATCAGTTCATATGCGCCGAGTATTGTGGTTAAAGAACTGGTCTGCTGAGACGCTATGTAAAAGGCTACTTGCTGCTTTTCCTTTTCACGGAGAGCGCCTGTTTGGCGATGATCTGGATAAGTATATCCAAAAGATCTCAGGAGGAAAGGGTGCTCTGCTTCCTATTAAAAAGAAGGGGAAGCAGCCCTCTTATAAAATTCCTAATCCCCCAGGGCCTGGTGCCTCTTCCCCTAAGCGGTATCGACGGCCTCAACCATCTGGGTTTAAAAGACCACATGGTCCGAAAAAACCCTGGACCCAAAAGCCACCCAAGCCCAACTCCAAGTCTACCTTGTGAAGGGGCGCCCCCGCTCTTACGGGTGGGGGGCAGGCTACGGTTGTTTGGGGAGGCCTGGGAAGAACTGGTTCAAGACAGATGGGTCATTTCCACTGTAAAGAACGGTTACAGAATAGAGTTCCGGGAGGTTCCCCCAAACCGTTTTCTACATTCAAGGGTCCTGGTGGACCCAGAGAAAAAAGGATGCCTATTCCTAGCCTTACACCATCTGCTGATGCAAGGAGTAATTGTAAAGGTCCTGCACGAGGAAAGATTCAAGGGGTTTTACTCAAACCTATTCACCGTGCCAAAACCAAATGGGGAAGTAAGGCCCATTTTGGACCTCAAGGCTCTCAACTTCTTTGTAGATGTCCGATCCTTCCGCATGGAATCAGTTCGTTCGGTCATAAGGTCCCTGAGAAAAGGAGACTATTTAGCATCTATAGGCATCAAGGATGCGTACCTTCATGCGCCGATCTTCGGTCCACATCAAAGGTTCTTACGCTTCGCTGTAGAGGGCAGTCATTTCCAGTTTGTGGCATTGCCTTTCGGTCTAGCCACAGCCCCCAGGGTCTTCACAAAAGTTCTGGCCCCAGTGTTGGCTTCCCTAAGATCTCAAGGAGTCTCCGTAATAGGATATCTGGACGATCTACTTCTAAGGGAAGGCTCTCACCCTACACTAGTTCAAAACGTGTCGAGTACAGTGCAGGTCTTACAATGCCTAGGTTGGGTGCTAAATTTGGACAAGTCTGCTCTTTATCCAACCCAAGCCTTGGTGTATCTGGGTCTGGTCTTGGACACCGTCCAAGAAAAGGTGTTCCTTCCGCCCTTAAAGGTCGCCTCCATAGTGGAACTTGTACAGAAGGTGAAAAAAGAAAGAACACCTTCTGTTCAGCTGTGCATGAGGTTATTGGGCAAGATGGTGTCATCTTTCAGCGCAGTGCCATATGCACAGTTGCACTCCAGAGTGTTCAAGAACAGTATCCTGAAAGCCTGGGACAAGTCTGCTCAAACTTTGGATCAACCTATGGTTCTATCTCCACAGGTTCTATGGAACCTCTCTTGGTGGTTAAAAACCAGCAACTTAAAAAGGGGGAAGTCTTTCCCACCAGTGGCCTGGAGAGTGGTAACCATGGACGCCAGTCTTCTCGGCTGGGGAGCAGTCCTAGAGGAGGCATCTGTTCAGGGAATATGGTCCCAGACAGAAAAGACTCTGCCCATCAATCTACTAGAGATTCAGGCAGCTCCTCTAGCCCAGCGATTCTGGACTTCCAGGTTGCGGGGGCTTCCTGTCAGAGTCCAGTCCGACAACTCCACTGTAGTGGCATAGATCAACCAAGAGGGAGGTACCAGGAGTCGGGCAGCCCAAAGAGAGGTAGATCATATACTGACCTGGGCAGAAAAACATGTGCCGTTTCTGTCGGCAGTCTTTATTCCGGGGGTGGACAATTGGCAGACGGACTTCTTAAGTCGCCAAAAATTGTTACCAGGGGAATGGTCTCTGCATCCCGAAGTGTTTCTACAGATCTGCCAATACTGGGGGACCCCAGATGTGTATCTGCTGGCATCCAGATTCAATGCCAAACTGGACAGGTTTGTATCCAGGACCAAGGATCCGTTTGCTGTTGGGATAGAAACATTAGTAGTTCCTTGGGATCAGTTTGCTCTGATATATGCCTTCCCTCCGATCCAAATTCTGCCGCACTTACTACGCAGAATACGGGAGGAACGGAAGCCGGTGATCTTAGTGGCCCCAGCGTGGCCCAGGAGATCATGGTGCTCGGAAATTGTGAAATTGGCAGTAGGGGACCCGTTGGTCCTTCCCTGCCGTCCAGACCTGTTGTCTCAAGGGCCCATATTCCATCCTTCTTTACGGTTGCTGAATTTGATGGCCAGGCTATTGAGGCCAGACTATTGAAAGACCGTGGGGTTATGGGTTAAGTCTTGTCCACTTTGATAAACGCTAGAAAGTCAGTTTCTAGAGCTATTTATTATAGAGTATGAAAGTCATACATTTCTTGGTGTGAGAAAAGGAAATGGAACCCTCGTAGGTATACGATTGGAAGAGTTCTCGCTTTTCTCTAAACAGGAGTAGAATTGCAGCTTGCTTTAGGGACAATTAAGGGACAGATTTCGGCCTTATCGTTTTTTTTCCAAAGACCAATTGCATCCCATTCCTTCGTGCGAACCTTTGTTAAGGGAGTAACACACTTGAGGCCACCGCTTAAACCACCTTTGTGTCCTTGGGACCTAAATTTGGTACTGTCAGCCTTACAGAGTCAGCCCTTTGAACCTATTAGGCATATTCCTTTTGTCCTATTGACCAGGAAATTAGCTTTTCTAGTATCTATTACATCAGCTAGAAGGGTGTCAGAATTAGCCGCCCTTTCTTGCAAGGAACCATTTATGATTCTTCATCAGGACAGAGTGGTCATGCGACCTTGTCCGGATTTCCTACCGAAGGTAGTTTCCAAATTTCATTTGAATCAGATTATCATTTTACCTTCTTTTTTTCCAAACCCTAAAACTAGGGAGGAAAGGTCGCTTCACTCACTGGATCTGGTGAGAGCGATAAAGGTTTACTTGGAAATGTCAGCTCCTTTTCGGAAGACTGACTGCTTTTTTGTCTTGCCTGAGGGTCCTAAAAAAGGACAGCCGGCAACGAGTTCATCTATATCCAGGTGGATTGGCCAGACTATTGTCCAGGCGTATGGATTAAAGCGCAGGGTTCCACCCCGGGATTTAAGAGCACACTCCACTAGAGGGGTTAGTGCATCATGGGCAGTACGCCAGCAGGTGTCTATGGCTCAGGTTTGCAAAGCAGCCGTTTGGTCTTCAGTTCATACGTTCACCAGGTTTTAACAGGTGGATGTGAGATCTCAAAATGACTGTTTTTGGCCACAGCGTGTTGCAGGCTGCTTTATAATCTCAGGCCCATTGGGCTTAGGGATAATGTGTTCCCACCTCAGATGCATTGCTTTAGGACATCCCACATAGTCATTATTATGGTGCTCTGTGTCTTGTGATGTACGATAAAGAAAAATGGATTTTTAAAACAGCTTACCTGTAAAATCCTTTTCTTGGAATACATCACGGGACACAGAGGTCCCTCCCCTCTTTTTGGGATCGTCATTGCTTGCTACAAAACTGAGGCACTTCCTGTATAGGAGGGGTTATATGGGAGGAACCGTCTTACTATTGGTTGCCAGTGTCCAATCACCTGAAGGTAAGCGTATAATCCACATAGTCATTATTATGGTGCTCTGTGTCCCGTGATGTACTCCAAGAAAAGGATTTTACAGGTAAGCTGTTTTAAAAATCCATTTTTTTCCCCCACAAATAAAGCTTTCTTTTGGTAGTATTTGATCACCTCTGCGTTTTTTATTTTTTGCGCTATAAACAAAAAAATAGCGTCAATTTTGAAAAACCGCATTAGTTTGTACTTTTTCCTATAATAAATATCCCCAAAAAATATATAAAAAAACATTTTTTTTCAGTTTAGGCCGATACGTATTCTACATATAAAAAAAATCGCAATAAGCGTTTATTGATTGGTTTTGCGCAAAAGTTATAGCGTCTACAAAATAGGGGATAGTTTTATGGCATTTTTATTGATCTTTTTTTTTTTTTACTAGTAATGGCGATTGTTATCGTGACTGCGACATTATGGTGGACACATCGGACAATTTTGACAAATTTTTGGGACCATTGGCATTAATACAGTGATCAATGCTAAAAAAAATATATATATATATATATATATATATATATATATATATATATATATATATATATATATATATAATATTGATTACTGTAAAAAATGTGACTGGCAGTGAAGGGGTTAACCACTAGGTGGCGCTGTAGGGGTTAAGTGTGTCCTAGGGAGTGATTCTAACTGGGGGGGGGGAGGGGCTGTGTGTGACACGTTACTAATCACCGCTCCCGATTACAGGGAGCGGTGATCAGTGACAGTTTCATTAGGCAGAACGGGGAGATGCTGGTTTACATTAGCATCTCCCTGGTCTTCCTTACTGTGACACGAATGCGGGTATGCCCGCGGACATCGAGTCTGCGAGACCTGCGATCACGGTCACGTAGCTCCCGGCGGGCGCGTCCCCGAGCCGTTTCTTAAAGGGCAACGTACAGGTACGTTAATCTACCTGTACGTGCCCTTCAGTATATCTGCGTGAGGCGGTCGGGAATCGCTTAATAACGTTAGGAAACTTGTGGAATAACTAACATGCATTTTTATCATAACGTAAGTTTTGTATTTGGGTTGACCTTTAATATACTGTATGTGTGTATGTAGTGTATACAAAGTTCCAAATACCATCTGAAATTCTTCTAGACTTAACTCAGACTTAGAATTGGTTTGACTGACCTACTGTTGTGCTATATGCACATTTATATTACATGATTTTTATGTCTGTTATGGTAATGACAGCCAAGTAGGGACAAGGCAGATGTACACTTTAACATGCTAAGCAGGTGTTCCAGTTATGTCAAGGTAAACAAGTCCTCACAGTGTGACAAAACAGATCTGCTAAAACTGTAAGGAAGGCAGCTCATTTCTATATAGTTACCTTTTGTCTGCATGTTTTTTATTTTTGATCCTCTTAGTGCCATTTGTGCTCTACTGTACTTTTTTACAACTCAAGTTTGAGTCAGATGACTCACTGAAAACCGTGCACTCCCTGTGTATCTGTTTTTTAACAGTTGATGAAAGAGACAGATTAACTGCACTGTGTTGCTCTTGAGAGCTTCTGCTAGTGGCTAATCTAAACAATCTATATTTAATACAGTACCAAAGAAATAGAGAAGCAAGTTTGTAATAATATAGTAAGAAAAAAAAAGTTGAATCTTAATTGCACTGTACAGGACACAGGATTTGTATTCGTAGACTATGGGTCAGTGGAGGGGCATCCATTAGGGGCGCCGCCCCCTCTGTCACGCCACTCCCTCTGTGTAGAATAGATAGATTCATGCATAGCATGAATCTATCTATGGCCGCTGTAGCCAGTCCCTATTCAGGCATCCGGCCCATTTTCAGATGCCGGGCGCCTGAATTCCAGTGGCGGGGGTGTTTTTTTGAAACACCTCATTAGAGCCATAGGTGAATAAATATTCGCTTTTCTAACACTTAACCACCTCTCAGCAACTCAGGAGGCGCGGGTCTAATACCCGTCGCCTGATTGGCTGAAGGCACAGGCGCTCCGATTGGATGCCGGACAGAAGAAGAGATTGAGACAAATGGAGGACATAGAAGCTGCCACCTAATCCGCTACTCATCCCCCCATCTCACAGCTCGCTGCCTGATCCCCCACCAAGATGGGGTAAGTGCCAGGCAGTCAGCGAGTGGGCAGGGGGGGGTTCAGTGGCTGCATTTGATGGGGCACAAGTGGCGGCATTTGATGGGGCACAGTGGCTGCATTTGATGGGCACAGTGGCTGCATTTGATCGGTTTTTTTTTGGTTTTTTTTTTAGTATTTTTCAGAATTTTTTAGTTTGTTTGCACCCCCCCAAAAATGTTGAGCACCAGCCGCCACTGCTATGGGTTATATGCAGGTTACCTTTAATTTATTGGACACTGGAAAAAAACTAGCATGTACACATATAACTACTTTCACACTGTGTGATTCCAGTTTTTTGCTAGTGTCCTCTTTTCTCTGAAACTTCAATCAAGCTCTTGCAAGATCTGACTGCTTATTTCCCTTGTCTAGCTAGCAGTTTCCAGGTAGGTTACGGTCTCTGTGTACTTTGGGGCCATACCCGGACCCCACTAATGATTACTGCAACAGGCTCTCGCCTTGGCACTTGTGCAATGTGTGTAGTTAGCCACAGGGTTATACAGGTGCAGGGCTGTTGTCCATTTCTATGGTTCCCAAACCCCTTCGGGGGTATGCCCATCCTGATGGGTGAAGATTGGATCTTTAACAAGCCCAGTATTCTAGATAAAGTAAGAGGTACAGGGTTTCCCTGTATGTTTTTATAATGGTTCCTGGCTTTCACTAACACTATCCGCAATGAGTTGCACACTATGCAGTATAATAGGCATTGACATTGGGAGTCATTTACTTTATTGTGGTGACCCCTCCCATTTTGTCTTTAATGTTTGTTGGTGCAAGTAATTAAAATTTGGTGTTTTTTTTCCTCTATTCTAGACTTATGCTGGCCATACACTATACGAAAAATCGGCCGAAAAATCGTTCGAATGGACACTTCGTTCGTTTTTCGGCAAGTTAGTGGGTACAAATCGATAATCGTTTGTGACGTTTTTGTGGAAAAAAAACGAACGGCATGTTTGGAAAATTTCTGCCGAACGTACGATAAATTGCAAGGTTAATGTGTTTCCCGTCCGAACTTTCTGCACTAGGTATATGTAAAAAAACGAACACAAAATTATTTATTCATGTCCACTGAACAGATTATCGGTCATTATATGATGGCACGATCGTTTGCGGTCACGGTCGAACGTTCGTTTTTCGAAAATGGGTTCGGCCGAATTTCTGTATAGTGTATGGCCAGCATGAGTCTCAGGAGGATGAGGTAACGGTGTCAGGCTTCCCGAATGATGCATTCCCACCTGACTCTTCTGTGGAAAATGCACAAATCATTTTGCTGCATTACTGCCACCATCTTCTATAGAGAGACGGCCACAGGAACATGGTCAGCCGCTGGGTTATTGTGGCTCCCTCATCCGGGCAGGCAAACCCTATCCATTACGCACTCCATAGCCATGAGTATCGATTCATGGTTATTAGGGATGCATCAATACCATTTTTTTTTTTTTACAAGTACCGATACTTTTTTGCCGATATAAATTACCGATACCTACCACAACTGTTTTGTTTACACTTCAGCTCTCAGCAATGGTACAAGCATTAAAAAGTTATTTACAAATGAAATATATATTTTTTTACATTTTTTCTATGTGAAACTTGTAAATATATGTTAAAGATGTAGAAATATTAACGAACAAAGCAAACAAAAAAAAAAGTTTTAATTATTAATAGTTTATAAAATAGAAGTGATCAAAAAAAAAATCAGCAGGAAAATAATTAAAAGGAGGAGAATAAGGAGTTAATTAAGGCTGATTAGAGTAAATTGAGGGTTAATAGGGGGTTAAACAGAGGAACATTTAATAAAAAACACAAAAAATGTTTTTTTTTTTAACTTGACAGGTTACTTTAACCACTTCAGCCCCAGAAGATTTCCCCCCTTAATGACCAGGCCATTTTTTTGTGATACGGCACAGCGTCGTTTTAACTAACAATTGCGCTGTCATGCAACACTGTACCTAAATAGAGTTGACGTCCTTTTTTTCTCATAAATAGAGCTTTCTTTCGGTGGTATTTGATCACCTCTGCGTTTTTTTATTTTTTGCGCTATAAACAAAAACAATTTTGAAAAAAAAAAAAAACCAATATTTTTTTTTTACTTTTTGCTATAATAAATATCCAAAAATGTTAAAAAAAAAAAAAAAATTCTTCATCGGTTTGGGCCAATATGTATTCTTCTACATATTTTTGGTAAACAAATTGCAATAAGCATATATTGATTGGTTTGCGCAAAATTTTTTAGTGGGACTGCGACATTGCGGCTGACAGATCGGACAATTTTGACACTTTTTTGGGATCATTGACATTTATACAGCGATCAGAGCTAAAAATAGCCACTGATTACTGTATAAATGTCACTACCAGGGAAGGGGTTAACACTAGGGGGCGATCAAGGGGTTAAATGTGTTCCCTCATGAGTGTTTCTAACTGGGGGGGTGGGACTAACTGGAGGAGGAGATATATCGCTGTTCCCAATTACTAGGAACAGCAGATCTGTCTCTCCTCCCCTGTCAGAATGGGGATTTGTGTGTTTACATACACAGATCCCCGTTCTGGCTCTCGTTCCCACAATTTTGTCCCTGGAAGTTCAACTTTACTAGTCAATAAAAAGAAAGATCAGTCCACCCAGTTTTGGAGCTCAAGGTTCTCTGTCATCATGTCGGTCTTTGTTATTTCTGCTAGATAGATCATCGTCTCAATGAAACGGGGAGAGTTTCTGGCAACCATGGACTTTAAAGATGCCTGCCTTCACATGCTGATTTTCTCAACTCAGTTTCTTTGTGTTTTCAGTTGGCTATAATCACTACCAGTTTAAAAGATTGCTCTTCGGGATTCAAAATTCATGGCTGTGCTAATCTTGTGCTCTCCATGGGAAAACTCATATAAGATTTGGCTAGATTCCCAACCACCAGAAGTTCTTTTTTAAAGCAAGTACTTTTTTGGTCTGTGAAGATGTTTTTTCTTTTTTAAACACTACAAACACACATACAGAAAAATATCAGCAAGGTGTGTTGAAGCGTACAGTGTGATTAATTGTGACATGTGAACAATCAGTTCACTGAGTTCTGCACAGAAATTACATAATTCCATAGCGACCTGCTACTCAGTCCTTAATGCAAATTTCCACACTGAGCTGAAGAAACTGAAAGTACATCTTGTTTAAATGATTAATTTGGTCCCTTTGTCAAGCAGTAGGACACTTGTTTTGAGTAGAAGTGCCTATAATAGCCTGCACTGACTCTAGGATAATACCCAGAGACCAGGCCAAAGCTGGCCACCTATATATTTTTTTTTCATTCAGTTTACAGGCTAGACAGTACAGATGGACAAATCTCCTGCTGTGCCCATTGTAGAAATTATTTACGTCCCTGGGATGGATAAATCTCTCACAGTGGCTGTTATATTCTGACCGCTGTAGCTGGCATCTGTCAAGAATACCTGATCAGCAGCTGCATCTAATTGGATGTAGCCACTGTTTGTCCGACTGTTTTCCTCCTGGCTCCTGCTTGCACTAAGCAGTGCATTTGTTCTTAAAGTGATTGTAAACGATCACCTTGTAAAACAACCAAATTCAGTTTAAAATTGAAATGAAATACAAAACAGTTGTGTATAGATCACAGCGGCCCTTTACTGTTTGATCGGCTGTGTCCAATCACAGCTGGTCACATGTAAACAGACTTGCTGGTTATCTGCAATCCTTTCCTCACACACGGTCTCTGTGTTTGGAAAGGAAAGCCGATAACTGGCAAGTCTGACAGGGCACAGTGAGTACATTTCTTATTTGCAAAATTTTGGAACAAAAACTAAGAACGTTTTTGGGCTTTTTTTCATTTGTATAGTACAAAATAAAAACCCAGTGGTGAATAAATTCAACCAAAAGAAAGCTCTATCTGTCTAAAAAAAAAATTATAAAAAATTTCACTTGGGTACAGTGTTGTATGACCGCGCAATTGTCATTCAAATTGCAACAGCACTGAAAGCTGAACATTGGCCTGGGCAGGAGGGGGGTGAAAGTGCATGGTATTGAAGTGGTTAAACCACCATTTATCCTAACCTGTACCAATATATTGAGTTAATTTACTACCAAGCGGTCTTGTGTCTATTTCTAGGTACTAATTCACAACCAATTTAAAGGTATTTTTACTTGTGTTCTTATAAGTACTTGCAGTAACTTTTATTCAACCAGGTGTGTCAGAGGGGCTGAGGTTCTTCTTGGAGTCTAGGAGTCAGAGAACCTAAATTACCAAGCTGCTCCTGTGGAGATAGGTGCTACACTGGTTAGGATCCTGCACTTGGCAAAGTCTTCTCTTCTTTCTAAGGTTGAGGGATAGCTCCAACAGAAAGTGAGGAATTCTAGGGCTCCAGACAACTCAAAGGCTTTGGATATCAAAAAAAGAAAAAAAAACACTCTAAGAACCAATAGAATCTTTCTGTGTTAGTTATGCTGTCAAAAAGGTGAAAAAAACACCATGTCAGTGCTCAAGTGTTAAAGGAGAAAATATCTTGAAAATACAGAGGCTCGTTGACCAGTTGAATCTGTACAGTACCCATTATCCACACTCTAAGCAAGAGGGTATACCCCTTGAAACGCACTAACATTCTTGCATTGTGTCGTGCAGTGTTGCAAACGTCTTTCGTGCGGGTCATTCAGGTTTTGGAGGTGGCAAGGGACCCTGTCATAGGATATACTACATGCTTGTGTATTTACACCTATTGTGCGTATTTTTATCAATAAATAGTGTTCAAGATAATGCACTAGGCTTGCGCGCCCTTCTTGTTGGTTGTTTTGGTTTTTTTTGTCCAAAAGGTGGGCATAAAGATTGCATGGCTTCCTCTGACTCCGAAAGAACATAAAGCATGGCAAGCAAAGACAATGGGCTTGATTTACTAAAGCTGGAGCATGCAAAATCAGGCTCACTTCTGCATAGAAACCAATCAGCTTCCAGGTTTTATTTGCAAAGCTTAATGGAAAAAGCTGAAGTTAGAAGCTGATCGGTTTCTATGCAGAAGTGAGCCTGATCTGGCACTCTCTGGCTTTAGTAAATCAAACCCAATGTCTCTTGGCCATCTTGCAGATGAAACATATCAAACAATATGAGAGTGTTCCTAATCATTAGGTCCAGTCCAGCCTTTTTCAACCAGGGTTCCTTCGGGGGTTTTATGCCTTGGTAAAATGTTTAAAAACTGCCCAAGTCAAAGACTGGATCAAGCCTGCCGTTAAGCTCAGCCATCCCCGCTTTTTCAAGGGACCAAAAGCAATTGGACAATTGAATCCAAAGCTTGTTTCATGGCCAGATGTGGGCTACTCGTTATTTCTTCATCAATTAAACAGGTAAAAGGTCTGGAGTTGAACCTAATGCCCCGTACACACGATCAGACATTCCGACAACAAAATCCATGGATTTTTTTCCGACGGATGTTGGCTCAAACTTGTCTTGCATACACACAGTCACACAAATCTTGTCGGAAATTCCGAACGTGAAGAACGTACGACGAGCCGAGAAAAATGAAGTTCAATAGCCAGTGCGGCTCTTCTACTTGATTCCGAGCATGCGTGGAACTTTGTGCGTCGGAATAGTGTACACATGATCGGAATTTACAACAACGGATTTTGTTGTCGGAAAATTTGAGCTCCAGATCTCAAATTTTGTGTGATGGAAATTCCGATGGAAAATGTCTGATGGACCCTACACACGGTCAGAATTTTCGACATCAAGCTCCCATCGAAAATTTTCCGTCGGAAAATCCGACCGTGTGTACGGGGCATTAGTGTGGTATTTGCATTTGGAATCTATTGTTGTGAACCTACATAAGCCTGAAGAATAGAAAAGCCAGATTAGACTTTGCCAAAAAAACATCTAAAAAAGCCAGACCAGTTCTGGAAAAGCATTCTTTGGATGGATGAAACTAAGATCAATCTGTGCTAGAGCTGCACGATTAATCGTTAAAAGGTTGTGATCTCAATTTGACCCCCCCCCCCCCAACATGATCTTAATCCAGCAATATAAAAAGTGCTGAGCAGTTCAACTGCTTACAGATGCCAAAAAAAAGCAGCCAGCAATGTTTATCAACAACATTGCTCAGCCTGAAAGAGACAGATAAAAAGAAACATTGTATCTTTCTGTTTATTCATTTACAGCAAAAAGGGATGGACTTTGGTCTACAATTGAAGTCAGTTTAACCACTTGACGACCGCCTCACGCCGATGTACGTCGGCAAAGTGGCACGGACAGGCAAAATCACGTACAGTGTACGTGATTTGCCTTCCGCGGGTGGGGGGTCCGATCGGACCCCCCCCCGGTGCCCGAGGCGGTCGTCTTTTGTCCAGCGGCGATCGGTGATGAGGGGGAGACCATCCGTTCGTGGCCCCCCCCTCGCGATCGCCGCCGGCCAATGAGAATCTTCCTTTGCTGCTGTATGCTAAACAGCAGCAAAGGAAATGATGTCATCTCCCCTCGGGTCGGTATTTTCCGTTCCGGCCCGAGGAGAGAAGACATCAATGTGAGTGCACCAACACACACACACACAGTAGAACATGCCAGGCACACAAAACACCCCGATCCCCCCCCCGATCGCCCCCCGATCCCCCCCCAATCACCCCCCCCCCCCTGTCACAAACTGACACCAGCAGTTTTTTTTTTTTTTTTTTTTTTCTGATTACTGCATGGTGTCAGTTTGTGACAGTTACAGTGTTGGGACAGATACTGTTACCCCCCTGTAGGTCTAGGGTACCCCCCTAACCCCCCCTAATAAAGTTTTAACCCCTTGATCACCCCCCCTCACCAGTGTCACTAAGCGATCATTTTTCTGATCGCTGTATTAGTGTCGCTGGTGACGCTAGTTAGTGAGGTAAATATTTAGGTTCGCCGTCAGCGTTTTATAGCGTCAGGGACCCCCCTATACTATCTGATAAATGTTTTAACCCCTTGATTGCCCCCTAGTTAACCCTTTCACCACTGATCACCGTATAACCGTTACGGTTGACGCTGGTTAGTTTGTTTATTTTTTATAGTGTCAGGGCACCCGCCGTTTATTACCGAATAAAGGTTTAGCCCCCCGATCGCCCGGCGGTGATATGCGTCGCCCCAGGCAGCGTCAGATTAGCGCCAGTACCGCTAACACCCACGCACGCAGCATGCGCCTCCCTTAGTGGTATAGTATCTGATCGGGTCAATATCTGATCCGATCAGATACTATACTAGCGTCCCCAGCAGTTTAGGGTTCCCAAAAACGCAGTGTTAGCGGGATCAGCCCAGATACCTGCTAGCACCTGCGTTTTGCGCCTCCGCCCAGCCCACCCAAGTGCAGTATCGATCGATCACTGTCACTTACAAAACACTAAACGCATAACTGCAGCGTTCACAGAGTCATGCCTGATCCCTGCGATCGCTAACAGTTTTTTTGGTAGTATTTTGGTGAACTGGCAAGCACCAGCCCCAGGCAGCGTCAGATTAGCGCCAGTACCGCTAACACCCACGCACGCACCGTACACCACCCTTAGTGGTATAGTATCTGATCGCATCAATATCTGATCCGATCAGATCTATACTAGCGTCACCAGCAGTTTAGGGTTCCCAAAAACGCAGTGTTAGCGGGATCAGCCCAGATACCTGCTAGCACCTGCGTTTTGCCCCTCCGCCCGGCCCAGCCCACCCAAGTGCAGTATCGATCGATCACGGTCACTTACAAAACACTAAAAGCATAACTGCAGCGTTCGCAGAGTCAGGCCTGATCCCTGCGATCGCTAACAGTTTTTTGGTAGCGTTTTGGTGAACTGGCAAGCGCCAGCGGCCTAGTACACCCCGGTCGTAGTCAAACCAGCACTGCAGTAACACGTGGTGACGTGGCGAGTCCCATAAGTGCAGTTCAAGCTGGTGAGGTGGCAAGCACAAGTAGTGTCCCGCTGCCACCAGAAAGACAAACACAGGCCCGTCGTGCCCATAATGCCCTTCCTGCTGCATTCGCCAATCCTAATTGGGAACCCACCGCTTCTGCAGCGCCCGTACTTCCCCCATTCACATCCCCAACCAAATGCAGTCGGCTGCATGAGAGGCATTTTTATGTCCTCCCGAGTACCCCTACCCAGCGAACGCCCCCAAAAAGATGTTGTGTCTGCAGCTAGCGCGGATATAGGCGTGACACCCGCTATTATTGTCCCTCCTGTCCTGACAATCCTGGTCTTTGCATTGGTGAATGTTTTGAACGCTACCATTCACTAGTTGAGTATTAGCGTAGGGTACAGCATTGCACAGACTAGGCACACTTTCACAGGGTCTCCCAAGATGCCATCGCATTTTGAGAGACCCGAACCTGGAACCGGGTACCGTTATAAAAGTTAGTTACAAAAAAAGTGTAAAAAAAAAAAAAATATGAAATAAAAAAAAATAGTTGTTTTATTGTTCTCTCTCTCTCTATTCTCTCTCTCTATTGTTCTGCTCTTTTTTACTGTATTCTATTCTGCAATGTTTTATTGTTATTGTTATTATGTTTTATCATGTTTGTTTTTCAGGTGTGTAATTATTTACACTTTACTGTGCTTTATTGTTAACCATTGTTAACCATTTTTTTGTCTTCAGGTACGCCATTCACGACTTTGAGTGGTTATACCAGAATGATGCCTGCAGGTTTAGGTATCATCTTGGTATCATTCTTTTCAGCCAGCGGTCGGCTTTCATGTAAAAGCAATCCTAGTGGCTAATTAGCCTCTAGACTGCTTTTACAAGCCGTGGGAGGGAATGCCCCCCCCCCCCCACCGTCTTCCGTGTTTTTCTCTGGCTCTCCTGTCTCAACAGGGAACCTGAGAATGCAGCCGGTGATTCAGCCAGCTGACCATAGAGCTGATCAGAGACCAGAGTGGCTCCAAACATCTCTATGGCCTAAGAAACCGGAAGCTACGAGTATTTCATGACTTAGATTTCGCCGGATGTAAATAGCGCCATTGGGAAATTGGGGAAGCATTTTATCACACCGATCTTGGTGTGGTCAGATGCTTTGAGGGCAGAGGAGAGATCTAGGGTCTAATAGACCACAATTTTTTCAAAAAAGAGTACCTGTCACTACCTATTGCTATCATAGGGGATATTTACATTCCCCGAGATAACAATAAAAATGATTAAAAAAAAAAAAATATGAAAGGAACAGTTTAAAAGTAAGATTAAAAAAGCAAAAAAATAATAAAGAAAAAAAAAACAAAAAACAAAAAACACCCCTGTCGCCCCCTGCTCTCGCGCTAAGGCGAACGCAAGCGGCGGTCTGTCGTCAAACGTAAACAGCAATTGCACCATGCATGTGAGGTATCACCGCGAAGGCCAGATCGAGTGCAGTAATTTTTCCAGTAGACCTCCTCTGTAAATCTAAAGTGGTAACCTGTAAAGGCTTTTGAAGGCTTTTAAACATGTATTTATTTTGTTGCCACTGCACGTTTGTGCGCAATTTTAAAGCATGTCATGTTTGGTATCCATGTACTCGGCCTAAGATCATCTTTTTTATTTCATCAAACATTTGGGCAATATAGCGTGTTTTAGTGCATTAAAATTAAAAAAAGTGTGTTTTTTCCCCAAAAAATGCGTTTGAAAAATCGCTGCGCAATTACTGTGTGAAAAAAAAAAATGAAACACCCACCATTTTAATCTGTAGGGCATTTGCTTTAAAAAAATATATAATGTTTGGGGGTTCAAAGTAATTTTTTTGCAAAAAAAAAAAACTTTTTCATGTAAACAATAAGTGTCAGAAAGGGCTTTGTCTTCAAGTGGTTAGAAGAGTGGGTGATGTGTGACATAAGCTTCTAAATGTTGTGCATAAAATGCCAGGACAGTTCAAAACCCCCCCAAATGACCCCATTTTGGAAAGTAGACACCCCAAGCTATTTGCTGAGAGGCATGTCGAGTCCATGGAATATTTTATATTGCGACACAAGTTGCGGGAAAGAGACAAATTTTTTTTTTTTTTTTTTTTTTTTTGCACAAAGTTGTCACTAAATGATATATTGCTCAAACATGCCATGGAAATATGTGAAATTACACCCCAAAATACATTCTGCTGCTTCTCCTGAGTACGGGGATACCACATGCGTGAGACTTTTTGGGAGCCTAGCCGCGTACGGGACCCCGAAAACCAAGCACCGCCTTCAGGCTTTCTAAGGGCGTGAATTTTTGATTTCACTCTTCACTGCCTATCACAGTTTCGGAGGCCATGGAATGCCCAGGTGGCACAAAACCCCCCCAAATGACCCCATTTTGGAAAGTAGACACCCCAAGCTATTTGCTGAGAGGTATAGTGAGTATTTTGCAGACCTCACTTTTTGTCACAAAGTTTTGAAAATTGAAAAAAGAAAAAAAAAAAAGTTTTTTCTTGTCTTTCTTCATTTTCAAAAACAAATGAGAGCTGCAAAATACTCACCATGCCTTTCAGCAAATAGCTTGGGGTGTCTACTTTCCAAAATGGGGTCATTTGGGGGGGTTTTGTGCCACCTGGGCATTCCATGGCCTCCGAAACTGTGATAGGCAGTAAAGAGTGAAATCAAAAATTTTCACCCTTAGAAATCCTGAAGGCAGTGATTGGTTTTCGGGGTCCAGTACGCGGCTAGGCTCCCAAAAAGTCCCACACATGTGGTATCCCCATACTCAGGAGAAGCAGCTAAATGTATTTTGGGGTGCAATTCCACATATGCCCATGGCCTGTGTGAGCAATATATCATTTAGTGACAACTTTATGAAAAAAAAAAAAAAAAAAAAATAAAAGTGTCACTTTCCCGCAACTTGTGTCAAAATATAAAATATTCCATGGACTCAATATGCCTCTCAGCAAATAGCTTGGGGTGTCTACTTTCCAAAATGGGGTCATTTTGGGGGGTTTTGTGCCATCTTGGCATTCCATGGCCTCCGAAACTGTGATAGGCAGTGAAGAGTGAAAGCAAAAATTTACACCCTTAGAAATCCTGAAGGCGGTGATTGGTTTTCGGGGCCCCGTACGCGGCTAGGCTCCCAAAAAGTCCCACACATGTGGTATCCCCATACTCAGGAGAAGCAGCTAAATGTATTTTGGGGTGCAATTCCACATAGGCCCATGGCCTGTGTGAGCAATATATCATTTAGTGACCACTTTTTGTAAATATTTTTTTTTTTTTTTTTTTTTGTCATTTTTCAATCACTTGGGACAAAAAAAATAAATATTCAATGGGTTCAACATGCCTCTCAGCAATTTCCTTGGGGTGTCTACTTTCCAAAATGGGGTCATTTGGGGGGGTTTTGTACTGCCCTGCCATTTTAGCACCTCAAGAAATGACATAGGCAGTCATAAACTAAAAGCTGTGTAAATTCCAGAAAATGTACCCTAGTTTGTAGACGCTATAACTTTTGCGCAAACCAATAAATATACGCTTATTGACATTTTTTTTACCAAAGACATGTGGCCGAATACATTTTGGCCTAAATGTATGACTAAAATTTAGTTTATTGGATTTTTTTTAGAACAAAAAGTAGAAAATATCATTTTTTTTCAAAATTTTCGGTCTTTTTCCGTTTATAGCGCAAAAAATAAAAACCGCAGAGGTGATCAAATACCATCAAAAGAAAGCTCTATTTGTGGGAAGAAAAGGATGCAAATTTCGTTTGGGTACAGCATTGCATGACCGCGCAATTAGCAGTTAAAGCGACGCAGTGCCAAATTGGAAAAAGACCTCTGGTCCTTAGGCAGCATAAAGGTCCGGGGCTCAAGTGGTTAAAGCCACCTTGTCAAGTAAAAAAAAAAAATATTATTATTTTTTTTGGTTTTTATTAAATTGTTACTCTGTTTAACCCTGTATTAACCTTTAATTTACTCTAATCAGCCCTATTAACTTCTTATTCTCCTTCTCCATTTAATTATTATTTTCCTGTTGACTTTTTTTTCATTTACTTCTATTTTATGAAATTTTAATAATTAAAATTTAAAATTAAGTTTGATTCCACAGCCGGATCCGATCCTCTCGGCCCGGTGCCCTTTAGTAATGGTAGACAAATTTAAATACCTGGGGATAATGATCCAATTACCAGTGGATTCATTCATATAGACTAATTTATGGCCTATAATTAGAGCGTTTAGTGAAAGGATACAGAAATGGAAAGACCTTCTACTTGCGCTCTATGGTAGAGCTAGTTTATTTAAGATGATCTTTCTTCCGAAATTTCTATATGTGCTCTCCAATGCCCCAATCTATATTCCGAAGAAAATATTCAAACACATCAACTCCTTATTGACATCTTTCTTATGGGGAAATAAGGTGGCTAGAGTCTCCCTGGAGATCTTACAGTTACCAGTTCAGAGAGGAGGATTGGCGGTACCTGATCTACACCTATATTACCTGGCATCCCAATTAGTACTTATCCACTGGCGAATCAATGCTGCAGTTGAAGCAGCAGCAGTAACCTCTTATGAAACCTTATTAAATGTTTTTTTTCATAGGAAAGGTACCCACTGAAGGGAGCAAAGAGATACTCAAATCCGTCAAACGGATATCTGGGGATCTGTAGAAGACCTATCTTGGATAGCCCTCTGTACATGTCCCCTAATGCCCCGCTATGGTTTAACTCATGCCTGCAGGAATTTTTTCGATTAGAGGATGGATTTAAGCGGGCCAAATTCGGTCTCACGTACCTACATCAGTTGTATGATAATGGTGAACTAAAGTCATTTGTTCAACTGAGAAGAGAACTGAATGTTCCAGAGACGTGCTGCTCATGCTCAGTTTGGGGTGGGACTAGTGTCTCTGGAAAACTCTAAACTGGAAAAACCAAGTTAGACTTACCGGTAACTTGTTTTTCAGAAGTCTTTCAAGACAGCACCTGAGAGATAGTGACTCCTCCCACCGGAACCAGGAAACACCTTCTTCCTCCAAACTTTAAAGGGAGGCACCTCCCTACCATACCTCAGTTGTAGTAGAGAAGACCTCCAGCCCCGGCTGGAACACATAAACACGTACGTTAGTCACAGCATAGTATATTAAATACAATAGGGCGGGATGTTGCTGTCCTGAAAGACTTCTGGAAAACAAGTTACCGGTAAGTCTAACTTGTTTTTTCCCAAGGCGTCTTTCAGGACAGCACCTGAGAGGATAACAGAGACTTACCCCCTTAGGGTGGGACAACAGCTTGCAGGACCTTTCTGCTAAACGCCTGATCATTAGCAGATGCGAGGTCCAGCCTGTAATGTTTCACGAATGTGTGAAAACTTGACCATGTTGCCGCCTTGCAAATTTGTTCAGGGGTGGCACCAGCTCTCTGCCCAAGTGGCTGCTAGTGCTCTTGTTGAGTGTGCACAAATTCCTGCTGGTGGAGACACACCTGCATGTGAATAAGACTCTGAAATGGATAGTTTCAGCCACCTTGCTAAAGAAACCTTAGAAGCCTGGCAACCCTTCCTGCTTCCCGAGAATAGCACAACCAGTGAATCTGAACGTCTAAAGAGCTTTGTTCTTTCCAAGTAACATAACAAAGTCCTTCTGACATCCAACATGTGGAAACCAGCCTCCTTCTCCCCTGCTGGGTTGGGGCAGAAGGTTGGAAGTACAATGTCCTGAACCCGATTCTGTACTGAAGCTACCTTTGGTAAAAATTTCTGATCCGTTCTAAGTATAACCCTATCAGGAAAGATAGACAAATAGGGTTCCTTAATTGATAAAGTGTTAAGCTCACTGATCCTGCGTGCAGAGACCATGGCAATCAGAAACACAGACTTAAAAGTGAGATATCTGAGTGGCGCTTCTTCCAAAGGTTCAAAGGGGCTCTTTGTTAGAGACTGAAGGACTACTGACAGATCCCATTTAGGAAAAAACTTAAGCGATGCTGGTCTGGCTCTCGTAAGAGATCTAAAGAATCTGGTTACCAACGGATTCGAGGCCACAGATCTTTCTAAGAACACTGCTAGCGCAGCAACCTGCACCTTCTAGGTACTAACTGCTAGTCCCTTGTAGGCTCCAACCTGTAAGAATTCAAGAATGGTAACAAGACTCCCTGGGTCCTGGGCAGATGAATTACACCATGTATTATAAACCTTCCAGACCTTGGAATAAATGCCCCTAGTCACCTTTTTCCTACTTGATAATAGCGTTGAAATCAACCGGTTGGAAAAGCCCTTGCTTTTTAGGAGCTGCTCTTCAGATACCAGGCTGTGAGCGCCAAAGTGGCTACCTCTGGATGATTTACGGGACCTTAGGATAGTAAATCGTGCCTGAGGGGCAGATGCCAATAAGGCTTGACCGCCATTCTCAGAACGGTTGAAAACCAGGCCCTTCTTGGCCAAAAGGGCGTGATTAGGATGACTGTTACCATTTCCTTCTGAACTTTCCTTAATATTAAGGGAATTAACTGGAATGGGGGGAAAGCGTAGCAAAGATGGAATTTCCATGGATACGCCAAAGCATCTGTCCCTAGTGATCCCTCAAGGGAAAAAAATTGCGGAACCAGGGCATTCTCCTTAGAGGCGAACAGGTCCACCTATGGCAGCCCACATTTTGCGGCGATCGTAGCAAAAACCTCTGGCTCAGGAAATCCGCCACCCTGTTCCGGGATCCCTTTAGGTGGACTGCTGATAGAGACCGTAAGTGTCCTTCTGCCCACCGAAGAATGTCCATGGCTAGTACTTGCAGCTATTGCTCCTTGTACCTCCTTGCCTGTTTATATAAGCCACGGCCGTGGCATTGTCTGTTAGTATTTGAACATGCTGAGCCTGAAGACCCTGAGCGAATTACTTCAGAGCCAAGACGATCGCCTTGAGCTCTCTCCAGTTTGCAGACTTTGTCGCCTCTCTCCTGGACCAGTTTCCCTGAGTGAAACCCTTTTCTAGGTTGTCCCCCCACCCACAGGAACTGTTATCGGTTGTCAGCCTTTTTCCGATCGGAAAGGCCCAGACTAACCCCTCCGATAGGATATCCTGCCTCTTTCACCACCATAGTGACATCTTCACCTGGGTTGGAATTTTTACCTCTGATTCTAGAGATTCCAAATTGTGATCCCAAGATCTCAGAAGAAAGGCCTGCAGATGTCTGAAGTGTAACCTTGCCCACTGAACAGCCGGCATTGACAAAGTCAGAACACCCAGAGCTGACATGACCCGCCTCACCGTCAGCTGCTGGTTGGTGTGCAGTAAAGACACTGTATCCTGGATCTTTTCCTTCTTCTCTGAAGGAAGAAAGATCCTTTGATCTACAGAATTTATTATATACCCTAGAAACCGAATCTCCTGAGATGGGTTCAGGGAAGATTTTTGGAGATTTAGAATCCATCCAAGAGACTCCAGATGGCTGCATGCTCTGCCTAAATTTTTCTGTAATTCCTCTCTTGAGGGGCGAAAAATAGCAGATCGTCTAAATAAGGAATTACTGCGATTCCTTGAAGATGAAGCGGAGCTAGCGCCTCTGCCATCACCTTGGTGAAAATCCGGGGTGCGGAATATAGCCCGAAGGGTAAGGCTCTGAATTGTAGTTGCTGAATTCCACCCTCCATCCTTCCTGCCAACCTGAGATACCTCTGGGATTGGGACGAGATTGGAATATGCAGGTATGCATCTTTTAAATCCACTGACGCCATGAAGCAACCTGGAGTCAGTAGATTTCTGACAGTGAAAATTGAGTCCATCTTGAACTTTCTGTACTTGATGGCTACATTTAGCGGCTTTAGATTGAGAATAAATTGAAATCTTCCTGTTGGTTTTTTTAGCAGGAAGACATGCGAATAGAATCCCTCCCGCTGTTCCTTTGGTATTACTACACCCTGCTGTATCAGTTTCTCGAGAGAGGACTTCATGGCCAGGGCCCTTATTGGATCTCGAGGGGTATTTGTTAACAGAAACCTTCTTGGGGGGCTTCTGGAAAACTCGAGAGTATAGCCCTGCGAGAGAGCGGTCAGAATAAATGATTGGAAGTTATCCCTGACCACTGCGGAAGAAACTCTCCTAATCTTCCGCCAACCCGCAGGGACGAGTCATTGCGATTTCTCGACCTTTGAAGGAGGACGAAAGAGAATTCCGCCTTTACCCTTCGTTTTTTGTGCGGACCAATTTTTCCTCCTCCCCTGAAACTTACTGTCCTGGTCTTGAGCTTTTTGAGGTCGAAAAAGACGTTTTGGGGCCTGCTTTCTTTTTTTGCCCGGGAAGGACTTCTTTTTATCGGCAGTTCTGTCTAGGATATTATCTAGATCAGGGCCAAAAAGAAGGTCACCTGAAAAAGGAATACCACAAAGTTTGCTCTTTGAGGCTGTATCCCCTGGCCAGGTTTTTAGCCATAAAGCTCTTCTTGCAGCATTTGTCAAAGCTGCAGACCTAGCTGACATTTTGATTGCTTCAGCCGAAGCATCCGCAATATAAGCCACTGCAGAGATCAGGGTAGTAAAGGAATCTAAGATCTCTTGTTTGGGTGAATCTGCCATATGTGATCTACGCTGGTTCACCCAGTATTCCAGATTCCTGGCCACACATGTTGTGGCCATTGCTGGCTTTAAATTGCTCATGATTGATTGCCATGATCTCTTGGGCAAAAGATCCATGCGTTTGTCCATTGGATCCCTCAAAACCCTCATGTCTTCAAAAGACAGGTCTGTGGATCTTGAGACCTGGGAAAATGCAGCATCCAACCTGGGTACCTTATTCCACACCGCAGAAGGGTCCTCCATCAAAAGGGAAGCGCCTTTTGTGGGCTCTGGGAAAAAAAGGGTTTTCTCTCTGGATCTTGCCATTCTTTAGTAATGGCGTCAGAAATGACCGAATTGACCGGAAATGTTCGGCCCTTAGGTTCATTTAATCCTGCATACATGCGGTCATGAAGAGATAATTCCTTCTATTCCTCACCTAAGCCAAGCGTAACATGAATAGCTTTAAGGAGCCCGTCCACCTCCTCTAGGGATAGCTTAAATTTGGAAGGGGCCACCTCCGCCTCCTCACCCTCCTCTTCCGAATCTTTAACGGAAGGAGCAGGGGACTGCTCTTCCCTGGTTGAGGGGTCTTCAGGTAAAGCTTTCACCATCGGGATAGAAAGGGAACCCTGGGAAGCCTCAGAAGTGGATGGCTGACTAGCAGCTGGATTAACTAAAGAGTCACGAAAAGTTTGAATCGTGGCATATAGTTCCTTCTTTACAGAGGCAACCAGGTCATCACAAACCGAAGCTGATTCCTCCCTGACTAAAGAAGTGATGCATGTACTGCACATGGCTTTTTTCCAATTTTCTCCCATTTTGGCCCTGCAAGGACATCTCTTTTTTGGGTCAGAGCTTTTAGCCTGTGAGAGAAAAAACAAAAAGGGAAAAAAACCAGGGGACCTTTTCGTGAGACCCAGTCTCAGCTTCACAAGAATCACCCACAGGTGCACTAAGAAGAAAACAGTCAGCCTCTAGTGCCCAGACAGGCCCCTTGCCACTAGGGGGTAGAGAAAAAAAGGAATAGACCAAACCCAGGTAAAGGAAGAAAAAGCAGACTTTAACCGCTGCTCCTACCTGAGCTTTGCTGGCGCCTGTGCCTGTCCCCACCGCTGCAGACGCTGAGTCCTCCATCTCTGGTGTGCAGCTTTCCACCTGTGGCTTCATATGCTGCTTCCGGACTCCCATAGTGCATCTGTGTGACGGGAGGGCCCGTGGAACTCAGAATCCCTTGGAAAGTAGGGGATGTCCTTGTTTCAGCTCCCTATATACCTCTCATGTCTAATGCCGCGTACACACGGTCGGACTTTTCGTCTACAAAAGTCAGACGGACGCCGACGGACTAAAGCTGGCTGACAATCCGATCGTGTGTGGGCTTCCCCGGACTTTCAGCGGACTTTTCCATCCACAAATCTGACAGACTTTAGATTTGAAACATGCTTCAAATCTTTACGTCGTAACTACGCCGGACCCAGAAATCCGCTCGTCTGTGTGCTAGTCCGACGGACAAAAACCCACGCTAGGGCAGCTATTGGCTACTGGCTATCAACTTCCTTATTTTAGTCCGGTGTACGTCATCACGTACGAATCAGTCTGACTTTTGTGTGATCGTATGTAGGCAAGTCCGTTCGTAAGAAAGTCTGCCGCAAGTCCGCCAAAAGTCTGACAAAAGTCAGTTGAAAGTCTGTCGGACAGGCTGTCGGACTTTTGTAGCCGAAAAGTCCGACCGTGTGTACGCGGCATAAGTCACCCTGTGCTATCCTGGCACAGGGTGAGTGAGAAAATATATCTTGGACTACTTAAAATGGGACAGTAATATTTGTCCACAATATCTCCCAGGATGTATGTAGAGACTATTATTGGTTTGTTTGATTCTGAACTCAACCTGTTAATTGAGTGAGCTGATCACATTAGCCTCCAGGACTGGCTAGGAGACGAACTGTTGATGACTAGGCTGAGGAGGGGGGGAGATTGTTGTTTGTATTGTTAATTGTAATTAGCTCCTGCTATTGTGTTTATACTACTGTGTGAAGCTCGGTGCCCACAAGTCTGTGTCCTACAGGTCATGTCTCTGAGTCATCTGGTCTTGGTAAATTTTTTTAGTAAATTAGCTCATGTTAATTAGGTTAGCTTTGAGTCAGCCTGCTGTATAAATTTGTGTGAGATCTCAAATAAAGAGTTAGTCCTGATATACTCCAAGACTGGTGTTGTCTAGTTCCTGGGGGTTCCTATAGCCAGATCCATTGGACTCGTGTTCCAGAACTTAGGAAGTGGTATACTGACGGAAGCACTCAAGCGGAGTGTGGGACGGTCCGTGACAATCTGCACCGGACCGGAAGCAGAAATAGGCGCCAGCTCCTGTCCTCCCTCCCTGCGTCCACACCGGAAATGACGTTTTCACTGATCCAGTGACCCACTTTGTCATTTCCGGCGCGACCGCCGGAAAAATGGCAGCGGCGCACCGCCGTTTCCTACGACCGCGCGGGTCACCGGATCTTCGGCTGTCACGAGCACTAGGAGGGGAAGAGGAGCCCGATTCATACCACTGCGGATGCTTGGGTAGGCCGGGAGGACAGCGGGTCTCTTGTAGAGGTAAAAATAGAAAGAAGCCCCGTCTCCCAGGAGCACCTGAGAGACATTGACTCCCCTCCCAAAAGATGTTCCCTCTGGGCCGGAGGAAACACAAAAACTGAGGTATGGTAGGGAGGTGCCTCCCTTTAAAGTTTGGAGGAAGAAGGTGTTTCCTGATTCCGTGGGAGGAGTCACTATCTCTCAGGTGCTGTCCTGAAAGACGCCTTGGGAAAAATGACTTGCTGCTCCAGATCACACCAAAAGGATATCTACATATTACAATACACAGGTAGAAAGGGTGAATCCAAAGGAAAGGAGACTTAGAAAAAAATGGATGGAGATCATACCAGAAATTACAGAGGAACAATGGGAGGGAGTCCTAACTTCATATTTACCTACGGTTATCTCTGCCAGAGACAAACTGATACAACTCAGATACTTACATTAAATGTATTGTACCCCCTTAGACTATATAAAATGAGGAGGAAGGACGACTCCACATGTCATAAATGTCTGAAAGCAGTAGGCCATTTTATTCATATGGTATGGGAATGTGACAGGATTAGACCATTATGGTCACAAGTCACCCAAGTTATCTCTGACACGCTCGATATACCAAATATTTGCAGTCCACTTTTGGGACTGTTAGGAGTTATAGAGGATGAGATTATGAGTAACAATATGAGAACATTATTGAGGCTGCTGTTTTATTCTGTAAGAAAACTAATTGTACTTAATTGGATTAGAAGAGATCATCTTACACTGAACGCTTGGAAAGGATTGGTTAATGCCAACATCACCATGTATAAAATGACATATGAGTCCAGATGATGAACTAAAAAAAATTCAACAAGGTTTGGGGACAATGGATTAACTCTGAAAATACCTTACAATCTGACATGTAAATAGACAAAATAAATGTACATCTGTCCTGATGACTAGGAGGTCTTGTGGAGATATAGGCAACAGCACACGGCACAAATGGTTATGAGGAACTATTACCTCGGGATTTTGAAATGCTTTATGATCACGACGTATTTTAAATGCAGAAGCACAAAATTCTTTCTCTCGTTATTGTACTTTGTTTACCATAGTTTTTTTTTGTACGATTTAAAACAAAAAAAGAAAGCTGAATGTAAAAAATATGACATAGAGATGGATAGCAATCTTTATTATATATCTAATTGCTATAGAATTGGATATGTTTCAGAATGTACACTATTCGTTTATTGCATCTTGTTACTAACATGTATGAACATTTGGCAAATAAAAAACTTAAAAAAAAAAAAAAATTTGATTGAAGCAAAAAGTATTATGTCTTATTTTATTGCCACCCTGTTTGATAACCTAATGCTCAGGGGTTGTAAATCTTTAAAATAAAAAAGTTCTTCAAAATCGTGAGAGAATCGTGATCTTTATTCCAAGCAAAAAAATTGTGATTCTCATTTTATCCAGAATCATGCAACTCTAATCTGTACCAGAATGATGGGAAGAAAAAAGTGTGGAGAGGGCTTGGAACAGCTTATGATTCAAAGCACACGTCATCTGTAAAAACATGGTGGAGGCAGTGTGATGGCATGGGCATGCATGGCTTCCAGTGGCACTGGGTCATTGGTGTTTATTGGAAAGTTTGGTTCCTCGTGCTACTAAGTAAATAAAACAAAAAAGTAATAAATGAAACTGCTGCTTAGACCTGTAGTGTACACAGTGCACATAGATGAATGTAAGTATAAGGTTATCAACGCAACTTCTAATCATAAATATCAATAATAGTAAACAAAATACAAATAATCAATGACAGTGACGTGCTAAGTGTCACAAACAATAGTGCAAAAAAATCTCAAGTCCAAAAAACAATTCTTCCAAGTGCCGGTAAAACAGTCCTTCCACTAATAATTCCTTGCAAACAAAATTCCCGTGACTTCACACAATTGCTTAGTGCTCACAGAAATCTCGCCTCTATGCGGTGTTGAATCAGCCTTATGGGTGTCCTGTGGTGGTAGTGAGCTTCCACTTCCAGACTCTTGATTACCAGGTCGCTCAAAGGGCCAGTTCTATGTGATGTTGAATCAGCCTTATCGGTATCCTATGATGGTGGCAGGCTTCCACTTCCAGACTCCCGATTATCAGGTTGCTCAAAGTTCCGGATGTCATGTGAGAATAAAATTAATGCCTCCCATAGCGTAAAACGTTTAAACAACTAAAGATTTATTAAAAAGCCAAATGTATTCTTACAAAAGTTTAAAAAGCGCATGTAAAGTGCAACAACAGCATTCCAGACGCCTCTTATGTCACTTCCGGTCCGCTCTGTGTTTCTGGCCACAGGGGGCCCACAAACAAAGAACTGCAGTTAGAGCCTGGCAGAGCATCAGAAAGGAGGATACCCAATCTTTGGTAATGTCCATAGGTTTCAGACTTCAGGCAATCGTTGCCAGTAAAGGATTCCCAACAAAATATTAAAAATTAACATTTTATTTATGATTATATTCATTTGTCCAATTACATTTGGGCCCCTGAAAATGGGGGGAATGTGTATAAAAATGGTTGCAGTTGCTAAAATTTGTACTTGATATTTATGTTTGACCCCTTGAATTACAGCTGAAAGTCTGCACTTCAAATTAATTTGGCTTGTTTCGTTTTAATTTTATTCTGGTGGCATACAGCGCCAAAAGTTAAAAAATTGTGCCTGTGTCCAAATGTATATGGACCTAACCGTGTGTGTGTGTGTGTATATATATATATATATATATATATATATATATATATATATATATATATATATATGTATATATATAAAATAAAATTTAAACTGATCAGTGGTGAACTAAAACAGTCTATTGTCTACTCTATAGAAGGCTTGCATAATAATTAGCCTGTTATGCCTGTGCTGGGAGCCTTTGTTCTTTACACACCTCTCCACATGCATTGAGCTATATAATAGTCTCAGAGCGACTGAAGCTAAATAGGATTCAGGGAACTGTGCAGACTTGCTAGCATCATTTATTGTATTCCTAATGGAACTTTGTTTTTTTTCTCCTGGTATAAAAATGACTGTACATCCTGTCTGCCATGAAATTGGTAGGACTAGTTAATTGTCATATGCCCTTGGGGATAGTGAGCAGAAAATATTCATAACATTAGAGAAGAGACAAAAAAAACTGAAAAAGAGGGGATATTGTATTTCTGGACAAAGCAGAGGGCTGTGGCTTTAATTATTTTTCTATATTTTTGTTTTGTGGTCTGTGTAATTTCTCTGCTTTTTTGGTATGTTTATATAATATGTTTTAGATGCTTTATATGAAATTCACCTTTCTTATACAGCGTGTAAGTGCAGCTCCATGTTCCAAACTGTTTGACAAGCTTTATGTAGATGGTATGACTGCTGAACTATTGCTATCAAAAAATCTGTAGGACAAGCAACCTGCAAGATTGTACTGTACTCTAAACTGCCTATAATTCCAAAGACCACAAACAAGTGCTTATCAGGTTTAAAAGCAATAAGATAATGTGTTTTTTGCAATTTAAAAAAAATAAATTTTACAACAAATTTACCATTGCGTAAAAAATCTGAACCTTTTCCCTATGTCTGCCTTTCTTTTTTTTTTAACATGCAGCACCCTGTGTTTTGGTCATTATACTATTTCTGAGTGGCTAAACCCTTACATTGCTGGGTGCACTCCATTGCACGGGAAGAGTTTTTTTGCTTTCATTCACTCCATCAGTCAGAAAATAATCTGCAATACACACTTTTGAGTGCTTGTAAAATCAATCAAATTACTATTGTAGGGGTTGATTTACTAAAACTGGAGAGTGCAAATTCTAGTGCAGCTAAGATAGCCAATCAGCTTTCTACTGCAGCTTGTTTAATTTAAGTGATATTAAGGGTTACAATTTAAAAAAAAATAAACATCTCAAATTAACCTGCTCTGTGCAATGGTTTTGCACAGAGCAGCCCCAATCCTCCTCTTCTCGGGTCCCCTGCTGGCACTCCTGGCACCTCCTCTTCTCCGAAGCGGCTTGCTATGGGGGCACTCGTAAGTGCTCGCTCCCAAGTCCTGCTCTGTGTGTCCATAAGTCACACCGAAAAGGGCTCAGTCCCTCCCCCGCTCTCTCCTCATTGACTCACTGACTGTGATTGACAGCAGGCTCCCGCTGCGGTGTCTCAGCCAATGAGGAGGGAGAGACCCGGGAGAGCAGCCATTCTTGTGCACATTGCTGGCTCGGGTAAGTATTGGGGGGGGGGGGGGGGTTGCAGAGGAAAAGCTGCATACTGAAAGTTTTTTACCTTCATGCATAGAATCCATAAAGGTAAATAGCCTTCAAACTTTACAACCACTTTAAGCTTTGACAATAAAACCTGGAAACTGATTGATTGGTTTCTATGCAGAGCTGAACCAGACTTTGCACTTTCTAGTTTTAGTAAACAAAAAGTATATTATAAAATTATTAAACTGCATAATTTCTAGTTGTAGCAGATTGATAATTGACCAAAACAGGGAATGTACATAAGCATCTGATTCTAATCAGAAAAATGTAATAAAAAGTGACAATTAAACTGCCTCTGCTTTGCTGTAGTGACTTGTATATATGTAAAATAAATGGCAAACTATTTTTCAGAATGTAAATCTGCTAGTCAAAATGTTACTGTCATGCATAGATAAAAAGAGGAATAGAAAATGAAAAAGTTGCAGAGCGATTTGTATCAGGTACAGTAAGCAGACAAATTGTAATTACTTTGACTAATACTGCCTTTTTTGGTATTGAATGCTACAGGCCCTCTCACTTTGGGCATCTATCAATTTAAAAAAAAATTGAACTAAGTGCATGCTTGGCCTTTTTTTTTTTTTTTTTTTCAACAATGAGCTCACCAAAAAACAATATTTTGTGTATAGGTGGAGCCTGGTGGGCCGCGTCAGTTCTTGGCTTCTGTAATGTCTTGGACATCTCTCTGCTGTAATAATCAATTCTGATCCTGTCCACCTACCTGAACATTGTGGTTGGTCTTAACTCTAAACAATTGCATGTTCAAACTCCTTCTGTTGTATTCTGCATAAGTAAATAGAAGATCCTACAGATAGATTGGGAAACCTTAAAGTAGCCACAGGTGTGTAGATCCAGGAATGCAAGGATTTCCTGAGAAACATAAGAAATTTTCAGAAGGTTTATCTCCAGCTTTTACCAAAAACCTGAGTTATGGGTGGATTGACCCTTTAAAAACTTGTGTTCTGCCATAAATTTAAAAACAGTGAAGGGGGGCAGACAGTTATTTACCCTGTTCTCTTTATAACTGGTTAGGCACCATCGGGTGGCTTTTAGGCCTGTTACTCCAATGCATCACATGAATGGAAGAGGGCCAGATGAATGGCAGGGTCACTGCCACCCATTCACAGAACGCATTGCATCGTGAGAGAATGGTAGTTTGAGGTCTCTGAATGGTAAAAAGGGGGTGGGCGAGTGGCACAACTCTTCACAGTAGCAGAGGCGGCTGTTAATTCTCAGTGTGGGAAGATAGCCACATCTGGTGGCTAAGAAGGTAGCATGAAAGAAGGATCCTTTACAAGAAGCTGCAGCCTGCAGAAGATGGGATACACACCATTAAACATAACTAATGTGATTTGGTGCTGTGTCTCAATTACAAAAAAAATAAAAATTCAGCTTTAAAACTAAACTATATAGATTCTGAGGGCACCGCGTAATGCAGCTGCGTTCATTTTTTCTAAAAATGTCCTCTCCCCTATTAATTCATTGCCTTTTACAAACTTCAATTACTGTCCAAGAATTTTCTCTTGCCAAGTTGTCTAGTTGCAGAGTGGTAATACATGCAGTAGTCTTGGGAAAGGATTCTGGAAAACATGCTCCACTTATCCTATAGCACTCACTAAATGGCCTGAAAATGGAATGTTTCTCTGGATGACAGATGGGGGCAGTGCTAGTGGCTGCTCTGTTGTAACTTGTACAGATGGTTTCTACATAAAGTGGCCACAGACATTCATTCCACTGCTACTCTGTATAGGCTGCGATAGGACAACCTACTGTACATGGGACTTAAATGATAATTTCACATAACTGAGTACTATAAATCTAAATATAGTTTTAACAAAGTGCTCACAAACAGCTGTAAGCTGTGAAAACAAGGTTGACAATGTAAAAAAAAAATGTGATCAGAAAAATAGAGTATTGCAACTGAAAAAGTTGGAAATGGGTGGTTAGTAATAAGTTTTGCTTTTAGTTCTACTTTAAAAGTATAAAATATGGGGCTTTAATGCTTCTTTAACTGCTTCTTGCCTGACCACTGTACACATCTGGCCAGGTGGGCCAATTGTCATTCAGGAAGGATGCACCCGAACACCCCCCCCCCCAGAACTGCGACTTGCCCGCTCCTCCTGGGGCACGCAGTGGTGGAATCTGTGACTGCTTTGTCACACTGATCGATGTGCTGGACTGCTGTGTTCTGCCCTGGTACCATGTGATCACATGTCCAGTAGTAAACAAAGGCTGTCATTCATGACACCATTGCTTATTACTGTGATCAGTCACAGTAATCACACTGCACAGGGCCAATCACAGTAGCCCTGTACCATGTGATAGCTCTGGGCTATCAAAGTAGTTCTCAGTGGCTGAATGAATGCAGCCGAGAATTGTCACAAATTGCCTGAACTCGCCTATCTGCACGTCTGACTGTTTCTGCGAGACACCCGTCCCAGCCAACCCCTGCGAACAACTGCACTCCTGGAACCACAGGAACTCTTTTATTCCTCCTTTCTACAGCCTCCTGTACTTCTTGGCCACTGAACATGACATCCCTGGGACAGCCTTGTACCAGTAGGCTAGGCTTGCTTTGCTTATAAGAACAGGGATTTCTACAGGTGATGCTACACTAGCTTTATTCACTGGCCACTTGTACAGAGGCGACCATTACAGTACGTTGTTTTCTGTGCAGTGTTGATTTTTTTTATTTACACAAGATGTACTGACAGGTATATAACCAATTCAAACATTGAAAAGGTCTTACGCATATGGTATCCCCATACTTGGGAGGAGTAGCAGAATATGTTTTTGAGGTGTCATTTTAAATTTGCCCAGGCTGTGTGTGAAAAATATCTTCTTAAAGTGGTGTTCCGGCCGAAATTATACTTTTTAAATAAAAATACCCCTATAATACACAAGCTTAATGTATTCTAGTAAAGTTAGTATGTAAACTAAGGTCTGTTTTGTTGGTTTATAGCAGTAGTTTGTTATTTTATAAATTTACAGCAGGCCGTGGCCATCTTAAGTGTGGGCATCTGAAGCCAGACTGTATTTCTTCCTGGATCTCATCATTGCAGATCTCGCACATGCTCAGTGCAGCACAAGCAGTGTAATAGGTTTCAGGTCAGGTTTCCATAGCAACGGCAGTGTCAGAGGAAGTTGCTGCCCCTTCCCAGAAGGCATTGCAAACAGGAAATGATGCGATGGGCCACGGCCAGGGAGGAGGAAGTGAAAAATGAATACAGCAGATATACAGTAGGTGCTGAGAAAAAAAATATCCAATTCGTTTACAGTGCACAGTTTAGTAAGGGATGCTGAAGAGTTGTAAAAGTGGCTGGAACTCCACTTTAAGGCCTCATGTACACTGCTGCTGGTAAACGGACGTTTAGGAGCAGTTGGGTGTTTTTTTCAGCTGCCCCTGAACTCTCCTCTGTTATCTTCATTGTGGCATACAGTGGTTTTTTATCAGTTTTTGGTTTAGCAGCAGAGATATCATATGTTCTCTGATTATTTTACCCATTGTGCAGTGATTTGTTCATTTAGTACAATGCTTATGCTGTGTGTTACAAATATCTTTTTAATTAAGAACTTTTTTGAAAATAAATACATTTTCATTCCGCATTTTCCAAAAACTTATGGCAAAAAATTACCTTTTTTCAAAAGACTCACTATGCTTTTCAGAAAATGTCTTGGGGGGGGGGGTTTGCTTTTCAAAATGTGGTCATTTTGTGGGTGTTTCTCTTGTCCTCGCAGTTCAGAGACTTAGAGGAGCTCCCAGTTGCTTTTTGTGTTTGTTAAAAGTCAGCAGCTACAAAAAGTTTAGCTGGTGACTTTTAAGAAACACACACTCAGCTGTCCCACGATCCAGCGATTTGGTCGCCAGAACCATCGCCTCTCTCCCTCTCTTCTCCCTGCCGCCAGCATTTCAACAGCTTGTGGCTTCACAGCCAGGTGTGCACTACGCATGCGGGAGTCGTGCTGCACCTCCTGGTTTGGCAATCTTCTGGGACCTGTGACGTGTCCCAGAAGACTGCAGGGAGGGAGGTACCTGTCCCCCCCCCCCCCCCCAAAAAAAAAAAAATGACATGCCAAATGTGCCAGGGAAGGGGGGAGAAGAGTGCTGAAAGTGAAACTTTACCTTTTGGGTGGTGCTCCGCTGTAAGAAATAGGTAGTCGTTAACATAGATGCATAGGCAGTGAAAAAGTCTCACACATTTGGTGTCTCCATACTCAGGAGGAGTAGCAGAATGTGATTTAGGGTGTAATTCTTAGTGTGCCTTTAAAAAAAAAAAAGTATTTGTGGCGCCTCTATCAGAAAAAAAAAAAGGGGTGAAAGTACTAACATTGCGCACCCTCACAATCTGTGCAAGCACAATTGTGAGCAAGAATCATGTAGCATATATGATGTATAACAAAAAAAAAAAACAAATCAAAAATTCATACAATGAGAATTATTATGAATGACACAAAATATATGAAGTGAATCCTAATCCAACCAAAAGCACTATATGTGACCTTAAAGTGTAATTAACGCACAGAAAAGTGCAAATTATTCAACAAAAGGCCATACTAACTGACCCAGGATGTCTCTGAAATGTGTTCAACCCACGAGCACAGAAGAACTTCATAATCTGTGGCTTCAACCACAACTTGCAATCACCATTGAATCTTCCGGTGTATAGGCTCCCACCACGAAGAGGTGAAGTGAACACTCACCAGAAATGTAACTAAAGATCAGACAGCAGAATGCACTGATCTTGCACAGCAGCTCACCCCTTCTCAGCCAGCAAGAACACAGCCTCTGACATCTCAAGATCCTTTCATTTCTTCCTGCTCCCAGAAAAGTTCTACACTGGCAACAGCTGTGCTGTAAATCTCATATGCAGAGCAGACAAGTCAGGACCATAGTGCAGTATGCTTTATTAAAAATCATGGTAGCCAGTAAAATCACATAAAACCAACAAGAATGTCATAAAGTAACTCACATAAAAGTCACTGTTCAGGGAAAAAAAACAAAAAAACTTACCATGCCTTGTACTAAATACCTTGGACTGACTACTTTCCACAAAGGGGTCATTTTAGGCTCAATAATCAATTAAAAAAAAAAAAAAAAAATATATATAATAGTTTGTGGACTCTATAAGTTTCTCACAGACAAAATAATATACACCTATTGGTTTTTTTCTCCAAGAAAATGTAGCAGAATACATTTTGTCCAAAATGTATAAAGAACGATTATTTATTTGCAAAGTTTTATAGTTCTTTTTTTCTGTTTAAAAAAATGATATCAAATTATTATGGGTACAGTGTTGCATAACTGAGTAATTGTCATTCAAAGTGTTACAGCGCTGAAAAATGGCCTGGAGTGGAAGGGGTGAAATAGTCTGGTTTTGAAGCGGTTACTAACACTGTAAGTAGGAAAATATTTGAATTACATATACAGTATGTACAATATATACAGTGCCTTGAAAAAGTATTCATACCCCTTGAAATGTTCCACATTTTGTCATGTTACAACCAAAAACATAAGTGTATTTTATTGGGATTTTATGTGCTAGACCAACACAAAGTGTCACATAATTGTGAAGTGGAAGGAAAATGATAAATGGTTTTCAAAATTTTTAAAAAATTATATCTGAAAGGTGCGGCATGCATTTGTATTCAGCCCCCCTGAGTCAATACTTTGTAGAACCACCTTTCGCTGCAATTACAGCTGCACGTATTTTTGGGGATGTCTCTACCAGCTTTACACATCTACAGCGTGAAATTTTTGCCCATTCTTTTTTGCAAAATAACTCGAGCTCTGTCAGATTGGATGGAGAGCGTCTGTGTATGGCAATTTTCAAGTCCTGCCACAGTTTCTTAATTGGATTTAGGTCTACTTTGACTACTTTGACTGGGACATTCTAATGGGGCGTACACACGGTCTGAGTTTTCGGCTACAAAAGTCCGACGGACCAAATCCGGCGGACAATCTGGTTGTGTGTGGGCTTCCCCCGACTTTCAGCTGACTTTTCCAGTCGCAAATCTGACGGACTTTAGATTTGGAACTTGCTTCAAATCTTTACATCGTAACTCCACCGGACCCAGAAATCCGCTCGTCTGTATGCTAGTCTGACGGACAAAAAACGACGCTAGGACAGCTATTGGCTACTGGCTATCAACTTCCTTATTTTAGTCCGGTGTACGTCATCACGAACGAATCCGTCGGACTTTGGTGTGATCGTGTGTAGGCAAATCCGGTCGTTAGAAAGTCCGTTTAAAGTCCGACGAAAGTCTGTCGGACAGGCTGTCAGACTTTTGTAGCCAAAAAGTCCGACCGTGTGTACGCCCCATAACACATAAATATGCTTTGATCTAAACCATTCCATTGTAGCTCTGGGGGTATGTTTAGGGTCGTTGTCCTGCTGGAAGGTGAACCTCCGCCCCAATCTCAAGTCTTTTGCAGACTCTCACAGGTTTTCTTCTAAGACTGCCCTGTATTTGGCTCCAGCTATCTTCCTGTCAACTCTGACCAGCTTACATGTCCCTGCTGAAGAAAAGCATCCCCACAACATGATGCCACCACCATTTTTCACGGTGGGGATGGCGTGTTCAGGGTGATGTGCAGTGTTAGTTTTCCGCCACACATAGCATTTTGCTTTTGGGCAAAAAAAGTTAAATTTTGGTCTCATTTGACCAGAGCACCTTCTTCCACATGTTTGCTGTGTCCCCACATGGCTTCTCGCAAACTGCAAATGGGACCTCTTATGGCTTTCTTTCAACAATAGATTTCTTCTTGCCAAAGGCCAGATTTGTGGAGTGTATGACTAATAGTTGTCCTATGGACAGATTCTCCCACCTGAGCTGTGGATCTCTGCAGCTCCTCCAGAGTTACCATGGACCTCTTGGCTGCTTCTCTAATTAATACTCTTCTTGCCCAGCCTGTCAGTTTAAGTGGACAGCCATGTCTTGGTAGGTTTTGCACTTGTGCAATACTCTTTCCATTTTCGGATGATGGATTGAACAGTGCTCCGTGAGATGTTCAAAGCTTGGGATATTTTTTTATACCTAACCCTGCTTTAAACTTCTCCACAACTTTATGGTGTGTTCCTTGGCCTTTATGATGCTGTTTGTTCACTAAGGTTCTCTAATAAACCTCTGAGGGCTTCACAGAAAAGCTGTATTTATACTGAGATTAAATTACACACAATTGGACTCTATTTACTAATTAGTTGACTTCTGAAGGTAATTGGTTCCACTAGATTTTAAAAATACAAATGCATACCACACTTTTCAGATATTTATTTGTAAAAAAAATAGAAAACCGTTTATCATTTTCCTTCCACTTCACAATTATGTACCACTTTATGCTGGTCTATCACATAAAATCCCAAAAAAAATACATTTATGTTTTTGGTGACATGACAAACGTGGAAAATTTCAAGGGGTATGAATACTTTTTCAAGGCATTGTGTGTGTGTGTGTGTGTGTGTGTATGCCTACATAAACATATTTTCCCTGCAGCCAACCAAATGTATAAATAGTAATAGACCACCACATGTATGGGCTGCTAGATAAAGATTATTTTTGGCCTATTTATTGTTTGTATAGCTTTATATTTTCAGTTCTTGGAAATGGCTGATTTTCATAATAAAGTGAAATTGGACGTTGGCTCCAATGATAAGCCAGCGTGTGTTTCTGAAAATGTGCTAGTCATATCTGTTGCTTGCAAAATATCACTTTGAGAAAATAAAATTTTTCAAGTTGTAATAATAAGTGGCTGTAATTTCATGTCCAATGAAGTGTGCTAGCTGTGTGTTATAGGAGACTGTTGTCATTATTTGTGATCACTCTGCCACAGAAAGAATTCTGTTTCACTATCAGGTTTCCAAAATTAATGAACCTGAAATTATTGTCTGCAAAATGAAAGGTATCCTATAACATGGCATTTCAAAATTTTAACCACTAATGTTTTCATTACATCCTAGTATGACATTGTTTTACCCTGACAAATATGTGAAAATAGCGTGACAAGAAAATGTTGTGGAAAATTTTATATTAATGTGTTGTCATAAGTCTCCCAGTGTGTTCAACCACAGCCCGCTCTAATAGCTGACTGGGGCAGACGGACGCTGGCCGAGACCTGTTAGGTAGTGGAAAACTTCCTGGTGTTTGGAGAGAGGTGTTTGCGGAGAGAGGACATGTCCGCCAGCAAAAGGGCCCCTGTGCAATGCACAGAACGATCGTCTGGTGGGGATGCGTTCACTCTGCAAAGACATTATCGGTTTAGAGGTGTTTTGCTCTTGTCACCCCTGGTATGCCTGATCAACATGTTTGGGGTGCCATGACGTGCACCTGCAGATAATCTCCCATGCACAAGGAACTTTAGTCATCGTCATTTAGTATATTGTATCATGTCCTGTAGTCATTGTTCATTGGTTGTTTTGTATTCTGTTGTTAAATCCTTATATGGTCACTTACATCCTGTGAGGTCACAAGCTTTGTAAGAGGTGTGTTTGGCTGTTGGAGGCCGAACCCTCGAGCTGTGGGACCTCCTATTGATATGCTAATAAAGTGGCTCAGGCAGACAGCTGAGAGGGGCTGGCTGCAGTGGGGTCTTGGAAGTGGAACCGGAAACATGTGTTTTCTCTAGTTGTCTGGATGGGGCACACACCAGAGGATGGATACGATCAAAAGGTGAGATGCATTTGTTTCATTAGACGAAATTGCTATTATGATTAGAAACAGGAGATTTGGCTGTGTGCTTTGCGTACAACCAAATTTCGATAACAAAAAATAGAATTTTTTTTTTTTTTTTTTAAACATAGTGACTACTCAAGCATTTCTCCAGCTTTAAAGCCAGGGCGATGGAAAATAAACAACTGAAAGCATATCTTCATTGCATCTGAGCACAACAAAGCAAAAACACAAGTTAATTCATTTTTAATATTCAAAGTAAACTCCACCATCCATCCATGTCTCCATGCTTTATTTTGTTGAGAAATCACTCTACACCTAGCATTTTTGGCTGTGGCCATCTTGAGTAAGGGCAGATGATTCATTTAGCATTTACTTCCTGGAATCCATCTGTCCTTAGCTCAAGCATGCAAGCAGAAGAGTGTGGCTGAGAAAACCCCTCCTGAAGAGTCCTGGGATGTATCACATAATTTGCCTAGGCAAGAGACCAGGAAGTAACTGAAGAAACGCAAAACAAAAAAGTTTAACCACCTGCCTTCCGCGCTATAGCCAAAAGACGGCTATAGCACGGACTTCATTTGCCGGGAGGGTGTTCATGGACATCCTCCCGTGCTCGAGCGGCCTGCGCGCCCCCTGTGATCAGCGAGTCTATGAGATTCGCCTGATTACAGATCGGAGTAAGGAGTCAATCCCAACCCCTTACCACGTGATCAGCTGTCAGCCAATGACAGCTATTCATGTGATGTAAACAAAGCCGGTAATCGGCTATTTTTCCTCCTCACTCTGATAGCGTGAGGAAAAAAAAAAAAAAATGATCACTGGCGGCTGCGAGAGGAACATTGGTCCCGATCGTGAAGGTACCACCAGCGCCACCTACCAGTGCCCACAATACCACCCATCAGTGCCCCCAGTGCCATCTATCAGTGTCCACAATCCTGCCTATCAGTGCCCACAGTGCCGCCTATCAATACCACCTACCAGTGGCCATCAGTGCCACCTATCATTGTCCATCAGTGTCGCCTTATCTGTGCCCATCAGTGCAGCCCATCAGTGCAGCCTCACCAGCGATATCAAGGAGAAAAATTACCGCTTGCAAAATTTTATAACAAACTATGAAACATGTTTTTTTTTATTTATTTTTTGTTTGTTTAGCAAATAATAAAAACCCAAATGATGATTACATACCACCAAAAGAAAGCTCTATTTGTGTGAAAAAAATGATAAAAATTTCATTTGGGTACAGTGTTGTATGACCGCACAATTGTCATTCAAAGTGTGACAGCACTGAAAGCTTAAAATTGGTCTGGGCAGGAGGGGGGTTTAAGTGCCCAGTAAGCAAGTGGTTAAAACAAGTAATATAATATATACACTCACCGCCCACTTTATTAGGTACACCTGTTCAATTGCTTGATAACACAATTTGCTAACCAGCCAATCACATCGCAGCAACTCAGTGCATTTAGGCATTTAGACATGGTGAAGATGAAGTTCAAACCCAGCATCAGAATGGGGAAGAAAGGGGATTTAAGTGACTTTGAACATGTCATGGTTGTTGGTGCCAGACAGGCTGGTCTGAGTATTTCCAAAACTGCTGATCTACTGAGATTTTCACGCACAACCATCTCTAGGGTTTGCAAAGAATGGTCCGAAAAATACGAAGAAAATATCAAGTGAGTGGCAGTTGTGTGGATGAAAATGCTTTGTTGAAGTCAGAGGAGAATGGGCAGACTGGTTTGAGATGATAGAAAGGCAACAGCAACTCAAATAACCACTCGTTACAACCAAGGCATGCAAGATTACCATCTCTGAACGCACAACACATCGAACCTTGAAGCAGATGGGCTACAGCAGAAGAGAATCACACCGGGTGCCAATCCTGTCGGCGAAGAACAGGAAACTGAGGCTACAATTCACACAGGCTCACCAAAATTGGACAAACGATTGGAAAAACGTTGCCTAGTCTGATGAGTCTCGATTTCAGCTGCGATATTCAGATGGTAGGGTCAGCATTTGCTGTAAAACAACATGAAACCATGGGTCCATCCTGTCTTGTATCAACGGTTCAGGCTGGTGGTGTAATGGTGTGGGGGATATCTCCTTGGAACACTTTGAGCTACTTAGTACCAATTGAGCATGGTTTAAACGCCACAGCCTACCTGAGTATTGTTGCTGACCATGTCCATCCCTTTATGACTACAGTGTACCCATCTTCTGATGGCTACTTCCAGCAGGATAATGCACCATGTCACAAAGCTCAAATCATCTCACCACTGGTTTCGTGAACATGACAATCAGTTCACTGTATTCCAATGGCCTCCACAGTCACCAGATCTCAATCCAATAGAGCACCTTTGGGATGTGGTGGAATGGAAGGTTCGCATCATGGATGTGCAGCCAACAAATCTGCAGTAACTGTGTGATGCTATCATGTCCATACGGACCTAAATCTCTGAGGAATGTTTCCAACACCTTGTTGAATCTATGGCATGAAGAATTAAGGCAGTTCTGAAGGCAAAAGCAGGTCCGACCCGGTACTAGCAAGGTGTACCTAATAAAATGGCCGGTGAGTGTACTGTATTTTCCTATTTACTAATGCTAGCAGCATGAAAATAATCAGTGTTGATTGGGAGAGTGAAGTTCACTTTAATACATTCACCTATTAATACATCATTTTTTTATTGAGCCTTGTATGTTATTTTTACTTGGGACCAGACTGCAGATTGTACAGCAGAGCCCAGGCTGGGGAAGGGTGAAGCAGCACAAGGCATGTTGCAGTGTAAGGAGCTTGCTGATAGGTGATAGCAGAGTGACATAGATGAGCGCATTAGTCTGCTACTTCTGCTTTTATTGTCCAGTAAACACGGTGGGGTTCAGAATACCTGTAAGTTAAAGCGGACCTTCACCCAAAACTTAAACTACCACATATTCTCTACCCCCCCCCCCCCAAGCCCCTTTACTAACTCTTAAACTTTTTAGGGGGTTACCTTTTTTGAGAGTTACCAGCACCTAATTCCTAAATCTTCACCTAGGTGAGGATGACATCAGTTCGGTCCACCCGCAGCCTCCTGGGACACATCTCAGGAGGCTGCAAGGCCAATCTCTCAGCGCTGCGCATGCACAATAGGTAGACACCTGGCTCCCACGTCCAAAAATGGCAGCACTGGTGAAGAACCTGTTCTGGGGAAGACAGCACTGGGCTCCATGGGCTGGTAAGTACATGCTTGTTAAAAGTCAGCAGCTACAAATTCTGTTTAATTTTTAAGAACACGAGTAAAGTTCCTCTTTAAAGTGAAACTTCGGCAGGGTAAGATCGCATCCTTTCCCCTGCCCCACATAATTGTGCTGTGTAGCAGAGCTGTGTTAATCTGAAGACTGGAAGGACATTAATACATATTATTTTTAATACAAACGATTTTGTTGGAAAAAAAAGCAGTAATAATAAGCCATAGTTACAATCAAGAAAAAAACCATAGTTTTCTGGGAGGTCCTTATATAAAGTGCGAATACAGTTATAAGATGTTAAGCATATATGTCTGAGATACACGCTCCTAAGGAAAAGAAAATAATAACATAAAGAAAAGTCAAGTTTCCTTCCTGTAAGAACAAACCACTATGTTGGATCATTAAAAAAAACCTCTTGGTGGAAAGAAACTCATTCTGTGTTAAGTCAGTCTGAGGTCTTCGTAATCTCAAACTAATTATACTGCTGAAAACTTTGGACTAAACAGTGAAATAGACCATAAGTCAAACTCAAATAAAATAAAAGGAACAGATCTGGTTACAGGAGAGTCATCTGAAAGCTAAGCCTTATCTAGCCGTATATTCATATTTTAAAGCATAATAGTCGCCATACCAAGGAAACTGGGGGAGCTACGGGGACCACGACTTCCATTTTGAATCATAAGCTGGCATCGTGTCCATAATCGTATGGTATACCTTTTCCATCAGTTGTATGGCTGCCATACGTCTGAGAACCTGCTCCCACGGTACCCCAGGGGCTCGCCAAAATAGAGCGATAGCCCAGTGGACTGCTGAGCATAGCGAATGAGCCAGCTTTTTTTCCGGGGGGGGGGGGAAGAACCCGGAATATATGCAAAGAGCAGGCCCATTTGGTACGTCAACGTCGTAGATACCCCTGTGATCTCAGTCACTTTGGAGGATACCTTCTGCCAGATATTAGAAAGTACCTTACAGCTCCAGAATATATATAAATGAGTCCCCTTATCAGGGCACCCTCTAAAGCAGTTCTCAGGCATGGTAGGGAAAAATCTATGGAGTTTGGAAGGAGTGTAGTACCATCTGGTATGGAGTTTCACCACTGTTTCCTTAACCGCTACAGATCTAGTGCATTTATGCATATTTGTGATCCTAATGCCCCATTCCTCTGCTGAGGTCACCTGTCCGGTCTCCGCCTCCCAGCCGAGCATGGCTGCGGATTTTTCTGCGAGGCCGAGACCTCCCAAGTAGTTGTATAGTAGAGATATTGTTCCCTTATCTCTGGACGGCGGACCACATAAGTTTTCAAACACAAAATTCTCATCCGGCTCCCTAGGGGGGTAATGGGAGTTAAAGAAATGTCTTATTTGTAGATATTTGTGGAATTCACTTTTGGGTAGGGAGTGAGAACTTTGTAATTCCAAAAAGGAGCGGAACACTCCAACCTTTTTTAAGGGAATCTAGAGTGACCAAGTCTTTGGAAATCCACAAAGCAAATGCTCCAGGAGATGGGAATGCTGGTTTAAATAAAGGGTCCCCAAGATAGGTAGCTGATCTGGGATTGGAAGGGAGCAATGCGAATCTTTTCTTATACAAGGCCCAAAGGTGAAGTGATTGCCCAACGACAGCATTTAATCTAGAAATCTCTTTGGGGCAAACCGAAGAGGTCCAGATTAGGCCCTGCAGAAGAAAAGGTGTTATTAAGGCCCTCTCAAATCTGATCCATTGGATACTATCCATTGGATACTATGTGAGGGAGTGTGCCATTGTGCCAACTGCAGAGATCTAGCAGCTAGAAAATATAGTCAGAGGTTCGGTACGCCTAAGCCACCTCTATCTCTGGGTCTATATATAATTTTTCTGCCTAATCGGGGTTTTTTGTTTTGCCAGACAAAATTATTCACCTCTCTCTGAGCTCTTTCTATCGTCAGCCGGGAAACATAATGTGGGTATGAATTCTAGGGTTGTCCCGATACCGATACTAGTATCGGTATCGGCACCGATACCGAGCATTTGCCCAAGTACTTGTACTCGGGCAAATGCTCCCGATGCTTCCGCCGATACTATGACAGTCAGCGGTGATCGGCGTGCGGGGGAGTTACAAGCTTCCCCCCCGCGGCTTTCAGTGACATACAGCGGTGATCGGTGCTTGTAACTTCCCCACGCGATCACCGCTGACTGTCACCTCATCCTCCTCCATGCCAACTCCGTTCCTCTGTCCCCCTCTCCTTCTCTGTCCCCCTCCATTCCGTTCCTCTGTCCCCCTCCGTTCCGTTCCTCTGTCTCCCTCTCCTTCTCTGTCCCCCTCCGTTCCGTTCCTCCGTTCCTCTGTCCCCCTCCGTTCCGTTCCTCTGTCCCCCTCTCCTTCTCTGTCCCCCTCCGTTCCGTTCCTCTGTCCCCCTCCGTTCCTCCGTTCCTCTGTCCCCCTCCGTTCCATTCCTCTGTCCCCCTCCGTTCCTCTGTCCCCCTCTCCTTCTCTGTCCCCCTCCGTTCCGTTCCTCCGTTCTGCTGTGTCTCTCCGCTGTCCCCTCCGTTCTGCTGTCTCTCTCCGCTGTGTGAATGGACAGAGTCAGCTGACTCTGTCCATTCACATAACTGAAACATTGTAATCTCCTGTGATTACAATGTGTCAGTTTATGAATGGAGAGGAGCCGCTGTCTTCTCTCCATTCATTCTCAGTGCAGCTGAGGCTGCAGAGAAAGGGACTGGGGAATCTCTATCCTCTGTCCCTTTCTCTGTCTCAAGGGGGAGATATCAGAGGTCTGTTAAGACCCCTGATATCTCACCAAAGCCCCCCAACAGGGCTGATTAAAAAAAAACAAAAAAAAAAACATATTGCAAAAATGAATAAAAAAAATATTATTGTAAAAAATAAAAATTGTAAATAAAAAACAAAACAAAAAAAACACACACACACCGTTCACCCCCCCCCCCCCGAAAAAAAAAAAAGCATTGTTAAAAAAAAAAAAAAAACTGTCACGTGACAAAAAAAAAGTATCGGTAATCGGTATCGGCAATCGGTACCGGCGAGTACTTGAAAAAAAGTATCGGTACTTGTACTCGGTCCTAAAAAAGTGGTATCGGGACAACCCTAATGAATTCCATGTATGTAGAAGTTGTTTAATGCGGGTGAATGCAGGGGGGTAATTGGCGTTGTACATTTTAAGGAACGTGGGGGCTAATTTTATGCCTAGATAGGGTAAGGATTGGTACTCTATTGAAAACCCAAAATGAGAATGGATCAATGAGATGACATTGGGATGAAAATTTATTGGTAAGGCGGCACATTTTGAGAGGTTAACCCCTAGACCTGAGATTTCGTGGAATATGTGTAAGGTATTGGTGAGGTTTGGCAGGGATACTATCGGGTCAGACAGGAACATGAGAACATCGTCCGCATACAGACTGAGTTTGAATTCCCGTTCACCTTTTCTATACCCTCTGATGTTCGGGTCAATGCTAATGCAGCGTGCTAGGGGCTCAATGGCGAGGGCAAATAAGAGCGGTGAAAGGGGGCAGCCTTGTCTGGTTCCTCTTCCTAGCGTGAAGTAGTCAGAGTTGCAACCAGGTAATCTAATTCGTGTGCGTGGATGGTGATACAATGCTCTGAACCCATGAACAAAGGCCCCTGCAAAGCCGAATTTTCCCAGCGTCCACTCCATATAAGGCCAAAGCACACTATCGAACGCCTTATGGATATCGAGGCTTAGTAGTAATACTTTGTTGGAGTGCAAATCTGCGTCTTGTATAATATTGGAAGCCAGTCTAATATTATCTGTAATTTGTCTAGTCGGGATAAAGCCGTTTGGTCCGGAGAAATTAGAGCTGTGATAATTTTAGAAAGTCTGTCTGCAAGTAAGCGGCCAAAGATCTTTAGGTCTGTATTAATGACCGAGATTGGTCTGTAATTTTGAGGTAGGGAGTGATCCTTGTTAGGTTTAGGGATCAGGGACATATTGGCCAGAAGAATTTCGTCTGGGAAGAGATTGCCCTTTAGGATATAATTGAAAAGAGATTTAAGATGTGGGATTAAGATGCCTTGAAATGTTTTATAATATGGGGCTGAGTAACCATCTGGGCCCGGGGTTTTTGAAGGTTTTAATGATACTAATGAGTTCGGAATCAGAGCATGGGGCATTCATGTCTTTTAGTTGTTCTCTCGAGAGGGCAGGGAGGGGCAAGTCATCCAGCCAAGACTTGAGGGTAGGATCTATGGGGGAAGTGGGTGGTGAGAGTAGGTCAGAATAAAATTTAGAAAAAGCCTGTAGGACTTCAGCCGGATGGGAAACCAGGTTACCATTAGGTGTTCTAAGTTTGTATGTGTGGGGGGGGGGGGGGGGGGTTGAAACGACTGATTGAGCTTCCTGGTGAACACAGCCGAGGCTGAGTTGCTGTGCAGTAGGAATTTGGCTTTCGACCATCTAAGAGACTTCTCGGTATGGTCGGTAAGAATTTTATCTAATTCCAATCTCTTAGAATTAATTTGGTGGAGTAACCCCGGGGAATGACTTTGGGAGTGCAAATGGTACAGTTTATCTAGTTCAGCTGTAAGTCTAGTTATATCCGCTGCTTTCTCCTTTCTTCTACTGGCTGCTAATTGGATTAGGTGGCCGCAAATCGCCACTTTATGGGCTGCCCATAAGATGGATGGGGAGGTTTCATCTATGTTGTTAGTGATAAAATATTCCTCCATAAATTTAGAGATTTGGGAGGTTAGGATTGGGTCAGTGAGGAGGGACTCATTAAGTCTCCAGCCTGCAGTGGAGGGTTTAAGGCCTATGTGGAAAATACCAAGAGAGACCACCTGATGGTCAGACCAGGGGCAGGGATGTATGGCTGCGTCAGTTGAATTTGCTAAAAGAATGGGTGTGCAAAATAGGTAATCCAGCCTAGAGTAGCTATCGTGGGGGTGGGAGTAGAAGGTATACTCCCTAGCGCCCACGTTGTGAGCCCTCCATGCGCCTCCCAAGTTGTGGGTGTGGAGTAGTTTTTAACCGTTTTGGGGAAAGCATTGGTAACCCCCCCCCCCCCCTGCTTCTGTCCAGGGTGGAGTGGGCCACCAAGTTAAAATCTCCTCCGAGCACTGTGTGCGGGGAGGAGAATCCATCCAGTATCTGAAAAAAAGCCCTAAAAAAGGAAGCTTGGGATTCATTAGGATCATAAACATTAGCGACCGTAATGTTCTTCCCATGTATGGAGCCCTTAATAATAATAAATCTGCTAGCAGGATCCTTGTATATGCATTTAATATCAATATCAATATCCTTTTGTGAGGGGAGTTAAACCCTCTGACATTATGGCTGGGCTGGGCTTTTCGATTTTCCCCCTTTTCATAACCAGTGAATTTTTCCCTCCTTGGCGTGGTTCCCAAGGAAGAGGGTAAATTCTGCCTCATACACAACCTTTCCTATCCTTCTGGCTCTTTGGTGAACAAAGCCATCGATGAGGAGTAATTGAGTCTCCCTTCCACCTCCTTTCAGTGCACCCAGAATTTTTTCACCTACTGGGATGCCACTATGAAGGAAGCTACTTTTTTTACACATGCCCCCCCATGGGCTGTGCGGTTTCTTGTTATTACTTTGAACTTTTCGGTAGCTTCCTTGAATGGGTGGTTTGCCAATCATCTGGTAAGCATTCCCTATTACATTACTTAGACGATTTCCTGTTTGTAGCCCCAGCCGACAGTGGCCAGTGCCTTTCTGTCTCTTAGGATGCCTGTGAGCAGCTTGGAAGTCCACTGTCTGCTGACAAAACTGAGGGCCCTGTAACTGTCCTATACTTCTTGGGTAGATAAATCAACATGGTTGCAATGGTGTTTTGCTTGCCCAGTAATAAATTGGCCAGGCTCCTCTCCCTTGTTCCTTTGTCAAACGGGGCTAAAAAACTTCAGTTAAAACAGCTCCAGTCCCCATCATTATATCCGCATTATCAGGCCAATGTGAGATGACTTGGAAGTCTGGTTATCTTTTCTCCAGTTTTACAATGGTTGTTCCTGTTGGCAACTGAAGGAGGTGCCGAACTTGCAGCTGGAGCTTTTTCACGGATGCTGTGGGCTCCTGGTGGTTTTGGTGCCTTCTTTCAAGGGGAATGGTCTGCTAAGATTTGGCCGGCCTCAAGGGCCGCATGGATCTGTTGCACAACCTCACACAGTGGGGACTTGTTCCAAAAATTGTCGCCATTGAGTTGTGGGGTGAAAAGTTGCGCAACCGACAGGTAGTTTTGTTGTATAATATGAGTGTGGTTCAGGTAATCAACCACCTTTCCACCAGATCCCCTCCGGTTGTATTCTTGCTGCATTTTCTAGTGCTTAGATAGTTGTGGTTAAACATATGGTTTATGGCTAAGCATGTTCCTGGGGTGGCTAATGACATTGCTGATGCATTCTCTCATTCCCAGCTTGATTGCTTTTGCTCCCTGGCTCCATCGGCATCCCAAGAGGGCCTTCCTAGTCCGACCTATTTGTGAAACCTTGTTTCTGACACCTGTTAGATCTCCTTCGGCATTGCTTTCTCCAAGGACATGGCTATCATATTGTCAGGTCTGGGACAAATGGGTGCAGGTATCCCGCGGTGAGTTTTTTCTTATCACACCATGACCATCACCTGGCCCTGTATTTCTACCTGTATTTGCTCTAGAAGGGCTCGTCGGGTTCCATGGTAAGTTCCACATTTGTCCGCCTTGTCCTTTTTGGTTTAGGCTACTTGGCTGGGAAGATGTCACAAAGGAATTCCCTGTTTGGCGGGTTTTACAATGTTGGAGGCACGCAACCCATGCTCCTGATTCCCAGCGTACAGTTTTGCTTCATATTCTTGTCAATATCCTCTCACTTTTGCTGTCGGTATGTTTCTCAGATTCTGAGACCCTATTGTTCCAAGTTGCCTTCCCCCTTTTTCTGTGCCGTTCCAAACCCAGACGTTAGGTGGGTGGCATTAAAACTGAGGACGTGGTTCTTTTTGAGCACTGTGTATCCATTTTACTGCGTAACTCTAAAACGGACAACCGCAGTAGGGGCAAATGAGTAATTTTGTATGTGTACAGGGGCACGTTTTGCAGTGTCAGTTTGGCCTCTCGTTTTTTTTGTCTGTCCGCCTTTCCTTCCCCCATCTTCCTTGTGCACTTTGATTCTTCCTCCTTGAGCACTAAATGCTCCAAACTCGCTTAAACATTTGTACAAAAACGCTCTATATGAGCGTATTTTTTTTTTCTGACAAGGGAACTGGTGTTTTTTTAAGCCTAGTTTGCATGGAGCCCAACGTGTACTGCTTTTACTTACTAATCTGGCTGTTTTTTCCCCTGCTTTTTAGGGAGGAGAAACAGCCAGATTGCTGTTCACTGTACACAGAGTTCTGTGTGTTTGTAGACACAGAACTCTTTGTGTGATTTGACACAGCTGATTATCAGGTTTCAGGCGAAATCATTGGCTGAAATCCGCTGCCAAACTTGCGCTGTGTCCAATCACAGCTGGGCCGTCAGGGGCGCGAGTGCCTAAACCCTGGAAGCAAGTCGGCAACATACAAGAGCGTTGCCAAGCCGGTGCCTGCTAACAGTATATTTACTGTGAGTGCTTGGCAGGAGGTTAAGGTAAAAAAAAAAAAACTTTCAATAGCAGCTCCCCCAGTCCCTCTTAAAGTTGTAGTAAAGTTAGTTTGTTAGAAAATTGCTGACAGACAGGATATTTATGAGAGAAGAGACCCTATTGGTCTCTTTTCTTAAATGCTTCCTTCTGCTTGTCAGCTGTCATGTTCACTGAGCCGCGCATTTGCAATTCAGTAAACATCTACAGCCCCGATCTGTGCAGCTGTGATGTGACTCCAGTGCGCATACGTGGGAGTGGCATCATTGTGGCCCAGCCAATCAAGTGGCCTAAGGCATGGAAGACCAGATGAGGATGGAAGAGCCCAGGACTTGCCGGATTAATAACAGCACAGCGATGGAGGCCTAGGCTTGACCAGGAAGTGTGCCATAATGTACGAATATGCTGTGCATACTAGTACATTATAGCATAACCTGCCTGGGGGCCCCAAAAAAGAAGTGATGTTAGCAGCATTTACTAACACTTTAAAGGGAAGTTCCAGTCGTTTTCTAAGTTTATTAAAAGTCAGCAGCTACAAAAAGTGTAGCTGTTGACATTTAATAAATACACCTTTAGGCCCCTTTCATTTTACTGCGATTTCAGGCAATGCCTGTGTAACTCGCATCAAAATCGGACCAAAGTAGTACAGGGATTACTTTGAAGTCTGTGCGACGATATGAATGGTACTCATTGGAAATCGTGGAGTACAACTTGTCATGTGACTTTGTAGTCCCAAGTCGCACAAGTCTGAAAGGGGCCTCACCTGTCCCAGGATGCAGAGATGCTGCCGCCTGAACCCTCGCTTCTCCCCAATGCCGGAATTTCAAGTGTGGACACCTGGCTGTGACAGCTTGCGGCTTCACAACCGGGTGCGCTCTGCACGAGTCATGCTGCGCCTCCTCAACGGCTGGGCAATCTTCTGGGACCTGTGATGTGTCTAGGGTTGCCAGCTTTTCTTTAAGCCAAACCTGAACACTTTAGTTGCCTGGGACACCTTTGGGTGCCCCAAGGAGAGTAGAAATGCAGTGAACATTGGGTGTAGCCAAATTGCTCTTGCTGACATCATCACCCTGCCCCCCAGTGATGCTGAATCTGCCCCCAGACAGCCGCCCGCAGCTCCCAAGATGGCAACAGATTTGTGTGTGACTATCTTGGTTACTTGGGGAGCCACAGCCGGTCTGAATAATGTGTCTGGGTTTTAGTCTGCCTGAAACCCGGACACAAGATTCAAAACCCGGACTGCCTGGGTGAAAGGTGGCAACCGTTGATGTGTCCCAGAAGATTGCAGGGATGGAGGTGGAGAGGAGAACTTCTGCTTGAGTCGCATAGGCAGGCCGGGCAGAGGTGGATACCTATCAAAACTAGGTACCCATTCCCTCCAAAAAAAAAAAAAAATCAACATGCCGAATGTGGCATAGAATGGGGTGAGGATTCCTTAAAGCGGAATGTCGACTTTTGGGTGGAACTCTTGCTTTAAGTACTTACATGAGTCTATCCAATGCTGTGCCTATCTGCCGCAGCTCTTCTCTTCTTGAATTTACTGGACGAGCCATTGGCGTGTGTTGCTGTCAGTAAAATCCATAGATCCAGCTTGATATGGAGGTACACTGAGGAGAGGAGACCTAGGATTTAGTCTTGCTGGATAGAGCATCTACAAATTGGATTTCTTTTTTTGTTATGTGTTATCCTAATTGGCCTGCACTGGTAGGTGTACACTATATGACTACCTTGTGCCATAGAGCGCACCCTGACAACCCAGGGACCTGGCACACAGCCTGCCAACACACACACCACGTGCCATGACACCGTCTACTTTTGTCTGGCACTGTAGTGGGCGGGCCCTGGCCTCTTTGTTTGGGAGGGTTTAGCCCCGCCCAGCGCCGTACGCAAGCGGTGACAGCGCACACACTCCCCAGGGCGCGTTCACATACACTGCCCCACGTGTGCACGGCGGGCCCGCCCCGCTCCGCTGCTGTTGTGACACCCGAGCGAGCACAGAGAACCCGAGATATAGTAGCAGCATGGCGGGGCTGCTTCTCCCTCACAGGGGCAGCCGCTGCTGTACTGCCACGGCCGTCAATCTCATGCTGGGGGTCTTCCACGTCCTGCTGCCCTGCTTTCGGCAAGGAGGAGGGCAAGGTGAGGAGGAGCGGAGCGTGCATGGACAATAGAGAGCCCGGGCTGCCTGCAGAAGGAGGAGAGGAAGTGGGCCTGCAGACTAGGAGCGGTGCAGGCGGCTCAGGGAACCCATTGGCTGCCCATTGTTGTGGGTTGTGTGTGTGCTGACACATGGGGGCTTTGTCTGCACATTGTGACAGCTCCTGGTGACCATGTGCACCCAGCATCACTGCCACATGGGCTGCCTGCATTCACCAACACACTGCTCCTATCATCTCTCTATACACATCTCCTGTCTGATCATATATGTATACACATCTCCTGTCTGATCATATATGTATACACATTTCCTGTCTGATCATATATGTATACACATCTCCTGTCTGATCATATATGTATACACATCTCCTGTCTGATCATATATGTATACACATCTCCTGTCTGATCATATATGTATACACATCTCCTGTCTGATCATATATGTATACACATCTCCTGTCTGATCATATATGTATACACATCTCCTGTCTGATCATATATGTATACACATCTCCTGTCTGATCATATATGTATACACATCTCCTGTCTGATCATATATGTATACACATCTCCTGTCTGATCATATATGTATACACATCTCCTGTCTGATCATATATGTATACACATTTCCTGTCTGATCATATATGTATACACATTTCCTGTCTGATCATATATGTATACACATCTCCTGTCTCATCATATATGTATACACATCTCCTGTCTGATCATATATGTATACACATCTCCTGTCTGATCATATATGTATACACATCTCCTGTCTGATCATATATGTATACACATCTCATGTCTCATCATATATGTATACACATCTCATGTCTCATCATATATGTATACACATCTCATGTCTCATCATATATGTATACACATCTCATGTCTCATCATATATGTATACACATCTCATGTCTCATCATATATGTATACACATCTCATGTCTCATCATATATGTATACACATCTCATGTCTCATCATATATGTATACACATCTCATGTCTCATCATATATGTATACACATCTCATGTCTCATCATATATGTATACACATCTCATGTCTCATCATATATGTATACACATCTCATGTCTGATCACATCTGTATACACATCTCACGTCTGATCATATATGTACTGTTTGATCATATATGTATACACATCTCCTCTCTGATCACATCTGTATACACATCTCCTGTCTGATCACATCTGTATACACATCTCCTGTCTGATCACATCTGTATACACATCTCATGTCTGATCACATCTGTATACACATCTCACGTCTGATCATATATGTACTGTTTGATCATATATGTATACACATCTCCTCTCTGATCACATCTGTATACACATCTCCTCTCTGATCACATCTGTATACACATCTCCTGCCCGATCACATCCGTATACCCATCTCCTGTCTGATCACATCTGTATACCCATCTCCTGTCTGATCACATCTGTATACCCATCTCCTGTCTGATCACATCTGTATACCCATCTCCTGTCTGATCACATCTGTATACCCATCTCCTGCCCGATCACATCTGTATACCCATCTCCTGTCTGATCACATCTGTATACCCATCTCCTGTCTGATCACATCTGTATACCCATCTCCTGTCTGATCACATCTGTATACCCATCTCCTGCCCGATCACATCTGTATACCCATCTCCTGCCCGATCACATCTGTATACCCATCTCCTGCCCGATCACATCTGTATACCCATCTCCTGCCCGATCACATCTGTATACACATCTCCTGCCCGATCACATCTGTATACACATCTCCTGCCCGATCACATCTGTATACACATCTCCTGCCCGATCACATCTGTATACACATCGCCCTGCCTGATCTCTTCATCCTGCTGCCATCACTTCAATTACATGGGCTCTTTTGTCTTGTTTTTTACAATTTCTAGTGATTGAGCCAGTCCCCAGCATGGTGGAGCTGTGGCAAGCTGAAGATGCTGAACTTATGCTGTCCTCTCAGGTGAGAGATCACACTTTTCTATCCTTTCCAAAGCATTTACCACCTGCTTTTATATCCCTTCCACAGGGATCCGTTCTATCCCTTCCACAGAGATCCCCTTCTGCTTTTAGATCTAGAGACCCCCCCCCTTTCTGCTTTTAGATCTAGAGAGACCCCCCTTTCTGCTTTTAGATCTAGAGAGACCCCCCCTTTCTGCTTTTAGATCTAGAGAGACCCCCCCTTTCTGCTTTTAGATCTAGAGAGACCCCCCCTTTCTGCTTTTAGATCTAGAGAGACCCCCCCTTTCTGCTTTTAGATCTAGAGAGACCCCCCCTTTCTGCTTTTAGATCTAGAGAGACCCCCCCTTTCTGCTTTTAGATCTAGAGAGACCCCCCCTTTCTGCTTTTAGATCTAGAGAGACCCCCCCTTTCTGCTTTTAGATCTAGAGAGACCCCCCCTTTCTGCTTTTAGATCTAGAGAGACCCCCCCTTTCTGCTTTTAGATCTAGAGAGACCCCCCCTTTCTGCTTTTAGATCTAGAGAGACCCCCCCTTTCTGCTTTTAGATCTAGAGAGACCCCCCCTTTCTGCTTTTAGATCTAGAGAGACCCCCCCTTTCTGCTTTTAGATCTAGAGAGACCCCCCCTTTCTGCTTTTAGATCTAGAGAGACCCCCCCTTTCTGCTTTTAGATCTAGAGAGACCCCCCTTTCTGCTTTTAGATCTAGAGAGACCCCCCCTTTCTGCTTTTAGATCTAGAGAGACCCCCCCTTTCTGCTTTTAGATCTAGAGAGACCCCCCCTTTCTGCTTTTAGATCTAGAGAGACCCCCCCTTTCTGCTTTTAGATCTAGAGAGACCCCCCCTTTCTGCTTTTTGATCTAGAGAGACCCCCCCTTTCTGCTTTTTGATCTAGAGAGACCCCCTCCCTTTCTGCTTTTTGATCTAGAGAGACCCCCTCCCTTTCTGCTTTTTGATCTAGAGAGACCCCCTCCCTTTCTGCTTTTTGATCTAGAGAGACCCCCCCCTTTCTGCTTTTAGATCTAGAGAGACCCCCCCTTCTGCTTTTAGATCTAGAGAGACCCCCCCCTTTCTGCTTTTAGATCTAGAGAGACCACCCCCCTTTCTGCTTTTAGATCTAGAGAGACCCCCCCCCTTTCTGCTTTTAGATCTAGAGAGACCCCCCCCTTTCTGCTTTTAGATCTAGAGAGAGCCCCCCTTTTTGCTTTTAGATCTAGAGAGAGCCCCCCTTTTTGCTTTTAGATCTAGAGAGAGCCCCCCTTTTTGCTTTTAGATCTAGAGAGAGCCCCCCTTTTTGCTTTTAGATCTAGAGAGAGCCCCCCTTTTTGCTTTTAGATCTAGAGAGACCCCCCCTTTCTGCTTTTAGATCTATAGAGAGACCCCCCCTTTCTGCTTTTAAATCTATAGAGACCCCCCCCTTTCTGCTTTTAGATCCAGAGAGAGCCCCCCCTTTCTGCTTTTAGATCTAGAGAGACCCCCCCCCCCCTTTCTGATTTTAGATCCCCTCCACAGAGATCGTCTTCTGTAGTTTATTCTGTATTTGGAGTCGGGTGCATTTACTGATTTAAAGTGATATTAAAGCCAAAAACATTTTATTATATTGCAGCTTAACAATCCTTAGATGTGGTGGCTGTATTGTGTTTTTTTTTTTTTTTTTTTTTTTTTTGTTAGGCTTACTTTCCTCTATGGTGGTCCAACCAGTAAAGCCTCGTACATGGTACTGTTGTTGGCCAACTGGGCGTCTGATTTTTGTCAAAAGGGCGTGTGCCAGGATCTTGTCTTGCATACTAATGGTACACAATTGTCGTGCAACAAACACGAACATAGTGACGTACTACGAGGAATTTCAGCTCTTGAGCACCACCCTTTGGGCCACTTGTGCTAGTTTCATGTTTGGGCATTGATTGCGAGCATGCGTGTTTTGTTCGTGTTTGTACTTTCGCCTTTTGTGTGACGGATTTGTGTACTGACCATACGAAAATCTGACATCAAACCGTCGTCCGCCGAAAATTTACTAGCCCGTCATCCAACATTTGTTGGCCGAAAGTTGGACAAAAATTGTCAAAAGGAGCGTATTAACGGTAATATTTTAGGGCAACAGTCAGTCAACAGACAATCCCCTGCCAAAAATTGTACCGTGTGTACGAGGCTTTAGTCTGTTGTTTTTCAACAGAACAAGCTCTCCTGTAGATGAATCAGTTACAGGGTTGAAACAAACCATTTGCCACTGACAGGAGTGGTGCATTGATCAGCTTTTATTTATTCATGTAAAACCTTTATGCCAAAATGAACAAAACCGTTGCTTTAACTACTTGTGTAGCTGCAGCGTCAGTAGGTGTTTGGCTTGAATTTGTTAGTGTATCTAAATCTGCTAGCACATCTAACACTTTCCCCCAGACTAACAATACTGCTGTCTGCTGTGCCCCCTGTGCTTCTTCATCCAGAGTGGGGGGCACTCTAATACAGGAGGTGTGTTAATGGCCAGATCACCAGGTGAGAACAGGCAGCAAAAAGTCTAAAAAAAAAAAAAAAGAAATCTATTACAGCCACCACATCTAATGATGGGTAAGCTGCAAAATATTACATTTTTGGATTGAATAGCACTTTAAAAGCTGGTTTTCTCAGATGCTTTCTGGTGTGTTTTTAAACCACATCCAGAATGCATGTAGAGTGTTTGCCATGTACTCCAATGGCATTAGTTCACACCTGTACAGTCAATTCCAGTGCTTTCAACAAACGTACACATTTGCTCCCAGAAAGCATCAAAACACATGAAAAATCTTTATTTTCATTCAGGATAATGTGCATTGTGTTGCATTTACATGTGTCCAAAAAATGCAGTGGAATGTATGAAATACACACCAAAAATGTAAAAATGCATCAGTGATGCAGAAATTGACATCTGTCAGTGCACTATTGTATAAAAGTGTGTCTGATTTATGTGTGTGTGTATGGCGGGGGGTTCAATATGGCCCTCGGAGAATATCATACATCCCATATGAGGTAATACAGAACTTCCAGGATGCTTTCTCTGTAAACAAGTGGGATCTGCTCCCTGTACTACAATAGGGCTACGTGTGCTGGAGCAGCAGCAACATCGTCTGTGTTATGGAATGTGTCTCAGGGAAGCTTCCACTCATTTCTTTGTAGACCTCTGTACACAGTGTGTATCTACAGCAGCTGATTTAAAGTCCTAATAAACCCAAAAGCAATTGTTCTACTGCAGCTTACTATTTCTTGGATGTGATGGCTGTAGTAGTTTCATTTTTATTTTTGGCTTTTTTTTCTATTTTCATCTGATGATCTGGTCAGTAATGCCCTGTACTCGATATAAGAAAATTGGGTAAACATTTTCGTCCGAGGAACGATTGTACAATTTTCTGATAGTGTGTATACAACTTTCCACAGCTGATTCCAACCTTCTGAACGAAAATTTCTGAAGGGAAAGACTCAAATATTTTTCATACAGGAACAGAAAGAACGATTTTCGTTTAATGTACACGATTTTCCTACGTGAAATATTGGATACGAAAGAATGCGCATGATCAGAAACAACAAATAAGAAAAAAAAAGCCTTTGTCGTACGAGAATTTTCGTACATTATTTCTATGGTCAGTTCTGACTTGCTGTGAAACATCGAGGAAAACCGTCCGATCGTCTGATTTTTCTTATAGTGTGTATGGGGCTTAAGTCCATTGTTTATCAAAAGAACAAATTGTTCTGCAGATATAGCAGTTAGAGAGTTGAGAAAAAACATTTACCGCTGACTGGTGCTTACAATGATGACTTTTTTTATTTGTGTAAAATCTTTGTCCCAGAAAGGAACAAAACTGTTTGTTGCTTTAAAGTGGTTGTAAACCCTTACAGACCACTTTTAGATTAAGGCTTACCTGTAGGTCCAAGAAATATCTCCTAAACCTACACGATTTAGGAGATATTTGCAAAAAGACAGGCAGCGCTGTCTGCGGCGCATGCGCCGTAGACAGAGGCGCACTGAGCATGCCGCTGCTAACTGCAATATGCCTTTAGTGGCAGTTCCAGTGCACATGCACAGGAGTGACGTCATCGTGGCACCAGCCAATCACAGCGCCGGAGCCACGATACTCAGAAAGAAGATGGACGCTCTGTAGCAGAGGGGACAGCGGTGACATCGCAGGCTCCTTTGTCAGGTAAGTGACACATAATGGGCTACTATGCAATGCATAGTAGCGCATTATGCTTTACCTTTGCAGGGAAACAAAGAGGAAGTAAAACCCACCAGGGTTTACTTCCTCTTTAAGAGCTTATAAAGTATCAGCCGGAGTTCAGCCTCGATTTGTTAATGTATCTAGATCTGCTAGTGCATCTAACACTCCCCTCCCCCCAGATTGACAATGCTGCTGTCCACATCTGCCTCCTGTGCTCCTTCATCCAGAGTGGAGGCACATTAATACAAGCAGTGTGTTACTGGCTAGATCAGTGTTTCTCAACTCCAGTCCTCAAGGCGCCCCAACAGGTCATGTTTTCAGGCTTACCATTATTTTGCACAAGTGATTTGATCAGTTTCACTGCCTTAGTAATTACCACAGCTGTTTCATCTGAGGGAAATCCTGAAAACACGACCTGTTGGTGCGCCTTGAGGACTGGAGTTGAGAAACACTGGGCTAGATTACCAGGGAAAACAGAGGGGGAAAACTAAAAAAAAATAAACAAATGCAGCCACCACATCTAACAATCGGTAAGCTGCCATCTCTTAAATTTTTGGGTTTAATACCTGAGAGATGACAATCTGATCTACAGCTTTATATGTACTTCTAAGATGTTCAAAGCTGTTCAGGCTTGCATCCCTCGCTGCATTGTGTGGCTCATGGTGAGTGAATGCTGTAATCATTATTAATGTGTTACAGGCGTCTAAGTTTTATAAATAATTTATACAAAGTACACTATTCATTTTCTGCTTACTGTGTACTAAAACATGATTAAGTAATTACAATTGTTTACTAAGTTGCTGTCATTGACTTGCTTTATATAAAGTGGAAGCTCACCTTGGAATTACTCTATGAACATTAAGCCATCATGTAAACCAGCCATGTTTTCATTTGGTCTACACATTGGAAAATGCTCACCGTCTAGTATGACAATTAGGGTTGTCCCGATACCACTTTTTTAGGACCGAGTACAAGTACCGATACTTTTTTTCAAGTACTCGCCGATACCGATTACCAATACTTTTTTTTAATGTCACGTGACAGTGTTTGTTTTTTTTTTTTGTTTTTTTAGGGGGGGGGGGGGGGAGTGAACGGTGTCTGTGTTTTTTTTTTTTTTTTTTTGTTTGTTTTTTTCATTTACATTTATTATTTTTTACAATTTAATTTTTTTGTGTGTGGTTTTTTTTTAATCAGCCCTGTTGGGGGGCTTTGGTGAGATATCAGGGGTCTTAACAGACCTCTGATATCTCCCCCTTGAGACAGAGAAAGAGACAGAGGATAGATTCCCCAGTCCCTTTCTCTGCAGCCTCAGCTGCACTGAGAATGAATGGAGAGAAGACAGCGGCTCCTCTCCATTCATAAACTGACACATCGTAATCACAGGAGATTACAATGTTTCAGTTATGTGAATGGACAGAGTCAGCTGACTCTGTCCATTCACACAGCGGAGAGAGACAGCAGAACGGCAGAACGGAGGGGACAGAGGAAGAGAGAGGGGGACAGCGGAAAGCCGGAACGGATGGGGACAATGCAACGGATGGGGACAGCGGAGGGGGACAGAGGAACGGATGTGGACAGCGGAGGGGGACAGAGCAAAGAAGGAGGACAGCGGAGGGGGACAGAGCAACGGAGCAGGACATCAGAGGGGGACAGAGCAAAGAAGGAGGACAGCGGAGGGGGACAGAGGAACGGAGGGGACTAAGGGGGATGAGGTGACAGTCAGCGGTGATGGTGTGTGGGGGAGTTACAAGCACCGATCACCGCTGTATGTCACTAAAGCAGCTGAAAGCTGCGGGGGGAGAAGCTTGTAACTCCCCCACACACAGATCACCGCTGACAGTCTAGGTATCGGGGGAAGCATCGGGAGCATTTGCCCGAGTACAAGTACTTGGGCAAATGCTCAGTATCGGTGCCGATACCGATACTAGTATCGGTATCGGGACAACCCTAATGACAATAATGCAACTCATGGCGTTGCTCCGCCCCCCCTCCTGTTTTCATTGTCTTGTGATTTAATTATTACAGGTACTTCTACAATGCCTGCAAAATAATCCTGCGCTGCTCATAAGGAAGAAAAAGCAGCTAACACAACCAACAAAGTATATATGCAAAAAACAACAAAAAGTGTAGCGCTAAACCTTATCATACATAAGCCTGAGTGGGTAGGTATACAGTGAAGGGGATCACCAATAGAAAGACCCATACATAGATGGGAAATCCCGTTGTGGGTGTTTATGATCAAACAATAAATAACAATGTTTAGTCCTTTAAATAAAAAAATTTGAATAAATCCAGTATCCCAAAACAGCAGATCAGCTCACTACCACCGAGAGAAAGGAAGGCTTACCAGATGTGGTGGACCCGACAGGGCATATGCCGAATTGGGTCAGATAAGGCTTGGGTGGTAGGAGGCTGTGGATGTCTGTGGTGTCGCAGATTGCTGGATTCCTCCAACTGGTGTCCGGGTCATAGGTGTGCGGAGTCCCAAGAATATGGATGGTTCTGTAGATCCCAGGGGGGAGGGGATGAGGTGTTCCGTGGATGGATCCCAGTCAAAGGAGTTGCTTTAGGAAGACATCAAGGTAGGCATGACGGAGAACAGGCGAATGATGCGGCTCCCCTAGCTAACTGACTGCAGACTCAGTTAGTGATCCCCTTCACTGTATACCTACCCACTCAGGGTTATGTATGATAAGGTTTAGCGCTACACTTTTTGTTGTTTTTTTACTTCTATAATGCCGTCAATCTAGGCAGCGAGTTACATATGTATTGTACAATCGCATCAGTCTCCTGCCCTCAAGGAGCTTACAATCTTAGGTCCCCAACTCCCATTCATACATACACATACTAGCACCTACTTAGATAGGAGCCAATTAATCTACCAGCATGTCTTTGGAGTGTGGGAGGAAACCGGAGAACCTGGAGGAAACCCACACAGGGAGAACATACAAACCCCAGGCAGGAAGTCCCACAGTTTGGATTTGAGCCAACGACCCTAGTGCTACTAGAAGTAAGTGCTAACCACTTGGCTACTGTGCTGTCCTCTTATTACAGAGCCTACTGGGATAGCACTATAGACTGAGTGACCCCATAAGATGTATGATGTCACCTGTAAATGGCTGGCAGTTTCCATTACGAAGTGCTGGACAAAAGTAAACCGTGAGCTCTGAATTTATCAAAGTACATGTGTTATGGTTGTTTTAATGTTCATAGAGTATTTGTAGGATCTACTTCCACTTTAAATATGAACTTTCCATTCATGGGAAAATATTGTTCCTGATGGGACAATTCCATTTTTAAAGGAAGTTGTTTTTGTTGACAAAGTCTTCCACTTCACATTGACCCGTATTACATTGTCTCCTCAGCCATAGCCATAGGGGGTCATTGTGGGTCTGAGTGCATCTGTTTCTTTGAAGTCTATAGCACCAGAAAACACAAACTGCCAGACTGGTCCGTCTGAATGATTAGAAAATCTTGTCTGTTTTTTTTTTTCCCCCCCAGAACTATAATCTGTCCGTGTTCTTTGAAAACATAGACCTCATTTATTTATTTCAGGTACTTATATAGCATGTATGAAAAAGTAAACATTTTTCATATGGTAAACGATCAGATTAATTGGTTAGTTTGAAACCTGTACTTAAGTGAATTGTCTGGTATAGGCAAAAATATGACTTCTGTATAGGGACCTCATACATGAGCTTTGTGTGGTTTATTGATAAAATCTCTGAAATCTAAACTCTGCAGTGTTACATAAAATGTTTTCTTGTGAATTTATGACAATGAGTCGAGGTCATGTCCATTTTAAATGTGAACTTCATGAATTATTTGTATTGCATTCTTACATTGGTCCAGCTTGTCACGCTGTGAATATGCAATACTCATTGTTGTGTAATAGATAACGAGTGTTGTACTGTGGCTGGTCCCCAGGGAAGGAAATCACCATTCCACCGTGGAGGAAACTTCAGCAAAGGACACCGCTGGATGGACCACAAAGGTGTGTTTGGCAGCAGGCCCGGACTGGCTATAGGGCCTGCTGGGCAGCAATCTGTTGATGACTGGGCCACACGGCGGGAGGTAAGCGGCGGTGGTGGTCTGTACAGGGTTAACACAGACCGTGGTTGTCGCTCACCTCCCGCTATGCCTGTTTCTTCTCTCCTGGCTCTCCTGCTCACTCAGCAGTGTCATCCTATTGGCAGAGCAGGGGGCAGGAGGAGGTGGAGATCTGCACAGAGAGCATTAGTCTTTTTCATATTCACGTGCGGGTAATCACCTGCTTGTTAATATGTTCCAGGTCTTCAGCTCCTCCCACCCCTGCCCTGCTGATGATGACATCGGCCGCGAGGCGGGAGACCCTGGAGAGGACACTCAGGCTGAATCCTGTCCCTGCCCTGCTGATGATGACATCGGCCGCGAGGCGGGAGACCCTGGAGAGGACACTCAGGCTGAATCCTGTCCCTGCCCTGCTGATGATGACATCGGCCGCGAGGCGGGAGACCCTGGAGAGGACACTCAGGCTGAATCCTGTGTGCCCTTGCACAAATGGGGGGCTGTGATTGCTAGGGGCACTTTAAAGTGTGTGGAGGACCGACTCTGTGAATATTCCATCACCAACCACCTCTGCAAATGGTGGTTTTCATTTGTGAAAGTCCATTCACTCTAGAATGGAATGTTCAAAGCAAGAATCTTTTTGAAGTACTTTCCCAATGACATTCGTCAAGTCATCCAATGTGCCAGTAAAAATGTTTGGACAAATATGCATTTGAAAATCTGCTAGTGTATGGCCGGCTTAAAGAATAAAAAAAACTGTTACTCATAAGAACTCGATAAAAAATAATGTTCTTTAGCAAGGAACATAAATTCCACACTAATAATTATGCTACCAACATTAGTGTGTGCTGTAAATTGCCTCCAGCATTGTTCTTGTACCTCCTTGGTGGAGGCCACTATTTTGCTGAAGCCCAGGCCACTGAACAGCAGTTAATCTTTAGTCCATCATCAGATCGGCCTCTACATTTTCGGCACTGTGCCTAAAAATAGAGCACAACCGAGTGTGCAGAGCAGGCTGAGACAATGCATTACTGGATTTTAAACAGTATAGGCACTTATTTGTAATGTTTTACACAGCTATATCTGCAAAAGGGGTCAGCAGGACTTCATTTTTTGACTAAAGTTCCACTTTAAATCAGAACTTTACCCATAAGAACCTAATAAAAAATAATGCTCCTTTAGCAAGGAACATCCATTCCACATTAATAATTATGGCACCTAAATTAGAGTGTGCTGTAAATTGCCTTCTTACTGGAGGCTGCCATTTTGCTGAATCCTAGAGCCCCTGAGAATAAGTAAATCCATAAAGGGGAACTAGACCCATCGTTTTTAACAGTTTCAAATCAGTAACTCTTCTGGAAATCTGGGGTTGCTGATTGTCACACTTGTTTTGTTTTACATGTTCTACATTTGCAGCATCATGGCAGTTGCAGATCAAACAGAAGCAGCTTTCTTGGCTGAAAAGGATAGGAGGGTTCATATCCTCTTTAAAGCACCGCATACTAGCTCATTATGAAATACCTTTAGGATGAGATCCTCATATCGCAGCCCAGTCCACGCTGAGGGAGCTGACATTCTGCCCTCGGTGTTTCTTCTGGGTTTGCGGCTCCGGCGCTGTGAGTGGCCAGAGTCGCGATGACGTCACTCCCACGCATGCAGACGGGAGTCTTCGTCCCTGCCTGGCATTCACAGCGCATGCATTGCTGACGTCAGCGGCTGCATTGAAAGTGGATGTCTCTTAAACCGTACAGGCTTAGGAGATATTCATTTTTCCTACAGGTAAGCCTTATTATAGGGTATACAACCACTTTAAGGCTGTCGGCGAATTGTCCTTCACAAATTTGTCAGTGCCTAAAATGGAGAGCAACTGAGCATGTGCAGAGCAGGGTAAGACGGTGTATTACTGGATTTCAAACAGTATAGGCACTTATTTGTAATGTTTTACACAGCTATACCTGCAAAAGGGATCAGCCTGAAGTGATCTAGCAGGACTTCATTTTCTGACTAAAGTTCCACAGCAGGAAAACATTTATATACTTTACTATGATTCTATAACATGACTAGGGAAGCTACGTTTATGTACATGCTGTTGTACTGTGGTTTAGTTTAGAAGTAGGGCAATGTCTCTGTGGCCCAGACAGTTTACAGCTCCCTTGCTCTGTCAGATAAGATATGGGAGGGTGGGGAGGCCTGTTTTACAAAACTGGTATCTGCATGTCGTCTTTTTATTTCGTGTGTTTTTTTTTTTTGTTTTTTTTTGGTTTTTTTTTTGGGCATACAATGTGTGTTTAGCAGTAATTTTCGGGGGCTAAACTCCAGCAGCTTTTTGAGCATTGACAGTCTTGAGCATAGGTTTTCTCTTTCCATCAAGAGCAGATGTTCTTTTGTGCATTTACTTTTATTGTGTGCAGCCGCTTTCACTGTGTGTGCCGCTGAAGAATGATCTTCGTTCTGTCCATTGGATCCGATGGAGGGCTGTTTTGTTCCTTGACAGGCGGCGCTGGGTAGTTTAATCAGCAACTTCTATGCAAGGTTTTTTTTTTTTCACTATTTGGAAAAGGTGTTTGTCTTGACTCAGATCATAAACACAAAGCGTAGGAATACATTTGGAGTCGTCTAAAAGCACAGAAGCTTCGCACGGCTGTTTTTTTTTTTTTTTTTTTGCCTGCGTCCTTTAACATGAAAGGGGCTTAGTATTCTAGCTGATAGGTTTCATGGTGGTAATCCTAGATTTGTATTTTTCCTTGATTCCAATTAGTTGCCCTTTGTGCTAATACACTTCTAATTACTATAAGCTCTAGTAATACTTTTCTTCCGGTCATTGATATAGATTGCTCACAAGTGAACATGTAGTATTCCATACATGCTTGCTACATGTTCATGAGAGAAGTCTGCTGAGGAATTCCATTGTTCTCAGAACTGCCCAAAAAATGCTCTCACCCAAACTGTGATGTGCTGAACGCCGTGCAAAATCTCAAAACGTGGACTTCTTAATGTGTCATTTTGGTGGGGAGACGTGTGTGTGAGCAGATTGCCCGAGTGACAATGGTGTATGTACAGTGGCTGGAACCAACATCCCTGCCAATGCCGTCTTTTGTAATTGTGACCGAGCTGTCACACAAAGACACAAGCACTCCCAGAGCAAAGGGGAAGGGCTGAGCAGATGCTGAATCCTTCATGTACTTCCCAAATGCCATCGCAAGGAGTGAACCTTGAATTCTTTGTTCTGTACTGCTGCTAAGAGGGTGAACAAAGGGGTGTAAGCTCCACCTGCGTATATTAGAGACCCATCTTAAACATTCTATAAAAATCTTTACAAATGCAGGACACTGACATTAAATATTAGTACTGGGTCTAATAAATCTGTTTTTCACTTTCCCTAGAATGAAGGTTTTTTTTTTTCCCCCACTGGGTAAGATGTCATTTCTAGTCCAACCATTAGTGGATTTTATATTTTCACAGCCCATGGGGATAATGGCTCTTTCACAAAGGAAGGTTTCTACATGTGCTTTTCTTTGTTTGGGAAGAAAATCTGCACGTTTTTGTTGGCGAGTTTCTTTGTTTTTCAGACAAACTGGCTTGTGTAACCTGTAGTATTAAAGGAAATGTTTTGCTTTGAAGGATGTGAGGAGAGATATACACATTTTTATTTATTTTTTTCCGTTTTTTTATTTTGAGTTTTTAGTTTTCTTCTGGAACAGTAAATGTTAAGCTCACTACACACATTGTAATCTAGTCGTACAATCTCCGTTAGAACTACCAACAAGTGGAAGGACCATCCTGAATTGTATACGGGCTGATTGGATAGTTTAGGTAGCTAGGTCCTCCTATGGCAGCGATATGCAATTAGCGGACCTCCTGCTGTTGCAAAACTACAAGTCCCATCATGCCTCTGCCTCTGGGTGTCATGCTTGTGGCTGTCAGAGTCTTGCTATGCCTCATGGGATTTGTAGTTCTGCAACAGCTGGAGGTCTGCTAATTGCATATTCCTGCCCTGTGGCATAGTTTTGGTGGATCTAAAGTTGATTTACAGAGATTGTTTGAACAGAGTGTAACATATAGCAAACCATAGCCAGTTACCTGAGCTGTTAGGTTTTATGCAGGTATTTTACTCTAAAAATTTAGAGAGGTTAGGGGGTTGTAAAAGATCAGTGTCATGTACAGCTGAACTCTTGCCAGCTATAAAAGATGCAAATTTAATGCAGTGCTGTAATCTTCTAATACATCATTAAATTTATTTTTTTTAAATGCAAGCAGTATAAGTATCTGAAATTGAACTGGTGTCAATAGCTTGCAGTCAGTGTACAACAGGAAGTGTGAGAGGAAGAAGCAGTATAAGGCCCCTTTCACACTGACGTAAGTTAAGTTGCGTGATTTTTACCCCGATTTTGACGCGATTTCAGGCAATGCCTGTGTAAACTTGAGGTCTATGGACCTCAACTTGCATGAAAGTCGGACCAAAGTAGTACAGGGACTACTTTGAAGTCGGCACGACTTGAAGTCACACATATATGAATGGTTATCATTGGAAATCATGGGGAATGACTTGTCATGCGACTTTGCAGTCCCAAGTTGCAGGAAAAGTCGCACAAATGTGAAACGGGCCTAAGGCTGGCCATACATTATACAATTTTCTTGTTCAACTTTCCTTCATTTGCCGCTCACAGGCCAGGGTGGGTCACGGACATCCTGGGCTCAGTGGAAGTTGGTTGAATGATACTGGCCATCAGACTAAGGACATCTAGTGGTAGACAAAAGTACTATAGGGGAAAATCTCTGAAATGAATGTTGAATATTGCAAAAAGACTGATTTTGTTGTATTATCTTTTAATGGACCATCCATTTTTATCTTTCAAGTTTTGGCTGGAGCTCTGCTTTAAATAGTTAAAATAAATAAATAAATAAAATAACCCTGTTGTGCTGCCACCAATATAGAGAAAAAGGAGGAAAACTCCTGTTGCCAACACCTAAATGCATCCCCACATTTAGAAAACTAAAGTCAGAAGAAAGTGGTATGGTGCTGCACTAACAGAGGACTTGAATGTATAAACAATATAACCTACAGTGACCATCAAAACTAATGGAAAAAAACAAAACAACATAAGGTTCCTAAATTAGGAATGAAAATGATCACCCTACTAAGGTGCTAACACACAAATATGAATGTATGAAGCCCTAAGTGGGTGTAAATAAATCTAAACGCCCAATATGGATGAAGCACTTTATTTCCTCAGTTAGGTCTTCATCCATATTGGGTGTTTAGATTTAGTTTTGCTCACCTTAGTAGGGTGTTTATATTTGTGTGTTTTTCCCCTCAATAGGGGCTCTTGGGCCTTGTAGTTTCCCATTCACAGAGGACTGTAAATCAATAACATGGCTAGGTAGGGAGAGCCCCACACGGCCAGGTCTTTTTCAAAGAAAGATAGCAGGCGCCCAGAGAAGATGCCTCGTTCGGCTGCAGCTGCTGCAATATGTTACATGTTTCACCCTAAATACGGGTGGAACATGTTCTGAAAGGTGAACTTCTCCTTTAAAGACCTAATGCCATTTAATATTGTCATTCTGGAGGGCTTGCTTGGGAGGTTTATGAGCTGTTCCACTACTCAGTCATCTGGTTGTTTGTGTCCATCGGCTGTATATGTCAAATATTAAATTCAGCCACTGCAATAAAAGTTTTTATATTAAACACACTTGCTTGTCCTTGGAGTCCAGTGATGTTTTTCTTGTTGACAACCCATCCCCATGCTTGCTTTCATGCCCCCATCTTGGTTCCAGGATCGTCAGGAGCCAGCAGTTGCCTCCTGACTTTCACAGCCAGCTCCTTGGTGACAAGCTGCTAGATCTCAAACGTGCACTTAGATATTCAGCTGGCTGCCATTTGATCTTCAGGTTGAAATCCGTGTTGAGTCAAGTAATTAACCTATGGCAACCAGTAAACAAGTCATAGCATTCTAGAATTTGGTGAGAAATCACCTGATACTTTACTGATCTTGTGAGACTTCAGAAAACCGGGAAGGAATCCAACTAAAACTGTATTTACCAAATGCAGAACATGCAAGCCAAACATAGGGAATGGTAGAAAGTTTAAAGAGGGAGTCCACCTACATCAACCTAAAAAAAAATATATTAAAAGCCAGCAGCTACAAATACTGCAGCTACTGACTTTTAATACATGGCCACTTACCTGTCCCAGGGTCCAGCGATGTCGGCAGCCGACGCCGATAAACCGCTCGATTCTCGGCAGCTGCCGCCGCCATCCTAGGTGAGGGAGTCAGGAAGTGAAGCGTTGCGGCTTCACTTCCCGGTTCCCTACTGCGCATGCGCGAGTCGCGCTGCGCATCGTAACTGGTCCCCGCGCTCTCCTGGGAGCTGTGTGTTTCCCAGGAGACAGGGCGGAGGGACAGGAAGAGGCATAGACTCCCATGGGAGTCTATGCCGGAAGTGGATGCAAATACCTGTCTTAGACAGGTATCTGCACCCCCCTCCCCCCTGAAAGGTGCCAAATGTGACACCGGAGGGGGGGGGGGGTTCCGAAAAGCGGAAGTTCCATTTTTGTGTGGAACTCCGCTTTAATGAAAGGTCCGCTTTAGTCTGCTCGAATATCTTTTCTTGTAATTCAGTTTTTCTCATCACCGGTTAATGTAGATTTGACCCCACTCACAACAGACAAGGTTTTCTAATCTTTCAGATGGACATATTCCCCACTTAGACCAGTCAACCAGTTGGTGCTTGCTGATGCTATAGACTTGGGGCTTATGCACAATGGACTTAAAAATGCAGCTTAAATTGGTAGTAAAATCTGTTACACCACCACTTATACCTACAGGTAAGCCTATAATAAGGCTTACCTGTAGGTACTGTGAATATCTTCTAAACCTTCACTGTTAAGGAGATATTCAGAGTGCATGCATACTAGCACATTATGACATTGCCTTGCACGGAATTTTTTTTTTTTTTCACCAGCTGCGGTTTACTATCACCCTAAAGGGCTGATTCACACGTGTCCATACCATGCGTTTATACCGCATGAATATTACAATGGTACCACACAGTGCTGTTTACACAGGAGCAGAAGCGTTGTGTCTTTTAAAAAATTAACCAGCATACCACTTTCATTAGGCATTGACGTTTGTTAACCGCTTCCATTGATTTCAGTGGTGATGCCCAATAACTGCACATGCATTCGACACACACAGGCGTATTAGAAGAGGAGCGTTTACAGGCAGAAAAAAAAAAACATGACAGCCTTCAGGAGAGAAGCGTTGGGCAAATAAAAATGTGGAACACATTTAAACACTAGGTGCACAAATGCTTGTGTAATACATAACTTTACCAGGTTTTTTAAGGTCACTTTTTTCCTGCCAGGAGAAAAGGCATTTAGAGGAGTATGAGACCTTAGATAGAACTGTAATCCATCAATGACCTCCTTAGTAATAATGAGGAAAGTCCATGTTATGGTGTAAATAGGCTGCCAGCAAAATAATGGATCAACAAATCCTAAAATGTCTAACAAAGGTACATACTTCCGTCACCTAAAATCAAAACACTCATTAAAGTGTATAATCACGCAGTAAACAACACACTGTGTTAGGTGTAAATCATAAAGTGACTAAAACGACCATAAAGTGCAATAGTCATATTAATAAATACTAATAAAAAGCTTTGCTCAAGTGCAAACAAAGGGGGTTATTTATGAAAGGCAAATCCACTTTGCTCTGAAAGTGCACTTGGAAGTCCAGTCGCTGTAGATCTGAGGGGGACATGCAAGGAAAATCAAAAAACAGCATTTCAGCTTGTACATAATTGGATGATAAAATCAGCAGAGCTTCCCCTCATTTCAGATCTTCCCCTCAGATTTACAGCGACTGCACTTCCAAGTGCACTTGTAGTGCAAAGTGGATTTGCCTTTCATATAGAACGCCCAAAGGTTATAAAGTTTAGAGTTCATCCTAGTGTACAAAAGACATTCCTCCCACTGTCAAATCTGAATTGGCTCCAAATATTCCAATGTCTGATCACATACCATCACCAAATGAAATGGACTGCATTAATTACGTCTAAAGAGATGCAGACCCTGACACTTTCCTCCGAGTTCTGCAAATGCAGCAGCTGATCACTAATGGAAAAGTCACTCCCATAGAGAATCAATATCCAAAAGACATGGAAGAACAAACAACTATATCTGCAGAATAACAAAAGGTAGGAATCTGCAACAAAATTTGTTAAAATCCCTGCAATGTACAATGATCATCCAGAGGGGAATGTTGTTTTTTTTTTTTTTTTTTTCTAGCAAAAGTGCAGTTGCACTTTAAAGTGGAAGTTCACCCTAGACATACTCTAGGTTTTCATGTAAGGAGTTGTAAAGGCATTCTATGCATTAAGATAAAAACCTTTTGTGTGTACCAGCACCCCCCTATTTACTTACCTGAGCCCCAGCTCTCTCCAGCGATGTCCACGAATGTCTAAGCTGTCCGGGACACTCCTCCTGATTGGCTGAGACACAGAAGTGGTGCCATTGGCTCCCACGGCTGTCAGTCAGTCAACCAGTCAACCAATCGGGGGAGAGGGGGGGCGGGGCTCTGTGTGTGAATGGACACAGGGATCTGTGACTCGGCTCCAGTGCCTCCATAGGAAGCTGCTGACTGGGGGGGCACTTGATAGAGAAGCAAAGAGGGAACCGAGAAAGGAGGATCTGGGCTGCTCTGCAAAACCAACTGCACAGAGGTAAGTATAACGTGTACTTCTGTATAGGTCATAGGTTGGACTTGATGGACTTGTCTTTTTTTCAACCTCACCTACTGTGTAACTATGTTTTTGTTATTTTTTTATTTATTTTCTAAACGAGACTTTACAATCACTTTAAGCCTGGTATATATCTACCAAAAGTTGACTGGTTTAGCAGGAACTGGATGATTTTTGGTACAACAGAAGGCAGTCTTGATGGAAAGCATTCGATTGGCACTTGCAGCCAATGTTCTCTTAGGCTGTCCCCTACTCTGTATGAATTTCATCTGGTTCCTAAGGACATAGCCAAATTGCACTCAGTAGGTGGCCCTGCTGGCCTCACTTTGTTCAACAAACAGCGGCTGCTTGCAGTACAAGAGCCACAGTGGGAGATGTGTACGTCCGTGCTGTATAGTGTAAAGAGGAATCGTTTTAGTTTTCATGTATGGCCAGCCTTATAAAAGCCTACCTACCTCTGCCCCTTTTGTGAAGAAAAAGATAGGGTTGTACAAGTGTGCCCTGCATATTCACTTTTTACCCATCCAAGGACAAAAAAAAGCCTGCACAAATGTCCCCAGTCATTACAGCACATACTGATCCTATACCCTAAAATAGAAACATGATCATTGGAGAAGAGAGCAACTTCAAATCTGATGAAGAATCATCAGCACAATAAGGAGCTTCAAGTTAGTAAGAAATTTAAAATAACTTGTCAAAAAATCATTTTAGGTAAATGTTACTATAGTAACCCAGAATGTTTACTTACTGAAAATATGCTATATTTATACATTAAGCTCAAGAAAGCTCAAATTTGGTATTAAATTGTGTGAATGACCTAGCCAAAAACTTGGGCCAGATTCGAAGTTTCACAGTGCAATAACGTGTTAACTAAATACAGACCATTCATTTTAATAGGCTGCCAATGATGCCGACCCTGACCCTTTTTTTTTTTTTTTTTTAACGCAGAGGACAGCAACATATATAAGGTGGCATGACGTACTGAAGTACAGCTGTATTGGGATGCCATTCAACGTAAATGACACCTCAATGCATGTATAGTGAAGTACCATGCGCTTACTGAGCTTTAATCGTGTGATCCTGGCCTTTAAAAGGCTCTTGGAAGAAAAAAATAAAAGCTGCCTGTAGAGAGGCTTACCTGTCCTCTTTCCAAGGCACTAGTCTTTGCTCTTTTTCAGAGCTACAGTGGTTAAAAATTTCCCTGCATCTAACACTCCTGGGCCACTTGAATACCTGGTCCCCTCTGAGGTTCCATCCACCTGCCCCTACATCTGTATAGGACACAGTGGTGATATAGAGCACTTAGCAGTACAAGAGATCCGATACACCCAGAAGTATGTTATCCACTTCACCTCAAGAAGATTTACCCCCCTTTATGACCAGGCCATTTTCTGCAATACAGCACTGTTATTTTAACTGACAATTGAGCGGTCATGCAACACTGTACCCAAATAAAATTTACCATCCCCCCCCCCCCCAAATAGAGCTTAAGTTACACTCTGCAGAGCTCTGTGGGAAGAGCTCTGAGAGCTGATTGGAGGGAAGAGACAGGCCCCCCTTCACACAGGAACAGAGCTGAAGCTGTCAATCAGTTGAAGATCCCTCCCCTGTTACATTTTTTTTTCTTTGTGTCAGGAAACTTTTTCAGAGTTGACTTGTGCCGATAGAGGAATGAAGCAGCATACAGAAATGACACTTGGTGCTGTTTCTTGAGACACCTACACACTATAGAGGGAGGGATATGCTTTGTTCATATTTCATGTCTGAAGTTTACAACCACTTTTAATTATAAAGATTTGTATTGTAACATCTAAAACAGGGGTTCTTAAACTTTATTCAGAGGGCCAGTTCACTTTCCTTTAGGGGGCAAGACTGTCGTTAGTTAACAGTAAATATAGGCCCTGTGATCAATGGTAATACGCAACTCCCTGTTTCAGTGGTGTGTGGGCGTAAAAAATGTCACAAGGTTGCTGGTCGGTGAGAGCTAAATTCTACCTAGCATCTGAAGTCAGTGGGAGGAAGAATAATACCCTAGTCTGGATAACAGTGGAAGGAATAGGCATCGATTGGAGGAATAGCTCTCCATTATGGGTGTCAGTGGGGAGGTGCTCCAAGAGCCAGGCAAGCAAAGGGCCACAGTTTGGGGGGCACTGCACTAGAGGTAGGTCCTCGTTGGCTCAGTGCAGTGTTGGTCACTCTGTTAACTGAAAATCGGATAACTACACATGGGGAATGTATTGTTTTCTGTGACTTGAAAACAGCTTTTATATGTAATGAGCAAATATGGTTGCCCAATGTACATGAAATGTTAAATTCGATATAGAAACAGAATAATATATTATACCAATGCATGAACACCTATAGTTATGATGTTAGTTCTTGATGATTTTGTCTGGTTTATAAGATAGACCTATAAAAGAACTTATATTCTCTGTTCCTGTTCTGTTTCTTTTGACATGTAGGGCTTATAAAAGTTAAGAACTGACCGCGTAAAACAATGTATTGCATACGTTCAGTTAAAGTCTTTATTTGTCAGCAAGATTGGTATGAGAATGTTCTCAGTGGAAAGCCAATTATAGAACTTAAATATAAAGCCACTTCCTGTGACTGAGTGGATGGTAAGCACTCTTGGGTTCTTGTACATGCATAGTGCTCTTCTTCTGTAGGTTGTACTTTGCTGCTTTAAATGAATGTTGTATGAAAGAATATACACGTCACGTATACACAATGGACATGCAGCACCACTATTGGAGTGTCTTCATGGCAAGGTCTAAAATCTCCCCAAAAACACAGCAGACCTATATTCCTGTGTGTAGTTCTCTTAACTCTTCCCACCCCCAGCAGCAGCTACATACACTGAACAGTAACAGGGACATATCCGTAATCGTTGACCTCACTCAGGGCCTATTTGTTATCATACAGTTGTGTGAAAAAGTATTTGCTCCCTTTTTTATTTTTTACATATTTGTCACACTTAAATTACTCAGATCATCAAACTAATTTTATTATTACACAAAGATAACCAGAGTAAATACAAAATGCAGTTTTTAAATGATGGTTTGATTTATTAAGGCAAAAAAATCTGTCCAAACCTGCCTGGCTTCATGTGAAAAAGTCATTACCCCCTAAACCTAATAACTAGTTGTGCCACCCTTGGCGGCAACAACTGAAATCAAGCGTTTGCGATAACTGGCAATGAGTCTTTTTCACATTGCTGTGGAGCAATTTTGGCCCACTCTTCTTTGCAGAATTGTTTTAATTCAGCCACATTGGAGGGTTTTCCAGTATTAATGGTCTGTGTAATGCTGGATGATACAGCATCTAAATTAGATTTAAGTCCGAGCGCTGACTAGGCATATTCAAACCCTAAATTTTGCTTTGTTTGAACCATTTGAAGGTGGACTTTGCTGTTGTGTTTCGGGTCATTGTCCTGCTGCATAACCCAAGTGCACTTGAGGTCATGAACTAATGGCCGGACATTCTACTTTAGGATTTTCTGGTAGAGCTCAGAATTCATGGTTCCTTCAATTATGGTAAGTCGTCCAGGTCCTGAAGCTGCAATGCAGCATCAGAACATCACACTACCACCACCATATCTGACTGTTGGTATGATCTTGTTATGAAATGCTGTATTAGTTTAATGTCAGATGTAACAGGACTCACACCTTCCAAAAAGTTACATTTTTGTCTCATCAGAGCACAGAATATTTGCCTAAAGGTTATTGGGATTATCAAGATGTTTTTTGGTAAATGTGAGCTGAGCCTTTGTGTTCTTTTTGGTCAACAGTGGCTTTTGGCCTTGGAACTCTCCCATGGATGCCATTTTTGCCCAGTCTTTCTTATTGTTGAATCATGAACACTGATCTTACCTGAGGCAAGTGAGGAATGCAGTTCTTTAGATGTTGTTCTGGGTTCTTTTATGACCTCCTAGATGAGTCGCTGTCATGCTCTTGGAGTAATTTTTGTAGGCTGGCCACTCCTGGGAAGGTTCCCTACTGTTCCAAGTTATCTCCATTTGTGGATAATGGCTCTTCCCATGGTTCACTGGAGTTCCAAAGCCTTCGAAATGGCTTTGAAACCCTTCCTAGACCGATACATGTACTTTACTTTTGTTTCTAATCTGTTCTTGAATTTTTTTAGATCGTGGCATAATGTATGGCTTTTTGTGATCTGTTAGCGTGCTTCACTTTGTCAAACAGCTTCTATTTATGTGATTTCTTGATTTAACAGGTCTGGCAGTAATCAGGCCTGGGTGTGGCAAGTGAAATTTGTGGTTAATTGCAAATTTGGGTGTGGCTTTCCAAAAAAATTGAGGTTAATCACAGTTCATTCATGATTCATCATGGGAAGGGGCAATTACTTTTTCACATAGGGCCAGGCAGGTTTGAACAGCTTTTTTCCCTTAATAAATTAAATTATAATTTAAAAATTGCATCTTGGATTTACTTGGGTTATCTTTGTGTAATATTACAATTTTTTTTTTATTATCTGAATCATTTAAGTGTGAGAAATATGCAAATTATAAAAAATCAGGAAGGGGGCAAATCATTTTTCACACAACTGTATGTGACTTACTGTCAGGAAGCGAGTCCAGTTTCCTCTGTGCTGTGACAGGAGATTAACCAGCAGATTGAACCAAAAAAAAAAACAAACTGACAGCTTCCGTCGGAGCCACTGCGCTAAGGCTCGATTCACACCTATGCATGTTGCTTTTGAGCGTTTCTGCAGTGTTTTTTGCAGTGCTTGCCACGTTTTTGAACATCGTTTTTGTGGCGTTTTGATGTGGAACGTTCCCCAGACGACGCCAGTTGTGGATGAAACGTACGTCGGGAGGTGGACGCTCTGACGTCATCGCGATCCTATTGTGAACGGGCGCTCGCTATGCCGGCCGGCGAATTGCTCTTTTTATCCTATTTTATGTAAGTTTTCTACCTTTTTTTTTTAATAAATGTCCTATCAGATTTATACTATGGCCATTCCTCCTTTTGTTTATATGCCTCTGAGCTCGAGTGGGTGGATCTCTTATTGCACTCCCGCAGTCACGCTGCATACAGACAAGTCATACAAGTCATACTACCAGCTGGATATCCCTGTTTTGGGTCTGCATACAAGCCTTTACTGCTTGCTTTTTGGTAAGCGCAAAATCTATGTGGTGAAGGATCACTTTGAGCGGTGTTTTAATGCAGTTTTCACAATCAAGTCCTCCGTAGAGCAGTGTTTCTCAACTCCAGTCCTCAAGGCGCCTCAACAGGTCATGTTTTCAGGATTTCCCTCAGATTTGAAAAGGTGGTAATTACTAAGGCAGTGCAACTGATCAAATCACCTATGCAAAATAATGGAAATCCTGAAAACGTGACCTGTTGGGGCGCCTTGAGGACTGGAGTTGAGAAACACTGCCGTAGAGTATTCAGGGGCTTTTCTTTGGGACTCTCCTCACTTTCACTAGAGGTTTCTGATTTTTCTTCAGTCAAGATCACTCATGAACTCTGATATGCATATATTGATTCACAGCCTTATTTGCATTGTTTGTCACTGATCCTTTATGATTTATTTGATTATTGCACTTTTTTTGATTTCTTTAGTGTTGGTATTTCATGAGAGGAATTTTTCAGACTCATATTTTATCATCTCATGACATGTATGATTCATTTATGTATATTCACATTCAATCTATGGTATAGCGCAGTTTTTTTTCTGTACTAGACTTATGTTAGTGGATGGAGGGAGAGGTTACTCTAGTAGGGTTCGACCAATATCGTTTTTTTTCCGGTGCCGATACGATACCAATATTTCGGCAACCTCTCAGGCTGATAGCCGATATTGTCTGCCGATATTACATGATATGTACATTAAACTTTTTTAAAATGTATTTCTATCACTGTTATTGCTGTCACAAGGAATGTAAACATCCCTTATGACAGTAATAGGCAGTGATAGGTACTCTTTATGTAGGGATCTGGGGTCCAAAGCCCTCCTCTGCACTTAAAAGTATTCAAAACGTCAAGATCTGCATTTTTGAATACTTTCTATTTTTTAAAACTGGCGCCTTTTAAGATGCCCGTAATCCAGGAAGTGATGTCATGACATTGCTTTCGGGTTTCTAGATCCGAGACACAAACAAAGCACCAACTGCACTCCACCTCTT